>CM061920.1:387546655-387885886 GCA_031002005.1 Vandiemenella viatica | reverse complement strand
TATACCTTTTGCCTGGTATTAGGTATCGTATCATTACCGCAGGATCCATGTGATCAATGCGGAACTGGTTTTGATGTTGAATGTTTGTTGTAACCATGACACAACAACAATTACGAATCTATTCGCATGTTTGTACTGCACCTTTGTTAGTGATTTAAAAGTTTTGAATATTAATATTTTTAAAATTAAACAAAGCGGGAGTCAGTAGCACTCTGCCTGCAGGCTCGATTGGATTGTATGTCCACATTTATTCTAACAGATCCATCACAAAAGGATGAAGAATTTTCAAAAATAAATAAAAACAGTAAATGAAGACAGTGGTGAAACCTCCTATTTAAAACGAAATATTTTGACGAGATTATGATATTTGTTAAATATATATCTCATTATCGTTTCAGGCTTGTATGCAAGGTTTTGAGTAGTCTACTTTAAAAAATAACTGCAATTAGTTATTGTCAATGGATATGCCACAATCAGGTGAAAGGTCAGATCTTTTTTTGTGTGTGAAAACAGGTGTTTGTTTTTAAATTAGCTTAATCTTTCGAATATAAAATTCATTACAGCAAATCAAGTGTACATTTAGAGGTTTTCCGTAAGATCCATGTGCTGATTACTTTACTTTAAGTTTTATCCAAACAAACATCTTACGTAAACTTATTTCACTAAATAAATAATTTACTCAAACTTTATCAAGTATGAACGAAGTCATCCCGTATGCAATGCTATGCAATGCTTCATGCTAGTATTCGATTGTACCGAAAGTAACGAGTAACGAAACGATACAATAGTAACGAAGTCATCCCGTACGCGGCGCGACTCGATACATGCTTCATGCTAGTGTTCGATAGTACCGAAAGTAACGAGTAACGATTCGAAAGTAACAGGTATTGATTGGTTTAGTAACGAATCCATATGGGTACAGAATTACAGCTCTAGTGCATATCCTGAGGAATCGTGAAGTCTACCTCTAAAACGAAACCGCTTGGTGAGTCGGCTGCTACGCTCATGATGTCTATGCTTGCAATCTGCTCGGCCGATAACCATTGAAACCCACCAGAGGGGTGACATGGCTCAGCCGTACAAATTGTTTACATCAAAATACATGACGAAATTTTCAGGTGAATTATGGTTGTACTCCGCCATGTAACGGTTATTTGCCTTAAAGTACCTATGGACGCACTGGCAAATCCCACCACGAGTTCCACGATCGAAAAAGAGAAGCATGTCAAAATCTGTCAGAAGACCCAACACGACATGCGTTCTCTTTAACATAGCCTGCTACGAAAGGCCTGGAGCTGTGTAATAGTGGGCGGGGTCCAGGGTGTACTTCCTCATACATACACTCCTAAATTTTTCAAACAGGTCCGCAAGTAGCCATAAATCTGTCTCCATGTACAGACTTGCATATTCTTCGAAGTTTTTGATCTGGAAAAACCACCACACTTGTGTCGCGTGGTCGTAATCTTCATCAGAAATTTCTGACTCCGACAACGAACTATAAAATTTTTACTTTTCAAGGAGCGTGGCCTCGTTGAGCTTCTCCATGAAATCCATGTATTCGCAGGGGAAGACTCCTTTTAGCTTCACTAGTTAGAACTTCTCAGGGTCCGTGAAATATGGACTGGTGATACGAATTTCGCCTTCCTCAAGGGCTCCAAACAGTTTATCTAATGAGGACTGCATGAAACAGTACGAGTCCAGGAACCGCAATGTGATTGACCTGCTGTTTAGAAAACGAAATATAACGTTCAGTGTTGATGGGCAGGCCACCCATCCAATCTTCATCGAGGTGTGCTAAGGCACTAATATTGAAGTGTTCATCATACCCAGACAAATTATGGAGAAAGATGGGTATGTACCTTTGATTCTTGTACTATAAATTACAGTTATTGTATGCAGCCCCTCTGAATGCACCTGTGATGTGGCAATGATCGCGAACCTTAACGGCCCCCGGTGCAAAGACGTCACCACAGATGCGGCATACCGTGGCACTGGTAAATCGTGCTTCCTCATTATCTGACATTACAAATGGTTTGACCGCCTTGTAAATTCCATCAACGTCATGGGCCAGTTTCACGAATTGTTCCACTAGCCACGTCTCAGGGTTTTCTCCCAAGAATGAGTCGAATCTGTTCAGCTGCTTGTCGTATGCGCAAAGAGCTAGTATGCCGCTGCAAAAGGGGTGTGTTCCTGGACTGATGTGGAGTGAGAGGAATTGGGGTCGGGTCTGCACATATCAAAGGGTTTCAACAAACATTCAAAGTCCACTTAAACTACTAATGGAACAGGCTGTTTTGTCTTCGTCGCCGGGTAGGTCGACTCTTACAGCGCTTACGCTTGCGCAATCAATCTCAAGGCGCTCCAATAGATCTTTGCGACTGAAATGCTACAGACATCTAACACATATGAGAATTGCATTTGCATGCCTAGTTATTGGTGATCTGACTAACTTTGACAAGTTCTTGATCCAGTAGTAGTTATATTTATCTTCACCCTCTGTAATCAACAATGTTAATATGGAAATCGCGTTTAACTGCAGCACGATGGAGGGGCCCTACAACTCCATTGGGTTCTACCTTCTGGTTCCAAGCCGTAGACATTGATCGAATATTTAGGATTTTTGCTCTCATATTTAGAAATATCTGACAATTTTACAGGAAAGTCAATGCATACAAAATCTAAATCACACTTGGAACATACTTTACAATACTTCCTAACTATTTCCGCGTGAACTTTCAACTTTTCGCGAAATGTCAGGATCGTCCAAAGAAAACAACGATCATCACTGTTTTCAACATTCACAATTGCTTTCTTTGCTTGCATATCAGATGGTAGTGCTATAATTGATGATCCCCGATACAGTGGTTCGAATTTAGCTACATGGATGTCGAGGTAGTTGATTTTTTCGAGGAGTTTACCATTATCCCGATCCTGGAATTCACTATCTCTCTTCTCTATATCTTGAAACACAAAGACTTCATACCAATATTTCAGGGAAGTACTTAATGTGAGCTCGCTTTTAATTAAAGTATTAAACACTTGCCACTAGTAAAACATCTATTCCTGAGTGGAGATCACAGGCAAAACACATCCACTCACATCATCAGAGGTATCTTCAACAGAATGAATAACATAAGTCACTTATGCATTAAGCATTCACATGAAAAATACTTAAAGTATTAATGCACATCATCATATGAAACAAAAAGAATAACGTCGGTCACATATTAAAAATTATTTAAAGTATTAAAGACTTTCTAGTTGGCGACCACAGGTAAACCGTATCCATTTGATTAGACACCAACAGATTCCACCTGGTAATTATTTTCCAGGGTCTAATCTAAAAAATGAACTATAAACCTATAGTATCACACAAGAAAACAATAATCTTAGCATAAAATTATAATAATCACTTACCACCTCAAAGTCGGTCATGGTTACCGATAGTGAGTCTACAATAGAAAAAAATAATTAGTAATATGAAAACGAGAACATTTATCAGCAACAAAAAAAAATACAACAAAACTTGCCAGTCAGAAATTCATCAATGAATTGTTGCGAAATGTCAAGAAGACCTATAATATAAAATTAAAATCAGGCTTACTTGTTTATACTAATTCAGCACAAAAATTAATAACATAAAATTAACTTACAGTTTGCCAAAACTGATAGATGTTTTCAGCAGTCAGTAATGGATAATCACCTGAAGCACGATCCATATTGTGTCGACGTTCACTCTGCGAGATACTGATGAACAATGAGGACGGGAAGAAGGTTGACACACAATTTATATGCAGTCACTTACGGTAAATTGTGTTGTGGAAAGTAGCCGACAGACGTAATTGCTCCACAGTCCACCCACGCCTTCCACACTAGTCAACATGTGGCGCCACCTAGTCATAATACCTTCGCCACCATTGGTCACCCGCAACCGGAGGGACGGAGGGTGGTCTCCCCACCAGCCCATTAACGTCATGGGGAATTCCAAAACAATCCTTCCTCCATCCTTATACATCTACTCGCATGTTCGCTGTCAATTTCAGCATATGTAAATTTTGTCACAATGATGATGATTTTAAACATGCGTTGATTTCATCTATATATGTTGAACTTGTTCTTAAGGGTAATGTTTGTCTGAAGATTCCAGACTGAAAAGTGTGTCATTTTCCTAAAGTGTTCGATCTAGAGCTTCTAATGTATATTTATCAGCCATTGTATATTCATCCCAAACTGTAATACTACACAATCGAAATACTTTATCCATGCCAGACTGTTTTTAATGTTGCTCTAAACATTTTCACTAATATCATAGCAATAATAACGATTTTTATATTCCACCTTGCACAACGAAGAAATAAAAAGAATTCTGCTGAGCAGCGATTGAATGTGTAATTGTTACGCAATTTGTTTGTTCTGTTGGTAATTTATATTCATTTGTGTGAACAAATGCATTCTAATCAGAAATGTCGAATATTAGTTTATGTTGCAAATAAGTAATGAAGAGTTCACTGGGCGATCGATTACGTGATGTCATTCCTATATTTATGAGTTTCTTGTCGCTGATGAACGTAAACATATCTCAAATCTTAATCATTGCTTCTGTATATATTTCAGCTGAGAATTCTAAATCCTGAATTTGAAGTCGTGTACGTGAAGCATGGAGTATATCTTCACTCCTCAAATGCTTATATTTTTCCCAGAATTGATCAGGTATTTTTGAGAAAGATGTGGTCAAGAAAACAGCAAACAAAGTTTGTATTTGATGCATTAGTTAGTGAGGCATCAGTACTTAAGTGTAGTATCCCAATGAGAATCAACTTCTAATAATTATAATTTTGTGCACGCGTCATGGTTCCAAGAAAGCAGTAATATAGGACCACACCTCTGATTTTACCTAGCAACCCAATTTTACTAGTTTATCTGTGAAACTAGCGTAGTACCCTCTTGCCCGATATGGTTGAGGTTGAGTTCCACATGTTTTTATTTTTTTATTTTTATTTAAAAGGTTGACAGATAACCCAATTGGCCTGAGGAGCGAGGGGGGCTAGTCCTCTTTCTGAGGGTTTGACTATATATGATTTTAAAATTTTTACATGAACAAAATTTTACAGTCACGAAGATCATTGTGATGAGAAACGAGATGTGACATACAGTTTCAATGACCATATTGAAGAATTACATTGCATCTTACAGATACGAAAAAAACATGTTGCTTAAAAAAGTTGAGATTATATACAAATTTTTATTTCCTTCTCCAGAGTCAGACACGTAGCATCATAATATACGCAGCAGATTCTAACTTGGAGACCATCAGACATGTTAATAACGGATTTCGATCTCCTTCATATATGTTGAAGGGTACACAGCATATATGTCTGTGGTATAGCTGTTTCTCAAAATGAGCCCTAATTTTTATATATTCGCATGCAAATAAACAAAAATTCTAAATGTTGGGTATATAGTAAATTATTGCCTCATTTTATCAAATGGCAGAATGGTCTATGTGGTAGGATGTTAGCTATATAATTTTCTGACACGCGTTCAAACCCCGCAGAATCAAATATATTTATTTATTTTTATCTTCAGAAATTGTCAAGTTTGACCTTTTTATTTTGTTAAAATTTCATTTACATACTTTTATTGAGTGAAATAAAACTTAAAACAAATCACATTGCTTATAACAGATACACCAAACATAATTTCGGCCCATATATCAACAATGGCTTCCTAATATGACTCGCCCATACCCAATGAAATTAAGTCAGGAGGCGAATCTGCTAGTAAACTGGAATCTGGACAAGAATTTTGCAATGATTGTAAGCATTTGTCACTTGTTCTTCCACTTCCTTGTGAGCTGCATTTTTGGTCACGGAAAGGCCTACTTTTTTATTTTCAACCATTTACACGCAACAGTTCTTGGAGTAAATCGAGTGTAGAAGAAAGAAATAAAAACTTTCTTTCCAATTCTACGAATTTAGTTTAAAATACCTCTTCATGATATACAAGTAAAGAAACGACGAAGATGAAATAAATAACATGATAGTAACTATTTCAATTGAATTGCACCAAAACAATTTATTAACAAAAAGTGAAAAAATAATGTAAGAATGGAGACTTTCCTGACATATTATAGAAATGAAGTTTTCAAGACGTGAGTCTGTGGGTACACTCGATGCTGAGCACAAAACCCCCCACACTCCACGGCACGCGGAAGTGACGGATACATGTAACTTCTTTGGTTGAAAAGCAGACAAGTTGTTTGATGGAATTACAATAATTATCTTATTATTTTAACACACATGGTTTCCTTAGTTCTAGTGATATTCGATAGAATTAATTATATTCTTACTTCTAACACTGTTGTGGATTGTAAAACATCATTGTCATTTTCAGCTAAACATGTTTTATATTGTGGAATAGTGTAGCTTTTTTAAAACTGAAGAAACTGAAATGCAGAAAATATTATATATGTGTGAAGGGTGACGTCGCAGAATACATGCTCCCATTGTCTTATGCTGCGAGAAGACGTTTTCTGTGGTAGTTCTAGCCGAAAACCCCATATTTCCCATAAATTTTTATTTGAAACTGATATTAGAGCGTCACGCTAAATTTCAGAATTTATTCTATCGATGCACTTGGGAAAACTCGTATTTTCAGCCTTCTTGAACAAGAGCGGAACATGTAAACACAGTTACTAAAGGAAATTCATATCATGGTAACTATTATAATTCAACCGGATAGTACTAGTTTCGCGAAGGTTCCGAAAGTGATACAATCCCCGGTAATTATGAATCATACTTTTATTACCGGCAATGTGGTGAGAAAATTATTATTTATACACAGTGACTGTAGCAAATTAGGTAGCTAATCTTAAAGGCAATTAACAATTGGATGCTGGAAACACTAATAGTGCTCCAACATTTAGTGCCATAAAAAAATGTCCTCAAAAATATCACAGTGACTCTTTAACAAAGTAGATAGCTAATTTTTAAGGCAATTGATAGTAGGATACTGGAACCACTAACAGTGTGTCAACAACTAGTGTTGTCAAAAAAAAAAAAGTCTTATCACAGTGACTGAAATTGTATTAAGATTTGATATTATTGTCCTTGTTTATATAAAGTTCTTGAGATCTTCTTTCTGGGTGTGATCTGGTTTCTCGGAAAGTGAATGCATCTGGCACTGCTTCTTGATGAAATAAAATCTTTGAGCTTCAATATTTTTATTTGCAGGAGAGCTGGTGGCATCATCTGAAGCATTGCGTAATGTGCACTGGAAATCTTGAGATGATGCTAGAACTTTTGATTTTTCAAGTAGGCACTCAATATGGTTACAAGGAGTGTCAAGATCTTCTTCATTGGTATTTGCTGATAAATCATAAATCGAATCAAGGAGAAATTGTAGTTTCCGATATTTAACCACCTGATTAACATCAGGAGGATCAGATTTCCTGGATGCAACAACAACTTGGGCTTCCTGTTCAAAACAGTATGATGCATCTTTGTTATACAGTTCTGGTAGCTGAGAATTGACTAATTTATTTTACTAAAAATAGTTCATTCTATAATATTACAAAATTTGTCACTCTTTTGTGTGTTTCAGATAGCTCTTGTTGAGTTCCAGAAGAAATAATTAAAGTTCTTACTTGTGAAAACAGCAGTAACAATCAAATTAATGAATTGATGGCAAGACCAATCAAACTTTAGGTCTTGCTCTGTGCTCCCATAAACTTATCAGAGGAAACAATCAGCTGTTCAGTGTGTGTCTGATGAATGAAAAGCTTCTAGTACATTTCACTGGATTCAATAGGCTTCAGTTTGAATGTTTATAAAATTTCACTTGAACAGTCGATGCCTTCGGAGCTATGTGAACATTAAAGATTAATTATTACATACTTTAATGAAGCTGTGCACAAACATGTCATACCACCAGTTTGCATTCTCCTTTGGTGTTAGTAAACATTTTGTGAGCAATGTCTTTAGCTGTTGGGGAAATGAAATGTATAATGCTTTCAAAGAATTAAATTTCAGGGGTACATACTAATAATTGGATGGAGAATATGACATTGTTATGATTGTACTTAGATTTCAATACAAAGTAATGGTTACCCTGACTAAGCTCAAGCCACATTCTCAAATTACAAAGGTTGTCATTTGTAGGTGTCAGTGAGTCTGGATTAGCTTTATATTGTTCTGATTTATATGTTGGAGAAACATCTGATCATCAAATTGTGGAGTTATCAGACTTGATCTTTTAAAACAAGGACATTTTATTCTTTTTGACAACTGTTTTTTAATTAGTGATTTTTTGGAAGCCAAAGGAGCTACTCTTAATATTCCACCTTTCAGAGAGAGTCATAAGATCCAAATGCAGGGTTATCGCAAATCGTTGTAATGTGGTGGAACAAATCATAGGAAAAGTTATGCTATTTTATGCTAGTGTGCACATGGCTTATTGCAGATAACATATTTTACATTGTTTGCAACTTTTGTAACTTCTAACAAAAAAACAGTTTGATTTCCACCATTGTTTCTAACATTATTATATATGAACCTATATAAAAGAAAAATTGTAATTTTCTTCAGTTCCAATTTTTTTCTGAATGCATGAAACAGTTGTGTTTTAAAACTTCCATCACCTTTTGTTTACAGGTTTTATCCCTACTTAGATGACAAAATAAAACAATTATGGTTTACAAACAAGAGTATTTATTGTATTGCAGTTGCCTCTTATTTCCATTGTGCAAAAATTATGAATTCTCAGAATTAAGTTATAACAGAAATTATTGCGTAATGAAGTTTAACAAGTACCCTAAGGACAAGAAGTATACTTTGATAAGAAGCTATTTACAGATTTAATTTTAAATTCTGTCAGTATTTTTAGTAAATTATTCATCATTCACCTTGATAATTTATGCCAATCCCTGATTCCTCATTTGCGAAAGAAAATCTTACTGACATTAAGTGCCAGCTTGTGGTCATGGTCATCTCTTCCCTTCCATGCACTACAGTAGTCTAAATTCTTCCACCAATAATTTTCAACACCTCATTAAGTCGCAGCCTTTTTAAGGTTAAATAAAATAAATGTATTAAGATGTCTAAAAGAAATTAACGTCTCTCCTGATCAAACTTATTGAAATTAGATATTTCATCTGACATACCAGTATGTACTAATAAAGTAAAGAATTTAAATTGATTGAATCAAAGTGTTCAGACCACTATTCTCCATCAAAATATAAGTGGAATATTTAGTAAAACTGATGACATTACCTTGTGCCTAGAAGAGATTAAAAATTCCAGAAATTGTAATGTAGATGTTTAGTGCATATCGGAGCATCATTTGTCTGACACAGGAATATATCAGCTGTCCATCCCAAATTATAAACTAATTTCTCATTTCTGTAGATGTAAAATGGATAAAGGGGGAGTTACCATTTTTGTCAAAAATAATTTTCAATGCAACAGTGTAGATGTAAGTAAGTATTGTATAGAACAACACTTTGAATGCTGTGCTACTAAATTAGAATATGGTAAGAAGAGCTCATAGTTATAGCAATTTACAGGGCCCCATATTCATTTTTAAATAACACATTTGAGGAGCTGAATAATAAAATGAGCCCTGTAGGAATATTTTGTGATCTTGCACAAGCATTTGACTGTGTAAATCATGAATTACTTTTGAAGAAAATGGAATGCTATGGTATTTATGGAACCACAGGGGGGTAAAAACATACATGGAAGTCGAATGCAAAAAGTTTCAATTTTTGATCCTAAAACAAGAAAAAAATTGCTTCATCAGACTGCGAGAAAATAAAATATGGAATTCCACAGGGTTCTGTCCTAGGACCCCTCCTCTTCTTGTTGTACATCAATTACCTTCCTGGAAACTTATCTGACAAAGTTAAGAGTGTTTTATTTGCAGATGACATTAACCTGACTGTGAGAAAAACACCAAACAGCAATTTAGAATTTAATGTAAGTGAAGTAGCAAATTGGTTTATGGTAAATTCATTAAAATTAAATTTTGAACAAAACATACTACATTAGGTTTAAAACAAAAAAATATACATAGCCAGATTTACAAGTAAGCTATAAAAGTAACACAATATTAGAAACAAAGAGTATAAAATTCCTTGATTTTAAAATAGATGAGAAACTCTGTTGGCACAAACATATCACTTCACTACTGAAGAAGTTAAGTAGTGTTACCTTTGCAATACGAACACTTTCTCTAACAGCAGATCTAGAATTAACAAAACAGGTGTACTTCTCATATTTTCATTATATGATATCATATAGCATAATCTTTTGGGGAAACTCTTCACAAAGTAAAAAAGTTTTCATAGCACAGAAAAGAGCTATTAGGATGTTGTGTAGGGTACAACCAAGAACTTCTTGCAGACAACGTTTTAAAAAACTCAATATTCTTACAATGACTTCTCAGTATAAATATTCTCTCATGTGCTTTGTCATAGATCATTTTAACCTGTTTACTTCTAATTCTCAGGTACACAATTTCAATACAAGAAACAGAAATAACTTGCACAAAACACAAACATCTCTGTCATTAGCACAAAGAGGAGTTAATTATTCTGGTAAACATCTGTTTAATAAACTTCCCAAGAGTATAAAACAGTCTGCAGATAATAAAAATATATTTAAAGAAAAACTGAGAGATTATCTTATTGGCAACTCATTCTACAACATTCAAGAATTTGAACAAAGTAATTAATTGTATTCAATATGACTTTTGCAAAATTCAATTGTAAAAATTAATGTTTATTGTTATACTCTTTATTTGTCTTTGGAACATATAATTATTTTTGCTATGATTATTACTCATATTGTATGTATGTGTATTAACTATGACATGTTTCACATCCCAGAGGTCCTTCCTTTGCAGGGATCCATGAAACAAGATTGATAAATAAAAAAAAATGAATAAAATACCTTGTACACTCCTAGCACTCTCTTGAACCTTCTCCTGTCTTCCAATGTGTCCCAAACTAGCTCTATTATCATATCAGTTACTAATTGCACTCTGCAGCAATGTTCACAGAAAATAATAAACACAACCATTTAGGCTTCATAATAAAGCAATGCAGAATTATTAACCAGTATTTAGAATAAGTATCAAAACCATCCACTCAAGTTAGTGACTATCCAAAAAGATGCAGGCTCTGACGGAGTTTTCAACTTTGAAAATTATACTTCATATTTAAAAAAAATCATTTATTTTATTCACTATATGATACATTTTCATTTATATTGGTTTCATCATTTTAAATTTTAATACATAATGTGTACACTTTGATATATTCACTAATAATATAAGGCATATAGAAATATACATAAGATTTAGTACAATTTGTCTATAACTACTAGTTTAATAGACACAGCTGTTTTATATAATTTGACTACTTTAAATAGTCTTCTATGGAGTAATGCATTTTCTACTAAATACATTTTTAGCCTTTTCTTAAACAGTTCTGGTTTTTTTCCTCCCTTAATTTCTACTGGCAGTTTGTTATACAATTTCACTCCCTTGTGGAAAAAACTATTTAGACTTTTAATTTTTAGTTTCCTTTCTATGTGTAGATAATTTTTTGATCTTGTGGAATATGTATGGATGGAACTGTTTGTGGTGAAGTCTTGTAAGTTATTTTTTTTATGTACATTATAGAATTGAAGGTATAAGAGGATGAAACAATCAGGATGCCTTTTTTCTAAATATCTCCTTACAATGGGTTCTCCTTGAAGTTTTTGCTATTATCCTGACAGACCATCTTTGTAATTTGAAAATAGTGTTTACATTTTTTCTGCTTGAAGCCCAAAAAAATGATTCCATAGGATATTATTGAATTAACTAGACGACCTGTCCGAAAATTTCACGAATAGAATGCGATGAATAGTGAGGTTGAACGCTTGTAATATACTGAAAAGTGGAACCGTAAATTTGTAGAAAATATATATTTTTTTTAGTTTAACAGGTACACATCAAAATACTCACAACATATTACGAAACAGTTAGGAAAATTTAAAACACTCTGTATTTACGTCAAACTGTCAATGACCGTAACAGTATACAACCAACCTGAACAAACTGCACGCAACACAACATGTAAACATATCTGTGATATTTGTTGTTATGCGAATAAAATGTTTACATTGAAATTGTATAGCAAAACGAGTGTTTCCATAAAAGAAAAATATTTCCGAAAAACTACTTATTGAATAAAAAAAAGTTTATTGACATCTCTGTGATATCTACTCTTGCAATCTAGGGACTTAGCTTTGAACTTTCTCATACGCGCTACCACTTTACGCACCAAATTCCGAAAAATTATTTCTTAATTTATGATTTTACATAACGGGAGACCTTAATCTTTAAAACGATATGTCATTTATCAATTTCGGCTAGGTATCGAAGAAGATAAATGGATTGTAATAAAAAAAAAAACACGCTGTAGAAATAATCTTGATACTTTTGCCCTTGAAGTGTGGAATTCCAAAAAATTTCTTTTATAAAATAAGGTGTGACCAAAGCAGCCATCTTGGTCTTTAAAATGATACCTCATTTATTGATTTCGGTTAGTTATCAAGCGAAGTAAAAACAAAAGAAAAAGTTCTAGAAATGATGATATTTTTTCCCCTTAAGAGTTGAATTTGGAGAAATTTTTTTCTTAAAATATGTTGTGACCATAGTAGATAATTTAATATTTAAATCGATAGCTCATTTATTGATTTCGGTTTGATATCAAGGGAAATAAATAGCTGCTGACAGAAAAATGCGTTGTAAACATATTAATACTTTTGCCCTCTAAGGTTACAATCTTGAAAAATTTCTTTCTTAAAATATGGTAACGGAACAGAAGACATTACGAAGACCTCAATCTTTTAAATGATACCTCGTTTATCAATTTTGTTTAATCGTCAAGGGAGATAAATGGCTCGAGATACAAAAAACGCATTTTAGAAAAAATGACATTTTTGCCCATTAAGGTTCGAATTACGAAAAATTAATTTCTTAAAATATAATGTTACCACGATATCTCATTTATCTATATCGGTTAGATATCAAGGGAGATAAATAGTTCGTGACACAAAAATGCGTTGTAGAACCATTTAAACTTTTTCCTTTTAAGGGTTGAATTCCAAAAACATCATTCCTAAAATATGATGTCACCAAAGATGAGACAATATTCCTCATGATGTTACTTGATTTATCGATTATATCCACGGAGATAAGTGGCTGGAGACACAAAAAACATTTTTGCCCTTTAAGGATCGAATTACGAAAAATTCCTTTCTTAAAACTTAATGTTACCACGGCGGAGACCTTAGTTTTTAATATGATTCCTCATTTATCTATATCGGTTAGATACTAAGGTAGATAAATCGCTCGTGACACAAAAATGCGTTATAAAAAAATTGATACTTTTTCCCATTAAGGGTTAAATTCCAAAAACATTCTTTCTTAAAATATGATGTCACAAAACTGAGACATTACTCCTCATAATCCTACTTCATTTATCGATTTTGGTTAGAGATCCCTGGAGATAAATGGCTCGAGATACAAAAAACGCATTTTAGAAAAATTGACATTTTTGCCCTTTAAGGGTCGAATTACGAAACATTTCTTTCTTAAAATATAATGTTACCACGCCGGAGACATTATTCTTTAATATGATACCTCATTTATCTATATTGGTAAAATATTAAGAGAGATAAATCGCTCGTGACACAAAAACGCATTGGAAAAATTATTGATACTTTTGCCCTTTAAGGGTCGAATTCCGAAAAATATCTGTCTTATTATATGACGTCACTAAAGCGGAGATCTTAATCTTTAAAATAATACTTCATTAAACGATTTCAGATAGATATCCAGGGAGATAAATGACTCGTAACACAGAAAACAGCATTTTAAAAATGTTGACATTTTTGCCCTTTAAGGGTCGAATTCCGAAAACTTCATTTCTTAAAATATGATGTGACCAAATTGGACACTATAAGCTTTAAAATGACACCTCATTCATTGATTTCGGTTAAGTATGAAGGAAGATACAGGCTTGTGACAGAAAAATACCATATAGAAATAATATATACTCGTGATCGCCCAGCGATCGAAATTCGACCGCAATTCATTAAGTTGTTTAGTTTCTGTCATGAAAGACTGATAATCTAGTAATTTTCTGTATTACCTATAAAATTAAAACGGTACACTCCACGCGTGACTGTATGCTAAATTTTAGTTTCTAATCTAACCAAAGCAAATTATGAAATATATTTATCGATGGTTCATTTGAATTCAAAATATTCATTTTGAATTAAGGCCGGAAAACTGCTTTATGAAACATGCGCATTTAAATGTATCTATCAAAATAATTTCGTCATTTTGTGTATTCGCTATTTAAATTTGGTCTATTATCATTTTGAATTTCACGCAAATAAGTATTCCTTATTTCTTGTCTCTCTCTCTCTCTAATGAAATTACTGTAATTAAAAAATCAAAAGACACTTAACCATAGTTTAACATTTTCAAAGTATTCCTATCATAACTTCAAACATTAATTTCTACTTTATCCGAGTCTTTCGTTTTACCAAAGACCACAGAGTGTCCCAATGCGAGGAATTCACGTAAGAACGTTGGCTCCGATCCTATTTCCCGCGCACACACACATTCACAAATTAATTTTTTATTTTAATTATCTATTTGTAACATGTATTAACTATGCTTATTATATTTTTGGGTGGGGTTAGACATTCTCCACCAGTGAAAAACTGTTACTGACCTGTTGAAATTTGGATTAACTGTTTCCTTATAGTGTCCTCTTCACGTTTAGCACTCTCATTTTCTGGAAAAGTCGCCACGAATTGAGTTAAAAATGCCGAAATATGGGATGCTCCCCAACTTCGAAATGTTAGCAGCACTGTAAAAATGACACAAAAATTATCGGTACAGGGATCATATGAACCTAAATAGGTTCGTTTTGTCATAGTGATCACGGTTAGGTTGTAATTCGGCCTGGACCAAGAGTAAAAAGTTTACGGGAAATTCGTTATGTGCAGCCCATGTCGCAAACCAGAGACAAACTGCGCATTTGTTTACAACTGAAGCAATCGATTATCTCTGACTGCTTATATCGATTCCAAGGTTTGTAAAATATATTATATATAATTTTAGCTTTCTGTATTTCTTTAAGTTCCTCCGTTCGCCCAATATTCTCGCCGCTAGCTGCGCTATCTACCAGCCCACGAAATGTTGCTTCTTGCTTCTATATAAGTTCAGAGATTAATTTCAACTGTTTTGTTTCACCAAAGAATACAAAGTAAAGCCGCTAGCTGCACCATCTACAACAACACTGTTATCAACACAATATGGAACTACCCCCCGACTGCAAGTTCAGAAACAACATATAGTGCAGCAGAAGCAGCAACTTATTCCATCACCACAGCAACCAATGTTTCTGGGTGCTGCCTCTCAGCCCAGAGGACGTCTCGCTCGGCAGCAGGAGGCATCCCCTCCCACCCCAGCTTTTCCCCCCGTTCACCAACGATTGTTTGTTCCTCAGCAGATTCCTATTTCTCCCATTACTCATAACCCGTACCCACCGAGCCCACAGAACACGCCCACTCACATTTCGACACGAACTGACTTACTTATTGAAGAAATATTCCAGCTCATCATGTCCATTATTTCTTCGTCTCAATCATCTTTTATGGGAAATCCACTCATCATCCGTGAGTCATTAATCCAGCTATTAAATAAGTTCAATGGCTTTTCGAATTCTACAGTGGAATGCTAGATCGGCCATCGCCAATAAAGAAAGCCTAGAACATGAACTCCGTCAAAAAGATATCAAGATAGCAGCAATTTCTGAGACGTGGTTTAAGGAAACATCAATAGTGCGTATTAAGAACTACGCCACTGTCCGATCTGATCGATCGGATGGAAAAGGTGGAGCAGCGATTCTTGTCCACCATACACTTTCATTCAAGGTCTTAAATGTTACAGTGGGGTTAGATCACGATATCCAAGTTGCCGCCGCAAGAATTCAGGCCTCTGCATTCGAGTTCACGTGTGTTTCTATTTACTGCAAGCCTTGTAAGATCATAACACAGGAGATGTGGAATAATCTATTAAATCCCCTAGACCCGCCTTTGCTGATATGTGGAGATCTTAATGCTCACAGTACTGCATGGGGATGTGCCTTCACCGACAGACAAGGACATTCTGTCTTAGAGATCTGTGATGAGCATGGCCTATCTATTCTTAATGACGGGTCACATACACTAGTCCCGTCACTATACCACCGTCCATCGGCAGTCGACATCACACTATGCTCTCCATCTATAGCCACCATTTCTCATTGGAGCACTTCAAAAGACTCTCTGGGTTCCAATCACTACCCAATACTTATAAGTATTGATCATCTTCCATCAAGTGGCCCACGCCCCATTCCGTCAAGTAAGTGGAACATTAACGCTGCTAATTGGTCACTATTCGCGGACACAATGATCTACGAAGTACGAAACTTTCAGTACCGCAGTTCAGCACTCGATAATTATAACCATTTTATAGAAGCTCTGGAACGCGCAGCACTCATTTCCATCCCTTTGAGGAAGACCTCCGTTCAGAAGAGAATGCTCCAACTATTTGGTGGAACACAGATTGTTCTCGACAAGTCGCCCTCGACGTGCGGCTCTCCGGGAATTTCGTAACCACCCATCCCAGGACTCGTATCTTCGATATCAGCAAGCATCTGCTCGTGCTAAGCGGTTTCTAAAGGCGACTAAGAGACATAACTGGAAAGAATTCTGTTCCTCCTTGAACAGACAGACCAAGATAAAAGATGTATGGAAACGTATAAAAGTACTTCGCAACAGAAACTACAGTCCGCGAGAATGCTCCGACGATACCACTTGGCTGGAGGATTTTGCTGATAGAATAGCTCCACCTTCTCCATGTCCTCCCCCATATAATTTTACGGAAGAAGATTCTAACCATTTTCTGTGCACATCTTTCACCTTCAATGAACTCCGAACGGCACTCAAGAACTCTGCCAATACATCACCAGGCATAGATGATGTTCGCTACCCTATGCTACATCACCTTCCAGTCGAAGCTCTCAACCTTCTCCTTAGTATCGTCAGTGAGCTGTGGTCTAAGAAATGCATTCCTGAAGCCTGGACGACACAAATAATAGTTCCTCTTCTGAAGTCTGGAAAAGAACCAGGTGATGCCGCATCCTATCGCGCTATCGCCCTTTCTACATGCATTGGTAAGACGGTCGAAAGAATAATTAAACATCGACTAGAATGGTGGCTAGAATCACGATCCTTGTTACCCAACTCACAAAACGGATTCCGCAAGGGCCGAGGTACCTACGATAACCACGCTACGTTAGTCACGGCGATCCAAGCATCCTATCTGGAAAATAAGTATCTCACTGCATTGTTTTTGGACATATCTGCGGCTTATGATAATGTACGAATACCGATCCTGATGGACAAACTCATCGCACTAGGTCTTCCTCAATACCTTGTGTCTCGCATCTATCAGCTTCTGCAAAAAAGACAGTTATATTTTCGGTTCAAACACGTCCTAATTGGACCTCGATGCAACCACCAAGGTCTTCCTCAAGGCGCAGTGCTCAGTCCCCTCCTGTATATAATTTACGTGCGGGAACTGGAGAGCATTCTCCCTCTTGCCGTGAGCATTATCCAGTACGCTGACGACGTTTGCATATTCACCTCAGCAACATCGGTTACAGCAACTAAGTGTCTTCTGCTACAAGCTATACTTAGCTTAATCCAGTGGCTCTTCGAACATGGACTGGACTTCTCTACAAGTAAATCCTCAGCAGTGATATTTACGAGAAAGAGAATCCACCCCCATCTACAACTTCATTTTGGGTCCCCTTAACGTGCTTGTTAAATCTCACGTGAAATTCCTTGGACTTGTATATGATTCTCGTCTCACCTGGTCAGCACACATACAGCAACTTGTCCCAAAATTGGAACAAGGTCTTAATATTTTACGTACGCTGACTCGAGTTTGGTGGGGAGCTCATCCATCTACATTGTTGATACTCTATCGCACCCTTCTCAGATCAAAACTGGATTATGGAAACACATTCTATTTCAGTGGCAGTAAATGTCTACTAAATAAACTGGATCGCATTCAGTATCAGAGCATTCATATTTGCCTGGGAGCTATGACATCCAGACCTACGAATGCGCTTCTTTTGGAAGCAGTAGAAATGCCCTTTAATGTTCGCTCACAACTCCTGTCAAATAAATTTTTATTGACACGTGCTTATTCCAAAAATTCACTAGTTCTCCGGCATCTTATCAACCTACAACAGCTAGTGAAAAAGAGAGGTCGGTGTCTATTTGTCCAAAGGTATCCACTGTTGCAAAGTCTTGAGTACCTATCAACACTCCTCCCTGACCTCCAGCAACAGGAAATGACGACTATATACGACATACCTTACCAACAATGTGTGACCCCTTTGGCAGTAAGCTGCCTACCGATGTATCCACAACCTTGTCAACCAGTTCAACAACTTTGTCAGGAATTTTTATCTGTTAGATGGCCATCTTCAGTTCAGATATACACCGATGGATCAAAGATACCTTTGACAGGTAGGGTAGGCTGTGCATTCTACTGCCCCGAAACACAACACGCTCAGAGGTTCCGCCTTCCAGGTCACCTACCAATCTACTCGGCGGAAGCCATTGCCATCAATCAGGTTCTTATATACGCCAGAAGATTTTTACGGCGAAGTGTGCTAATACTCACTGATTCACTTAGTGTTCTTCGCTCCTTGGCCATACCCCTTATACTCCAGCGAACTAATATACACAACATCAGCATAGTTCAACAGACTGTAGAACTTAATTAACGCAGTTGCACCGTTAATTATATCTGGATACCCGCGCACTCTGGAATTAGGCATAACCAGTACGTTGATATGTTAGCCAAGGAGGCATGTAGCTCGGGCCGAAGCTTAATAATACCCAACAATACAACTGATTATCATGCAACAATGGTCAGCAATGCATACCACCAATGGACGAGGAGCTGGAATGTATCTAAACAATACAGAGGCCGACAGTACGCTCTAGTTCAGACCTACCCTCCACGAAAACCTTGGTTTTCAATATGGAATACTCAACGACGGTACATTACTTCTATTATTCGTATGAGATTCAACCACGGCACCTTCCGTAGTCATCTTTTTCGCATCAAGGCGATAAACACACCTTACTGCACATGCAACGGACAGGCAATACAGGACCTTAATCACTTATTTTTCAACTGTTCCAATTTTTAACAACAGCAATCAACATTCATCAAGTCTCTTGTGCGAGCACAGCAGCCATTTCCAACTAACATGGCAGTACTATTCGCTACAAATAACAACAGAATCTACAGTATCATCAAGGATTATATCAAAGACAGTGACCTACATATTTAATGTATCTATATATCTGCATATTTTTACATACTATTAATATTATTACCTTGTTACTTTACCAGGCTGACTGTATGGTCTATTCAAAACCTAAGGTCAAATAAATAAATTTAAAAAAAAAAAAAAATCTACATGCCATCTGAGCGAACTACGTAGGCGAGCAAGCGTTTTATTTTACTTAATTTAATGTATTTTTAACGCATATTATATATAAATTTTAGCTTCCTTCACTTCTTCTCCATATAATCTTTAACTATGCCAAATCTAATACTTCTCCGTGCGTGCAATATTCTTAAAAATGTAACATAAGTTTTTGCTTAGCGTAATAATGATGTTTGCAAAGTATATTATTTTGAGGCAATCATCATTGCATTCAAGAGCTAGAATTCTAAGTGCAATACAGGTAGTGGATATTTTCTTTCCCAGAATTTTTACATGTTCATTCCACTTTAACTCGTGATCAATGGTCATTCCCAGAAAATTTGTACGGTATTTGTAACACACACAATGTATTCATTGTTCAGTTTTAAGTCTATCTGTTGAATACAGCTAATTGAACCGAATTTGATGCGGCTTGTCTTATTTATATTGAGGGTCAGTTTATTATTTTGGGACCAGTTTAAGACTTCTATAAGAGCTGCGTTTCCTTATGCTTGAGTTCGTTGACTAAGGGATCACTGATGATGATGTTACTGTCATCATCAAATAAAATTTTATCCCCATGACTGACACTGGATATAAAATCATTTACATAAATTAGAAATAATATGTGACTTAGAAAACTTGCCTGTGGGATGCCTATATTTACAGATCTTGGTTCAGACAGGAACTTACATAAGATATATACATAAGAGTTTTCCGGGATTGCAGGGATTTCAACTTTTTGTATTCTGTTGATTAGATATGACTGGAACCAGGATTTGCACTACCCGTTATGCCTATCGCTTCTAGTTTTTGTAGGAGAATGTTGTGGTCGACAGTATCAAAGGATTTTGAAAAGTCCAGGAATAGACCTGCTGCATGTTCACCTCTGTCAAGAGCATCAAGTATATTTTTTGTAAACTGTGCTATTGCTGATGATGTTCCTTTTTCTGCTTGAAAACCGAACTTTGCTCAGGAAGCTGGTTAACCTGTCTTTCATAAGTGATTCAAAAATTTTGGAGAAAGATGACAGTATAGAAATTGGATGGTAATTTTCTAAATCTTCATTACTCCCATTTTTTAAGATAGGTAGGCCCTTTGCAAATTTTAAGTAGTCAGGAAATACACCAGTTGTGAAAGACTCATTTATTATGTGCGCTAATGGGGCTCGAAGGATATGTATACATTGCTTTATTAGAAACATGGGCACCTTATCCAATCCTGTTGATTTTTTAGTCCGAGGATTGTTTTTTCCATGTCTTCCTCTGTTACTGGATTTAGAACCACAGAATTTACTGAGATATAACAATCTTGTTACGTTTGATTTTTTTTTAAATTTAGTCTGAAGTTTTGCAGCTATGCTAGAGAAGTAATTGTTTACATAGTTTGCTATTTCTATTGGGTCACTATCTGGCGTAGTGTCTCAGATTTTTATTGGGCAGGATTTTAAGTTCCCCCCCCCCTTTCCCCTCTTACTACATCCCAAACAGCTTTTTATTTATTGCTTGAATTTATAATTTAATTTAATTGCAATGGAGTACAGGCTCCAGTGGAAATTTCCCTACACACCCATCTTCCCCTCATTCTGCACCCACCTACATTTGCCCTTTACAAATTTTTTCTTTAAATTCTTTCAAAGTTTTTGGTAAATTATTCATCATTTCTCTTGGTAACTCATTCCAATCCCTGACACCCTTATCTAAAAAAGAGAATCTTCCCACATCCTTGTGCCTGAAATCGAGTGACAGCTTGTGGTCATGGTCATGGTCATCTTTTCCCTTCCATGCACTACTTTTCATACCTATTCAAATATCTTTCCATGTATCATAGCCAGTATATGAACTGTACACTCCATTTACCCTCCTCATCCTCCTCCTGTCTTGCAATGAATCCCATTTCAGCTTCTTTATCATATCCGTCACTGATTGCATTCTGCGATAATGTCCAGAAACAAATCTAGCAGCCCTTTTTTGCACCCTCTCCAACTCCTGTATTTGATACGTAAAATGAGGGTCCCATACTACACTACCATATTCGAGCATTGGTCTCACCAAAGTTTTGTAACCAAATTCCTTGACTTCTCTCATACATCCCCTCATCACTCTCTCCAACAAGTGGAGAACTTTGAAAACTTTTCCTACCACCTGTCATATGTGTCCTGCCCAGTTAATCTTGTTATCAAAAGTAATGCCAAGATATTTACATTTCTAGTCTTCAGCAAGCAATTCTTTCCCCACCTTATATTCATACATAACCTTTTGTTTTTTATTTGTGTATATAATAAGCTGACTCTTCTTTGCATTTATCATCATTCCATGTTTACCAACCCAATTAGATATCCTGTCCAGATCACCCTGCAACTGTTTACAATGTTCTATCGTTTTGATTCTTTTATACAGCATTATGTCATCTGCAAACAATCTAATTTCAGATAGTAAACAATCAACACAATTATTCATTAGAATAACGAATAGCAATGGTCCCAATACTCTACCCTGCGGCACACCCATTTTTCCACTTCTTTTGATACTACATTTCCTACCCTAACTTTCTGTTTTCTACCTCTTAAAAATTCTTCTACCCAGCAAATCACTTTGTCATCCACTCCAATGGTTCTTACCTTATTTACTACCATTTTATGGCTTACACTATCAATTTGGCCTCCCTTGTCCATTTCATCTGAAATATTTTGCATATATGCCACCAACTGAGAATTGCATGAATATCCTTGCCTGAACCCATGTTGCTTGCTTGAAAAACCACTTACGTTCCTCACATATATTTCTGATGTGGTTGGATATCAATCTTTCCATTAATTTACCTACCACTGATGTCAAACTGATTGGCCTGTAATTCTCAACTGTATTTCTCACCCCTCCTTTATGTACCAGTACTACTATTGTACTTTTCCAGTCCTGTAGTAAGCAGCAAGTATCCAGACTCAAATAATATTTCAAGATAAGGTACAATGTCACATCTGGCTATCTTTAAGATATCTGTAGTAATATTATCTCCACCAGCCCCTTTATGTTTTTTCAGCTTTCTTATTTCTTTTATGATTTGCTCAGAATGAATATCAAATTTTTTACTAACGTCATTTCTAATTGTGTTGTTAAGCTCATTCTCTGAATTAGACCCTCCTGTTTCTTATTCATTGTTCCTGATGCTTACACTGAACCAGTTACTTAAAATCTCTGCCTTTTTCAAATCGTCAGTTACTTCTTCTCCATCCTTCCTGCTATAGCCATAGAAATTTCTAGATGCATCAGTCAATGGTCCTCCTGCACTGACAATACTCTTCATAAACCCATCTTTAGCCATTTTCTTTGCTGTTATTAAGTCCTTGTTTAGTTGTTTTAAATATTCCCTACTACCCTGCTGTCTCTTAACTCTGTTATGTTCTTTTCTTACCAACCTCTTTAACCTTCTCACTTAGATAGATAGATAGATAGATAGATATGTTCACTTTGATCCCATGTGAGAATAATCTCGGGGATGTGGAACTGTACATACACTTATTAGTAATGTCAATATTACTATATAATTGATAATATTATTATATATTGACAACAAGTTAGCAACAACCCATTAGTATAACCAATATCTCCTGTAATCTACAAATACAATCCCGAGTTAATTAATACTATTTATTTATTTGTCGTATGGCAAGCAACTAATACAATAAAAAATATATACAATGACAAGAACGTTGGTAGCGTTCACAAGCTGATGTCTAATTCTTCCAGCCATTCTAAGAAGGAACTTGTAGCTCCAAAAACATCTTCATATGGTCCATCATACTTCCATAGAGGGCATTCCCTGATAATATGCTCCACACTCTGGGAAGGAGCACCGCAGTCACATGCAGGAGAATCCTGAAGACCCCACTTATACAGCATGGCGTTGCATTTCGCATGGCCTGTTCTTAAGCGATTTAGTTTGACCCACTGGTCTCTATTTAGATGGAATCCTGGAAGTCCAGTTGTGGGATCTTTAATATCTGAATATTTTACAGATGTGGAGTTCCAGCTTTGTCGCCATTTTTCCATGACATCAAAGTCAAATACATCTTGCCATACCGGATTTCTTGATTTAAGACGAGTGGGTGGTAAGTTATTTAGAACCTTGTGGATTGGGAGATCCTGTGGATGATCAGGATGGTGTAGTTTTATCCACTCACGTGCCGTTGCTTCTTGGCGTCTTATCTCTGGAGGTGGTATTTTGCTGATCAGGTGCAACCAGGGGACTGGGGTGGATTTTAGGGTGCCAGTTATTACTCTCATACACTCATTCAGGTGGACGTCAATTTTTCTAGTATGAGTACTACATTGCCACACTGGAGCACAGTACTCAGCAACAGGGTAAACCATGGTGAGAGCGGTTGTTCGTAGTGTGTTCGCATCAGCACCCCATGAAGTACCAGCTAGCTTCTTCATGATGTTGTTTCGTGTTTTCAGTTTCTGACTTGTGTTTTCGAGGTGTTTTTTGAATGTTAAGGAGCAGTCTAAGATGATGCCAAGATACTTAGGATGGAAATTATGTTTCACCCTCTGGTGGCAGAAGTTCACTTTGAGCTGCTGATGTGCTATTCTATTGCTCAAGTGGAATGCGCATACTTCTGTTTTCATGGGGTTCGGACAAAGTCTCCACTTTCTATAATATGTGTTCTAGGTTTCTAAGTTGTTAGAGAGAATGCTCTCACCTTCCTCTAATGTGGCAGTTTGGACAGCGATAGCTAAGTCGACAGCGTAGCAGAATTTATTGCCGGTTGTTTCTGGCATGTCACTGGTGTACAAGTTGAAGAGCAATGGAGCTAGTACTGACCCTTGAGGTAATCCTTTTTTTATTGTAAATGACTTACTTGTCTTATGTTCGATGGTGACCTTAAAATATCTGTTGGTCAGCATATTCCTCAGGAGTGATGTTAGTTTCCTGCAGGGTATATGTTTTTTAAGTTTAAGTAGCAGTCCATCCAGCCAAACTGTATCATATGCCGCTGTTAGATCGACAAAGGCTACTGATGTTTTTAACTTCTTCTGAAATCCAGCTTCAATGTATGATGTTAGTGCTAATACTTGCTCACAACAGCTCTGTTTTAGTCTGAAACCTGCCTGATATGTTGGTGTTATGATATTTATTATTCCTTGCATGCGGTTAAGAATGAGGCCTTCTAGAAGCTTATAGCAAACACTGAGTAGAGCAATAGGTCGATAGCTTGAAGCATCATCTGCTGGTTTGCCTGGTTTGAGGATCATCAAAGTGTGAGCCATCTTAAATTCTGGGGGGACTATCCCAGTGTCCAGGATATCACTGAAGAAGTTCTTGAGCCAAGTTCTTCCCTGCTTGCCGAGATATCTTATGAATTCTGGGAAAATGTCATCTAACCCTGCAGCCTTCCTCATTTTTAGCATTTTGATGGCTTTCTCAACTTCTTCATGACTAAATGGATTAGAAAGGATAGGATTATTTCTAAGGTTGTTATCCATTTCAATCATCTCTTTCTCCATCTGTTTCTTCATGGCAGGATCTATTGGGACTTTGTCAGCTCTTGTTTTTATGTACAATGCCATTTCAGCTGGTGTAATTCCTGTCTCCTCTTTGCACATGTTTGAGGCTGCACCCAGTTTTCTAAGGAGAGTCCATGCTTTTCTACTGGAGTGTGTAAATCTCATTTGAGAAGTTAGCTCTTTCCATTTCTGTTTCCTCCCTTCATTCAGTTTTTCTAATATTCTTTTTCCTGTTTCAGGGTCACCAGTTTTTTGAAAATTTTCATATAAAGTTAATACTTATTATGTAGAACAGTGTATACACTTGTTACCAGCATCTAATACCCAGTTATTTTCTTACCAACCAGTTACCATGATAAGTTTCACTGTAATTTGTGACTACATTTTGTATTATGTTAGTTGCTATTTATGTGGAACAGTACAAACACCTATTAGCAATATCAATTACATTACCAACAACTCATAAGCAGTCAATTACTTAAAAACCTGTTAGTATGATAATTTTTCACAGCAGTTTTTGAGTGCATGCTATCCCATGTTAGTTACTATATATGAGTGAAATTTTGTAAACAGTGTAATTACTTCATTTGTCAAAAGTTTCAACAGATAGAAAAACCATATATCATTTAGTAATTGTGGATAATTTTGTCACCTTCCCCTGCCATACACTATATATACTATTTTATCAGTCATTCTTAGTTACCAAATTCCAAGAAGAAAATTCTTTCACATAGTAAAATGGGTTCTGAAGCAGAAACTCTTTCAGTTTGGACTTAAAGTAGTTGGGTTTTTGTAGATAACTTTTAATTTCTGTTGGTAATACATTGAATAAGGAAGCTCCAGTAAATGTTAACCCTTTGTGTACAATTGACAGTGATTTGTAATCTTTGTGAATATTATATTTATTCCTGGTATTATGGCTATGTATGTCAGCATTAAGATTGAAGTGTTCAGGATTTTCCACTAAAAATGATAGTACGGAGTATACATACTGTGCTGGCATTGTTAGTACACCCAGCATTTTAAATAGATTTCTGCACGACGTCTGTGGGCTTGCTCCACAAATTGTTCTTATAGCACGCTTTTGCAATTTAAATACCCTCTGTGCTTGTGACGAGTTTCCCCAGAATGAGATGCCATAAGTGAGCAGGGAATGAAAATATTCAAATATACTAACTTTCTGGTTTCTATATTAGCTATTCTAGATATTACCCTCAGTGAAAATGTTGCAGAATTCAGTTTTTTAAGAAGTTGTTGAATATGCTGTTTCCAGTTCAATTTGTTATCTATATATACACCCAGGAATTTTGTGATACTGCTTTCATTGATTGCTTTTCCTTCTGATATCACATTATAGCTGTCCTTTGTTTTATTTTTTGTAACAAACTGAAGTAACTGTGTCTTTTCTATATTAAGTATTAGTTTGTTGGCATTAAAGCCCCTGTTAATTTTCTTTATAACATCATTTGCTGGAATCATTTGCTGTGTTTTTGAGGTTTTGTGCTGATGGGTCTTTCAAGGATATGCTAGTATCATCTGCAAATAACACCATGTGTTCATTATCACCTAGTATATGTGGAAGATCATTTATATAGATTAAGAACAGCAGAGGGCAAAGAATTGAACCCTGAGGCACACCACATTTGACTATACCCCATTCTGAGTTTATAACATCTCCTGTATTAGCATCTTTCAGTGATACACATTTCTTTCTATTTTCCAGGTATGATTTAAACCAAAGTCCTGGCTTACCAATAACTCCATAGTGGTCTAATTTACCTAGTAGAATCTCATGATCAATACAGTCAAGAGCCTTAGCAAGATCACAGAATATACCTAGAGAATTTAATTTTTTATTCATTGATTCCAGTATGTTGTTTACAAAAGCAAAAATTGCTGAATCTGTTGAAACACCTTGTTTAAAAACCAAACTGTACTTTACTGAGTAGGTCATTCTTTTGTAGATGTGCATACACCCTTCTGTACATTGCGTTTTCAAAGATTTTTGAAAATGCTGGTAGAAGTGATATCGGTCTGTAATTTTCAATCTTTAAGGTATCACCCTTTTTATAAAGCGGTTTGATTATTGACTTCTTGAGTGAGTCAGGATAGACACCTTCTTCAAAAGAACTATTACAAATATGACTAATAACTCTACTAATGCTGGTGTTACATTGTTTAACTACATGGGTTGAAATCTCATCATAACCAAATGACTTTTTATTTTTGAGGGATTTAATAATTTTTTCAATTTCATTTTGACTGGTGGGAAATAGAGACATAGGTGCTGTTTTTGGTGACAAGGATTTAAGTATTGCTATAGCATCCATATTCCCAATATATTTTCCTTTTATTTTTTCAGCAAATGTTAAGAAGTAGTTATTGAAAGCACTTCCTAAATAAGAGGGGTCATTTACAAGTTTATCATTAATGCTTATAGATGTAGGTTTATGTTCAGGGGATGATACAGTTGTTTCTCCTTTAATAATGTTCCAGACACTTTTTATCTTATTATCTGAACTACTAATCTCATCGTATATGGCCAAACGTTTAGCTTCTTTTATTACTTTGGTTAAAATTCTACAGTAAGTTTTGTAATGTTGTCTGAGAAGCATATTATCAGTATTCCTAACTTTTACATACAATTCCCTTTTATGTCTGCAAGATGTTTTAATACCACCTGTAACCCAATTTTTGTTTACTCGTTTTTGACCAATTGGAGCTAGTTTTGCAGGAGACACCTTTTGTAAATTTCTAAAATCCTTTGGTGAAAGTAATTGAATTTATTGTTTACCCCTTTTAATTTATAAACAGTGCTCCAGTCCTCATTGAGAAGTTCATCATTTAATATTTTTATTGAATTGTTCTTTAATGGCCTAACTCTGACAAATCCTTTCTTTTTGTTATTTTCATTTCCCACAACATCCAAAGTATTTATTTGAGCATTATGGTCTGACAAACCATTTTCCATTGGAACTGTTTCATGTATTTCTAATTTATTGTGCTCTACAAAAATGTTATCAATAATGGTACTACTACCTTTTTGAGTTCTAGTTGGGAAATTTACAGTTTGATAGAGATTGAATGATCTTAGCATTCCTAGAAATTATCTGTCTGGTTACATTCTACAGCAAAATTTATGTTGAAGTCTCCACAGAGGATAATTTCCCTTTTAGTACGTGATAAGTTTATTAGAACCGCCTCAAGTTTATTACAAAATTTACTGAAGTCTCCTGTGGGAGCCCTATAAACTGTCAGCACTATAAGATATTTGTTTTCTAATTCCAACTGTATTGCACAACATTCAAAATCTTGTTCTATACAGTATTTACTTACATCTAACGATTTTGTCTCAGTATTTTCTCTTACATATATTGCTGCACCACCCATTCTCATCTCTGACCTGCAATAACAAGAAGCTAATCTATATACAATAAAAGGGAGCAGACCTATTTCAGAATTCTTCAGATGAAGTTCTGTCAGACATACGATATTTATAGTACGTAGGTTCTCTACTTCTCTTTATTTTCTGCCTTGGAATAAATTTTTCTCCCCCCCTTCTTATTATCTCCTTGAACTCTTCCCACCTTGACTCTACTGTACTTGAGCCTTCCTTCCATTTGCTGAATTTTTCTCTGAAATATCTCCTCAAATTTGAAACCTGTGCCTTTTTATAATTGTACCTATTTCCCCCTTCAATGTTGGCTGCTGGTTTACTGAATCCTCTAATATCCATCAGAACTGATTCATGATCACTTATTCCTTCAGTTACTTGATACCTCAAAAGGTTTTCATTGGGCTTAATTAGAAATATATCCGAAATATTTTGTTCCCTGGTGTTTTGCTCAACCACTTGTATAAGTCCTCCTTCCCTTATTAAGATATTTGCAAATCTTTGTTCCCTTGTGTTATTTATCTTATTTCCTTCCCAGTTTACACCTGGTAAATTTAAATCCCCACCCATGATGACCATTCTATTTTTACCTCTGAAATCTGAGTATGAATTTAATTTCTCCCTAAGAGCCTCATCCTCTTCTGTCATTCTTCCACTGTGGTAAACAACCAACACTCTGATTTTTCCTTTTTTTTACTCCAGAAATCTACCACAAGTAACTCATGGTCTTGAGCTATGAACGCCAGTGAACTATGGTAGTTTTTGTTAACTAGTTTGAAAACTCCTAAACCAATTGCTCCTCTATCTCTGCGGTACACACTGTAACCATCAGGAAAAACCTCACTGTCTAGTACTTCTTCTTTTAACCACCTCTCTACCCCAATTATTACTTGTGGTTCATGTATCTCTATTAAGTTTGCAAATTCGATTACTTTGTTCATTATACTTCTACAGTTTACCATTAACACCCTTACTACTGGCTTTACATTTTCAGAATTTATCTCCTCTTTCCACTTTTACCAGAGTCAGTTATTGTTTCAGCCACTTCATCTATTTCTTTAACATCTGTGACTTTCCCCATCGTTAATCTGCAATTAGTATCACTTTGATAATCTATTTTTGTACCTTCACCAGCAGCCCCTAACCTAAAAAAGGCACAGTCCTGACCCCATCATCACTGGAAATGGGCTCCCTTACTGCTTTAGCTAACAACTCAGAAAGTAGTCCCTTCTCCCTTCTATTTAGGTGTCGGCCATGCCTGTGAAACCCCACCCACCAATGGTGTTCAAAGGCACAACCCCCAACACAGAACTAATGCCTTTCCGAAGTAGCACTTCCATTTCCACATCAACCCTCCTCACAGCATAGTTCAATTGTGGCTTGACATGGCGACTTAGGACCTGCATGAGCTCCACCCTGGTGTGCTGTGCCTCCTTCACCATCTGCCTCAGGTCACTCTCTATAATATAACTCGCGTTTCTATCAATACTATTTCCCGCACCTCCCACTATCACTACTCTATCATCCTTACTGAAACTCCTACAAAGGGAACCTATATCCTCTATTACCTGGTCTAAGGTTGGATTAGGTTTGAAAAAACTTGTGACCTGGTATCCTGTACCAAACTAATCCTGCAGAAGAGGGCCTACTCCTCTCCCATGGCTACTACCTAGCAGCAGAACCTTTTTTCTCCAATTCTTGCCCTGCACGCCCTTATTCCTAAAGGTTTGCTGCATCATTTTCCTGATATTGTAGTTTTTCTTGGCTAGGACTTTTCGATACACTTTTCTGTAAGTTCTAGATAAGCTAGGAAAGATTGGCTGGTGTGTTCGTTAGTTTTCATATACATTTTCCTGAGATTTTGGGATGAAATTTTTGTATCATTTGAAATCCACTTGTTTTTACTTTTATCAGAAGTTGAGAGTACTATGGGGAACTTTTCTTCAAAATTTAATTTAAAGAAGGTTGCAGATTTTTTGAATTTTTCATTTACATTTGGTTTAGTGTAAATTTCTTCCCAATGCCAGCCTGATAGGTCATCTAAGAATTCAAAACCTTGGCTTTTGAAAATCTACGGATGTACACTCTTTGGCAAAAAAAAATTGACTGTGGGCGCCTGAGACTAAGTCCGTTATTCCGCACAATGTGGCATTACTGCGGGTATCCAATTCAGCGCCATCTGTTATTCATTTCCTTAAGTCAATGCCACGAACAAAGCAGAAGACTCCGCCCGCCCACTGGCCATCCTTCCGCGTAGTTCATCAATCTTTCCCCACATTTCAGTAGACAAGTAACTCATTTTCCTATCCCTGGATTGACTGTAATATTCGGCAAGATATCGCCGACCATACCTCAATCGGATGAAATTCGGTTCCAGCTATACTTTTCTTAAATTCAGATCGTGAAACATATCGTTAAAGTTGTAATTAACAAGATTGCAATAAAGCGTAGTAAAAATGAGGTTCAGTTATACATTATATTCTAAATGATTAGCGTAAAACTATAACGATATTTATTTATATATTGATATGGCTAATTACTTGCAATAATGCAACACATAATGAGGTGTGTGGGCCGAAATGTGGGTGTAAATGTTCAAAGATCCAGAATTTTTTGTTCTACGATTATAAAAAGATTATTTCGGATAATTTTCTAATGCCAGTTGAATGTAACTGACTTCCGAGACAGGATAGGGTTGTTTACACCCTGCACGAGCCGTCTGTTAGCACGAGTGCCGTTTGCTTGTGGTTAACGGTCTAGTCTTGTAAATGTGCGGTCCTCGGTTCGAATCTAGGCATTTCAAATATTTTCTTGCATTTATTTTAAACAAGTCGAACCTACAAATTGTTTATGCGTAAAATATAACTATCGACTCTTACCTGTTTGCGTCAGGAAATAACATACTTAAGGTAAGACTCATAACTGAGTGTTTGTTAGTAACACTGAAAGAAATCTTCTCGGGCTTCAAAATCATCTAAATCGCGTCGTCTGCTTACGTTAGGTGGACTATAACGAGTTCGCGCCATCGTCAAGGAGAAGAAAAACTAAATAATATTACTATACCAATTTCTTATTATGCGTCTGGATTTACGATTCGTCGACTTAAAGGTGGGAAGGGAATGGAGACAAGGAATGGGAAGTAATTCGGACCGTGGGTTTTCGAAGAAATAATCCCGCCATTCACACGAAGTGACTTGGAGAAACGAAGGAAAATCAAAATCTGGATAGCCGAATGGGGATTCAAACCCACTTGCTCCCGATTGTGGAGCCATAGCGTTAACGTTCAGCCATTTTAGATTCATTTTTTCAATACTTTTCGTATTTGGTCTATGATACCATCCATGAAATTATTTAAAACAAAGTTAAAAATCGTAAATTAAAATATATGTGCTGAAGTGAGTTTACCTGATGAGAGAGGGTATATCAAAACAATCTCTAAAATCAGAAACAGCAATTCAAATTTCATATTTTCCTCTGTCTCTCTCTCTCTCTCTCTTTGTCTGCTTTCCGCCCCTCTCTCCGTTTTTCTTTTTTTTTTCTGTGGCTTTACGCCTCGTCGGCCGCAAGGTCATTAGAGGCGGGATCGGATTGGGGCAAGAAACGGGCAGGAACTCGACCATGGCATTTTGAAGGAAGCATCTGGCCATTCGCCTGGAGTGATTTGGGGAAACCATGGAAAACCCAGATCTGGATGCCCGGACGGGGATTCGAACCCACGTCCTCCCGAATGCGAGGCCAGAACGATAACCGTTCACGCACCACGCGCAGTAATTTTTTTAATTTTTAGCAGCTATCAAATTCAAAGTGAATATAAGCCCCCTATTATATGGAAGATATTGTCATATTAATCCCGTTGTTCAATGAAGTAGTATTAAACCAAAAATGACGAGCAAAATTGATCGGTTTGCTAGTAACCAAATAGGTAACATTTCAATCTTATCGTAGAATTGTTAAAAAAATGAATCCTACTTCACATCCTACTTGAGCCAAAACCTCAAACCAGATGCTAAACTACATAAATTTTCAGTCTCAATAAAATGTGGTAAAATAAGAAATTTGAATGTAGTTATGATGCAATTCTCTATAATTTTTTCTCATTTTTTTGTTCTCAAGTATGTCTTTAGTTGGAATGAAATTATCACGCTGATTGTTACAAAATTTTATAAATCGGCAGTACTACTCTCCGCAGCTAGAGTGTAAATCTAAAATATCGTAGTGGACGGAAACGTAGTGTTTACGCTATCCCCTACGCTGCCAGGATCGGCAAACGTAGTGTTTACAAAGCGTTTAATATTGATTTCCTTGTTTCTTGCCACACTGACATTCCCGCACTGAATTTCAATTTTATGGCTCAGTTTTACTCCTACAATGTTCTGATTGATTGCCTATAAGACTTTGAAATATTTAAACTTTCAAAAGAAATTGTTTCTCGTCATTCTGAGACAGACATTATAATGTAAATTCTCTGGGTTGGATTAAAATATACAGTAGCTGCAGTTTGAATTTTGGAAAAACCGCGCCGCTAGAGAATCAATTCTTATCACCGATCAAGAAAAACAAAGTTACTTTCATGGCGTTTGTTGATTTAGAAAAAAATCTTTTCATAATGTGAGGCGGGACAAGATGTTCGAAAATTTTTTAAAAAAGTCAGGTCTTACATATCGAGATAGAAGAATATTTCATAATCGACATAAGAATCAAGTGGCTATAATAAAAGTAGAGAAGAGTCACCAATCAGTTGAAAAGGGCATCAGATATGGTTGCAGTTCATCCTCACTAATATTCAACTTATATGTGGAGGAAGCTATAAAAGAAGTAAAAGAGGAATTTGAATGTGGCTTAAGTGTTCACGAAGACAAAACCAGTAACCAGTATAATAGGATTTTCTGATGACACTGTCCTGTTAACAGGACGGACTGAGTATATGGAGTAGTTACTGAATAACATGAACAAAATAATGACGGAGTATTCTGTAATAAATACAGATCAAAGCAAGAGAAAGTGTAAAAGAAATAATAGTAGGTTAAATATAATAATGGGATCGGATGCAAAACTAGAAGTAAATAAATTATGTTACTTAGGAAGTAAAATTACAACTGATGGCCGAAGCAGGAATGGTTTTAAATGTAGAAAAACACTAGCAGAAAAAACCTTCATGGATAAGTAGTTGCAAATATTGACCTAGGAACCAGAAAGAACTTTTTAAAACTGTATGTATGGAGCACATGGAGCACAGCACTTTATGGTAACGAAGCATGGACTTCAGGAATGCCTGAAAGAAGGAAAATTGAAGCATCCGAAATGTGGTGTTATAGGAGGATGCTGAAAATTAAGTGGACATTTAAACCACGAAATTAATGTGTTTTGGAAGTGATGGCTGGTGAAAGAAGTTTGTGGAAGAATCTTACACAAAGAAGAAACAGATTCGTGGGTGGTTTTATAAGAGATGCGGGATTGGTTATGTGTGAAGCAGATAACGGTGGACGTGTTTTAAGAGAGGTGTTTTGAGATGAAGAGGATAGTGCAAAATAAGAAGGGATGGTGGTTTATATCAAACTAATCGAGAGACTGACGACAGTACAATAAGAGATAAAATAAGAGAGTGGGTGCCGATTGAGACCTACTCTCCCGAACCACATCGATGGAACCGACAGATTAGCGTCCAAATCCGGCGGACGAATCACTGTCAGAAGTGTGGTATGCATTCGTTCTTTACGCGCTACAGACAGGTTTGGTATTTAACCCAGGACTTTCGTGCACCATCTGATAATTAGTAATAATGCACCGCCACCGAAACATGTCCCAGTTCCAAAAACTTCTTCAACCACCGGAGCTCAAATCAGGTGACTCCGTATCTGACGCCGTGCATCATCACGGAGCTATAATGACCCGAAACGAGGAAGTTGGCTATAGAAGTATAGCATTTAAAAATCAACCTTTCACCTCCGTCACATGCTGTTTGGTGCAGACGCGTAAATTCGAATTGAGGTAGCTGACTCAATCTCATACCACTGCGGTGCAAGACAATCTTCTTACATCTATCACCTTAGTAATATATGAATTTTATGAGCTGAACAGAATATAAAGCATCCGGCACCTTTAATTTCTTTAATTTATAGCTGCAAAAAATAGAAAAAAGGGGGAGGGGTAGAGAATGAGAAAGAGAGGTAGAAAAAATAAATTTGAATTGCGTTTCTGATTTCAGAGATTGTTTTGGAAACTCACCCTCTCATCAAATCATCTCACTTCTTCTGACATGTTATCATTTACGACTATTATCTTTGCTTTCAGTAGATTTTTAAATAATTTTATGGATATAATCGTGGACCAAATAACACTAGTAATGAAAATGTGAAGCTAACGGGTGAGTGGTAACGCTCTAGTGTCGCATTCGGGAGGAGACGGATTCGAATACCTCCCTCCATCGAGATTTGGGTTTTCTTTGGTTTCCCAAAATCACTCCAGGCAAATGCTGGTATAGTTCCTTTAATAAGCTAAGGCCGTATTTCTTCCAGTTCCTTTTCCGCAGTCCTTTCCCGCCTCTAACGACCTCGACGTTGACGAAGTGTTATGCCATAAGAAAGAAAAAAATTGAATGGGAAGCAGTCATTGTTAGTCGATTTAATGCAAGCTGCGACCACAACAACAACTACTACTACAGCTACTGTAAAACTCTGAAAAAACTCAGAAAGTCAATTCAGAACCGAAGAAGACGAAATGTAAGCAAGAAAGCAAGCATTGTTCACGACATAGCTGGTCCACACGTTGCTCATCACACCGTCGCTGTTCTGCAAAACTTTGCTTGGAAAATAATCACCCACCCACCATATAGATGCAGACTTGGCACACAGTGACTTACCACCTTTTCCTAAGCTGCGAAAATATTTGACCGACTAAGATATGAAAGATGAAGTTCAATGCTTGCTCAAAGACATGATGGCGAGCATACATTCTTTTTCCTTTCTTGCTTATAGTTTTACGCGTTGTCGACATCGAGGTCATTAGAGGCGTGAAAGGAGTTGTAGCAAGGATTTCCCCAATAGTCCTTTTAAAGAACCATTCCAGTATTCACATAGTGATTTGGGGAAACCATTGAAACCCAAATCTGGATGGCCGGACGAGGAATTTGAACCTGTGTCCTCCCGAATGAGAGGCCACGCTCGATTACTTATTAAATTTGTCACAGCATCTACAAAAATGCGTGTGCCGAATCGTGATGGTGTATAAAAATAGATGATTGCTCAATCTTTTAAACAATGTATACATTAAAGAAAATAAATTAAGTCTTTATCTATAAATGCTTGGGATACCTTACTTTTCGGACTGCCCTCCTACAATTAATACAGGATTTCCAACAGTATTTTTAATTAAAACTGTGATTTGCTGCCTTAAGTTGGATAATTGTAATGAAAATCTGTAAAATCTTTAGCCAAATGAGCTGATCGTGATAAATTATTACGTGTGTTATGTAGTGTTATAAAGGTATTCTTCTTGGCCGAAGGAAATAGGAAAGTTCGCACTTCTTTCCTCTTCGACGTTGCCACAACTACTTCCTCCAGTGTTGCCACGATTTCTGACTTCTGGCAGTGCTGCGGTAATTTCCTATTCAAGGAAACGTGTCTTATTGCTAGGCTGGTATCAAAAGAACAGACACATTGCTGAAATAGAAAATTACTTTCCTTCCCCTTCTATCTATCATATTTTTATTTGACTGATTATTTCTGTTATAACAGTTTGATTCTTTATATAGATCAACATTAACTATTACAACACGAAATGTTGTATCTTTATGTATATATGTTTACTTTTGTTATATAATGGACGAGGCACATTTCTGTGTAAGGTGGAGTGGCTGAACGGTTGCGCATTTGCCTGTGGAAGTGAGGGTACTGGGTTCGAGCCCATAGTCAAGTTGAATATTTTTTCATTGATTATCCCCTTCTCACTTGTTGTAAAATACATATCATATATGTAAAAACGAACATTATTATATTTTACATCAAATTGTTTAAAAATAAATTCTTATGAAAACATTTTTTTACTAGTTCATAGGCCACATTGGCGGTTAAAGGTGTGTTTGTGGAATTTAAAATATTGTTCATCCAATATAATGTGATGAGTTTAGTTGACTTTAGTTCCGTAAAGGCAGGGAGTGTGATTGCAGTTGTTGCTGCTGTAGAGTTTCACACTTTTTCTGTCAAAGAAATAATTTTTTAAATGTTTTTTGTGTTTCTTTTTGGTTTTTCCCCTGTTATTTTAATTTCGTGTGAGTTATGCTTCTTTTTAAATTTAAAATGCCTTGGCAAGGCACCAAGAAAAATAGCGTGTGACAAAAATGCCATCGATGTGCAATCAAACAGCCTTGGAGGCTCAGTACTTGCTTACAATTGTAACTGGTATTCAGAAGGAACACGCCGTAGCGATACAACTGGATACAGATGTTTAATGTGTTTGTGTAAAATTCCAAGAATAAAACCTGTTAGAGAAAATTCAAGATCAGTATGGAGTCCATAGTGACTTATTCAATGTGATGGTTCAAAAGGTAATGTAAGTGTCACTAATGATAGAAACTGCTGGTAACTGACTGTTCTGCCGTAAGGCTAGAATGAGGAAATACCTCAAGTGCAGAGTACTTATGGAGTTATAAGGTCAATAATTAGTGAGAAATCGGCATTGATATATCTTATTAAGGAATATAGGGTTATCCGTTCAGTTAAAATGATTGTTAAATCATATATTTACCCAGATTAATGCTAATGCCTTCAAGGCAAAGTTTCGTTGCCAGTTGCCCACGTGTCATATGTAATTAGTGCCGCACTTGAGACAAAATTGCACATGACGTGTTCTTGTTTCGCAAAATAACTTCCAACAGCCCAAGTAAGTAAAAGATTATGATGGTATTTACAATAAAAATGCCGCACAGGAAATTAAAATCACAGAAAAAAAATGTTTCCTTGACAGAAAAATTAAGAAACTCTACAGCAACAACAACTCCAATCACACTCTTTGCCTTTACGGAACTAAAGTCAACTAAACTCGTCACATTATATTGGATGAACAATATTTTAAATTCCACAAACACACCTTTAACCGCCAATGTGACCTATGAACTCATAAAAAAATGTTTTCATTAGAATTTATTTTTAAACAATTTGATATAAAATATAATAATGTTCATTTTTACATATATGATATGTATTTTACAACAAGTGAGAAGGGGATAATCAATGAAAAAATATTCCACTTGATATGGGCTCGAACCCAGTACCCTCACTTCCGCAGGCAAATGCGCAACCGTTCAGCCACTCCACCTTACACAGAAATGTGTATCGTCCATTATATAAGAAAAGTAAACATGTATACATAAAGCTACAACATTTCGTGTTGTAATAGTTAATGTTGATCTATATAAAGAATCAAACTGTTATAACAGAAATTATCAGTCAAATAAAAATATGATAGATAGACGGGGAAGGAAAGTAATTTTCTATTTCAGCAATGTGTCTGTTCTTTTGATACCACCTAGCAATAAGACACGTTTCCTTGAATAGGAAAATTACCGCAGCACTACCAGAAGTCAGAAATCGTGGCAACACTGGAGGAAGTAGTTGTGGCAATGTCGAAGAGGAAAGAAGTAAGAACTTTCCTATTTCCTTCGGCCAAGAATAATACCTTTATAACACTACATAACACACGTAATAATTTATCACGATCAGCTCATTTGGCTAAAGATTTTACAGATTTTCATTACAATTATCCAACTTAAGGCAGCAAATCACAGTTTTTAATTAAAAATACTGTTTGAATCCGTATTAATTGTAGGAGGGAAGTACGAAAAGTAAGGTCTCCCAAGCATTTATAGATAAAGACTTAACTTATTTTCTTTAATGTATACATTGGTTAAAAGATTGAGCAATCATCTATTTTTATACACCATCACCGTTCGGCACACGCATTTTTGTAGATGCTGTGACAAATTTAATAAATAATCGAGCGTGGCCTATCATTCGGGAGGACGCAGGTTCAAATCCTCGTCCGGCCATCCAGATTTGGGTTTCAATGGTTTCCCCAAATTACTCTATGTGAATACTGGAATGGTTCCTTTAAAGGGCTATTGGAGAAATCCTTGCTACAACTCCTTTCACGCCCCTAATGACCTCGATGTTGACAATGCGTAAAACTATAAGGAAGAAAGGAAAAAGAATGTATGCTCGCCATCATGTCTTTGAGCAAGCATTGAACTTCATCTTTCATATCTTAGTCGGTCAAATATTTTCGCAGCTTAGGAAAAAGTGGTGGTCACTGTGTGCCAAGTCTGCATCTATATGGTGAGTGGGTGATTATTTTCCAAGCAAAGTTTTGCAGAAGAGCGACGATGTGATGAGCAACGTGTGGACCAGCTATGTCGTGAACAATGCTTGCTTTCTTGCTTACATTTCGTCTTCTTTGGTTCTGAATTGACTTTCTGAGTTTTTTCAGTGTTTTACAGTAGCTGTAGTAGTAGTTGTTGTTGTGGTCGCAGCTTGCATTAAATCGACTAACAATGACTGCTTCCCATTCAATTTTTTCTTTCTTATTTCGAGGTCGTTAGAGGCGGGAAAGGACTGCGGAAAATGAACTGGAAGAAATACGGCCTTGGCTTATTAAAGGAACTATACCAGCATTTGCCTGGAGTGATTTTGGGAAACCAAAGAAAACCCAAATCTCGATGGATGGAGGTATTCGAAGCCGTCTCCTCTCGAATGCGACACTAGAGTGTTACCACTCACCCGTTAGCTTCACTTTTTCATTACTAGTCGCATTTGGTCTACGATTACATCCATAAAATTATTTAAAAATCTACTTAAAGCAAAGATAATAATTGTAAATGATAATATGTCAGAAGAAGTGAGATGATTTGATGAGAGGGTGAGTTTCAAAAACAATCTCTGAAATCAGAAACGCAATTCAAATTTATTTTTTCTGCCTCTCTTTATCATTCTCTACCCCTCCCCCTTTTTTCTATTTTTTGCAGATATAAATTAAATAAATTAAAGGTGCCGGATGCTTTATATTCTGTTCAGCTCATAAAATTCATATATTACTAAGGTGATAGATATAAGAAGATTGTATTGCACCGCAGTGGTATGAGATTGAGTCAGCTACCTCAATTGGAATTTACGCGTTTGCACCAAACAGCATGTGACGGAGGTGAAAGGTTGATTTTTAAATGCTATACTTCTATAACCAACTCCCTCGTTTCGGGTCATTATAGCTCCGTGATGACGCGCGGCATCAGATACGGAGTCACCTGATTTATGCTCCGGTGGTTGAAGAACTTTTTTTAACTGGGACATGTTTCGGTGGCGGTGCATTATTACTAATTATCAGATGGTGCACAAAAGTCCTGGGTTAAATACCAAACCTCTCTGTAGCGCGTATAGAACGAATGCATACCACACTTCTGACAGTGATTCGTCCGCCAGATTTGGACGCTAATCTGTCGGCCCCATCGATGTGGTTCGGGAGAGTAGGTCTCAATAGGCCGGCACCCACTCTGTTATTTCATTTCTTATTTTACTGTCGTCAGTCTCTCGATTAGTTTGATATAAACCACCATCCCTTCTTATTTTGCACTATCCTCTTCATCTCAAAACACCTCTCTTAAAACACGTCCACCGTTATCTGCTTCACACATAACCAGTCCCGCATGTCTTATAAAACCACCCACGAATCTGTTTCTTCTTTGTGTAAGATTCTTCCACAAACTTCTTTCACCAGCCATCACTTCAAAAACACATTAATTTCGTAGTTTAAATGTCCACTTAATTTTCAGCATCCTTCTATAGCACCACATTTCGGATGCTTCAATTTTCCTTCTTTCAGGCATTCTTGAAGTCCATGCTTTGTTACCATAAAGTGCTGTGCTCCATACATACAGTTTTAAAAACTTCTTTCTGGTTCCTAGGTCAATATTTGAAACTACTTTTCCATGAAGGTTCTTTTTGCTAGTGCTTTTCTACATTTAAAACCATTCCTGTTTCGGCCATCAGTTGTAATTTTACTTCCTAAGTAACATAATTTATTTACTTCTAGTTTTGCATCCGATCCCATTATTATATTTAACCTACTATTATTTCTTTTACACCTTCTCATGCTTTGATCTGTATTTATTACAGAATACTCCGTCATTATTTTGTTAATGTTATTCAGTAACTCCTCCATATACTCAGTCCGTCCTGTTAACAGGACAGTGTCATCAGAAAATCCTATTATACTGGTTACTGGTTTTGTCTTCATGAACACTTAAGCCACATTCAAATTCCTCTTTTACTTCTTTTATAGCTTCCTCCACATATAAGTTGAATATTAATGAGGATAACTGCAACCATATCTGATACCCTTTTCAACTGATTGGTGACTCTTCTCTACTTTTATTATAGCCACTTGATTCTTATGTCGATTATAAAATATTCTTCTATCTTGATATGTAAGACCTGACTTTTTTTAAATTTTGAACATCTTGTTCCACCTTACATTATCAAAAGATTTTTTCTAAATCAACAAACGTGTTAGGATCCAAGCGGATATCAGGGTCGGTATCGGCTTGTCCACCTAAGCTTTAAGTCAACCAAAAGTTGTCAAAGTTCGGAAAAAGTTCTATAACCGTGTAAAGCCTTGAAGAATGCTAACTGTAATAATTAATGCGGTCGCCACTTACAGATTAACCTCCTGTAAGAAAGGTACTAAAGTAGAAATAAAAGTCTGAATCCAGATAACAGAAGTTACAAAAGTCTCAGTTAGCAATGGCAATCGGAGAAAATCATTTGCCGAAGATCACAAGTCATGAAACAGAACAGACCGCACCACCCTGAATGAAATTGGAAGTTAAGATGAACACATGTCGGAAAGTTTTTAGACTTTGTAGGTTGCCCCGCCTTTTTAGAAATGGGGCCGGTCCGCCATGCTACTCTAATCTTGTCTACCCATCAGCCACCGCGACCCTTTGCTGGTCCTGCTTGAACTAGTCTAACAGAGCACTACATCCTAACCCGACAAGATACTTCAGCAAAATGTGAAAAACATGGCGCCCGGGTCCCTTTTATCAAAACGGCCTATTGACCTAGACAATAGTCTATCTAGAAAAGGAATCTGTTGACTGAGTGCAGCCGGAAAATTCCAAGATGAAGAGCGTAATGAGAAAAGTGTAGTGGTGTGTTTGGTTTTGTTTTTAGAGCTTCCAGACCGGTGAAAATGAATTTTGAAAGTTGGTTAACTTAAAAGCACATTTGTTTCGAGTATTGCGATACGTCATCATACGTCACATGCAAAATGTGACCCCGCAAACCTTTAAAATCTCAAGTTAATTTTATTTCCAAAGTTTTCCCCTGCCTTTGCTGAGTCCAGTGGTGTAAAAATCTTTCAAATCGGTTAAGGCTATCAGAAGTTATAGAATTTCTAAGTTTTACTGTTTTTGTAGATTGTGCAACTGAAACTTCACTTTTTATTTAAAGTCTATTGTGGCCTAAAACTAAATTTAAATCGAACCTTTATTCAATTTAAGTACTTTAGAAAAGTTTTTAGTTCAGGAAATATGTTAGTTGGGGAGAAATTAAATTTTCCAAGTTAGCTGCTATGACGCCATCACAAAGTGGACTTTTATTTACTCATATTTTCTTTTTATTAGTTAATAATTATCGGAAACTTAAAGAATATTGACTGGCCGGATATTTTACTTGGTTACATTTACTTTTAAAGCTCTGAAACTGTTTAGATGTGCTGATATTAAATATTAAACTTCACTCCATGTGGAGATGCTTTAAAAATCATAATTACTGCTTTAAATTGGTCTGGAACTGCGAGTTATTAGTGAATTTAATATCAAATGGTGAAATTCTAATTACTAAAGTGCTTTACAGTGTTTAATTCAGTGGAGTATTAGTGCTGTGGTTGTGTAAACAAACTTGTGTATTTTGCTTCAGAATTATTATGGATTACACTCTTTAGGTAAGTTTATGGTTTATATTTTACTTGAACTTCTTATTTCTGGTTGTTATATGTGGTTTATTTACTTTTCTGAACTTAAAATGTTGTTATCTCGATTTCAACTATTGTATCGTGTACTGAATGTTAACCTCAAACTTCGTTGGAACGTGACTGAATATCGAAAACAGAGAGTAAGGTAGCTTACAAATGCCATGAAAGTAACTTTGTTTTTTTTTTTTTTTTGATCGGTGATAAGAATTGATTCTCTTGCGGTGCGGTTTTTCCAAAATTCAAACTGCAGCTACTGTATATTTTATTCCAACCCAGAGAATTTACATTATAATGTCTGTCTCAGAATGACAAGCAACAATTTCTTTTGAAAGTTTAAATATTGCAAAGTCTTATAGGCATTCAATCAGAACATTGTAGGAGGAAAACCGAGGCATAAAATTGAAATTCAGTGCGGGAATGTCAGTGTGGCAAGTAACAAGGAAATAGTATTAAACACTTTGTAAACACTACATTTACGTCCACTACGATATTTTAGAATTACACTCTAGCTGCGGAGAGTAGTACTGCCGATTTATAAAATTTTGTAACAATTAGCTGTGTTATTGCTCAGCGTGATAATTTCATTCCAACTAAAGACATACTTGAAAACAAAAAATGAGAAAACATTGTAGAGAATTACATCATAACTACATTGAAATTTCTTATTTTACCACATTTTATTGAGACTGAAAATTTCTGTTAGCATCTGGGTAGAGGTCTTTGCTCAAGTAGGATGTGAAGTAGGATTCTTTTTTTTTTTTAACAATTCTACGATAAGATTGAAATGTTACCTATTTGGTTACTAGCAAACCGATCAATTTTGCTCGTCATTTTTGGTTTAATACTATTTCATTGAACAACGGGATTAATATGACAATATCTTCCATATAAGAGGGGGCTTATATTCACATTGTATTTGATAGCTGCTAAAAAATTTAAAAAATTACCGCTCGTGATGCGTGTACGGTTAACGTTCTGGCCTCGCATTCGGGAGGACGTGGGTTCGAATCCCCGTCCGGGCATCCAGATCTGGGTTTTCCATGGTTTCCCCAAATCACTCCAGGCGAATGGCCAGATGCTTCCTTCAAAATGCCATGTTCAAGTTCCTTCCCGTTTCTTGCCCCAATGTTCCTCAAGTGTTTCTGACATTATAAGAATATCATCTACGTATATCTCTACTTGTTCAAGCAATTCCTTTCCTAACACACTATCCAAAGCACGAATAAAGGTGGCTACTGAAATATTTAACCCAAATGGTAACACTCGAAAACTATAACAACGACCATCAAATAGAAAAGAAGTGTATTTCCGGGACTCTTCCGAAAGCGGGACTTGCCAATAGGAGGCAGTCAGATCGATAGACGAAATATATCTTTTACCTTTAAACCTGTGCAACAACTCACTGATAGGTGGAGGATGATCCCGTTCTGTTACTAAATGCTTGTTTAATGTGCGAGCATCAAGAACTAGTCACACAGAATTGTCCGGTTTTATTACCACAACCAAGGGATTATTGTAAGGACTCCTTGACCTCTCTATTACCCCCCACTCTAACATTCGATTTATCTCCTTATTCACTCATCTCTTTTGGTCAAAGGGATTGGATATGGCTTAATAAAGAAAGGCTCTTCAGACTTTACAGTAAGCTTGCACTCATAATTTTTGATCAGACCTGGTTTGTCAGAAAATACGTCCCTATATTCTTCAATTAGACATTTCAGCGTTTCTTGTTGGTCTGACGGTAATAGTTTCATACTTTGGGTAATTAATAATGTTTCCTTCGCTTATCTCCTGACCTTCAATCAGACTATTAATCTCACTACTCTGCCTTAACACATTTACACAAATCTGTTGTAATAGTTCGTCACAAACTCTAGCTACACCAGCATCCTTATATTTAACTCTCACATGATCTACTTCTTGTATGCCTTTCCAACCAGTCTTCTCAAAATCAACCCAGTATTCCCCACTGTCTAATTTAATCAGTAAGTTACCTTCTCCACAGTCTACCAAAGCCTTTACTTTTGTAAGCCAATCCATGCCTAAAATGCAATTAACATTCAACTTAGGGACTACATACATGGGTATTTCTACATTTACAGTCCCCATACACCCTTCCATCAACATTTCCTGCCTAATTCTCTTACTTCGAGAACCAGTAGCAGTAATAACAGTCATACTACTAACGGGTAACACTTCAATTTGATGGGTGCTTTCAATTTCATTAAATAATCCCTCAGCAAGGCAAGAAACCTGTGACCCGGTATCAATGAGAGCATCTATTTGTTTATTAAAAGCATTAATTTGCACTATGGGAACTTTATCTAAAACTTCATCCTTATCCTCCACCTCTTCCAATAATTCTTCTCTGGGATTATTCATAAAAATGGTATTAACTCTATAGCAGTTGGTACCTGGACCCACCTTCTTGTCCACCACTGCGGGGCCCATCACAGGGGTGATCTTTAGTTTGCCTGCCCCCCATGCTGCCTTTCCCTTTCTGATTTGAGGGTTCTGTTCTCTCACTTCCCCATTATCATTCCTCCTTGTGTAATTATCACGAACCCATCCCCTAGATCTACCATCCCTTGATCCATTACCCCTTCTAGGGGGACTCCTGCTGCCCCTCCTATGGTGTTTATGGTGGTAATGTTGTTCATTGAATGACTCCTGGGCATCCAAGCGTCTCAACAATTCAGAAACTCTATCCACATTTACTACATCCAAAGTGGCAATTAAATTTCTTGTTTGCTGAGGTAGCCTAGCTCCTATCAAATCAATGAATTCCTCCTCTCCATAAGGATGGTCTAAATACTTACAACGGATCCAACATTTATGAAAAAAGTCATGTTGAGTTTCCCTACCAGGTTTATAGGGCCTACCAGTCATTAACTCCCTCTTTTCCTGAATCTGCCTGCTTGTCAACCAAAAATGTTTCAAAAAGTTTTCTTTAAACAGCTTGTAGTCAGTCACTTCCCTAGCTTGTCTATCACCTCATGTCCTAGCATAAGACTTAAGATGTTTACCCACAAGTGCAATTTTCTTATTGTCAGGTAACAAATTAAAATAGTCTGATCTTTCAAAATTATCTATAAAATCAATAGGGTGAAGCCTCCCACTATCATCATAGAATTCAAATTCTTCCTTAATGTCAGCACTAACAATTGTGTTACCTAGTGTGGGAGCTTGACTTAACTGTATCTGCAACCCAGTAACCCTTTTCTCTAACTGATTTACATTGCTTTCTAATCCCTGCGCCAACTGTTTCTGCTGCTGCACCAATGTATTAATATTTAATCCCACCTCTTTGTCTCAACTCGTTGACCCTTTGAGCAGATTTACTGTCACTGGTTTCGAACAAACTCACATATTCCTCCTTCATCATATTACATTCTTCTCTGACTCCCTTCATCTCCTTGCTATATTTGCAGTCTACTTCATTAATTAAATCAACACATGCATCTTTGGTGTTTCTACAAATTTGGTTAACCTTTACAAAATTCTCCTGACACTCTACAACAGCTTGTTCCAGTTTCGAATTTAAATTATTGATATCCTCCTTAAATTTAGAACTAAAACCTTGAAATTGCATACCGATTTTCTTATCAAAACAATCAGCCAACTCAGAGAATTTTTTCTCCAAATCCAATTCCTTTTTGAACTCAGAAAACTTACTGTCAAATTTATTATCAATCTCAGAAAACTTACTATCAAACTTACTATTCATTTCAGAGAATTTCCTATCGAGATTTAACTCATTTTTAAATTCAGAAAATTTGCTATCAAATTTGGCTACAAAAGACTCTAGAAAAGCTTGCAGGTTCTGACTATCAGCCATTTTTAGTAATTAGCAAAATCAACATAAAAAACAAAATTAAGAAAAATTAAAATCTTTCCAACCTGCCACACAATAACATGCAAAAGAAATCACTTGAATATTCAATGCAGTACTTACAGTTATTCCTCAATTTTGTATCACATTAAATTTCACTTAGAAGAACTTATTTAACCATTAAACACCACACTGACTTCAAACACTTAACCACACTTTTCACAATTCACTGCAGGAAGACGATTTTGAGGCCGAAGAAAATCCACTCGTCGTCAAATCCGTGTCGCCTGTATAACCTCTACATGTCGTAGCCGCTCGAAATTTTCTCGCAGGTTATGTTCGCTCATCGCCGATAATTCGTCGCAATTTTCTGCAGATTCTTTTTAGAAGATAAACATCCCACAGATGTTTAAGAACTTCTCGTCCTGTCAACAGTCGCCATGTTAGGGTTCTTATTGTGGTTTAAATTACTGATTAATTAATTAAAAAATCCACCAAACAGGTTATGTTTGAAGATGTCTGTTTTATTGTGATCCAAACAAGTCAGCGATATTCACAAGTATAGTTACAATACAGAGATGCACAGTCGCAAAGAAACTCTCTGTGAACTCAACTGAATGATTGAAACTCTCTGTAACACTGAATACTGCCAACTAAACTGACTTACTAACTGAATGAATGAATTTCTCTGTCCAGGCGATCTGTTTATATAGTCTTTATTGAAATTACGAGAATTCTTCAAAGGCACCCGCCCGATATTTCTCGATCATTAACAATCACTCATACAATCTAACATATTAAAACAATCGGAATTAATACAAAATTAATTAACAACATTACAAAATGATCAGAAATGGTAATTATAGATACTTAAATACAATATTATTTACAGAAATCCTTTCAAACGGTAGAAAATTGTCCTGTAGACATCGTAATTTACATTAATACATGGAATTACAAACATTTAAGAAATTCTCTTGCATCATTCGGTTCTTAAACATATTAAATGGCCTTTGAATAATTTTCTTACCTAAAACAAAGTCTATATACACTGATTTACAAGAAATTACAAAACAAACATATCAAATCACTTTCAAGCAAACTTTAGCTAATTACAAATACTTCATACAGTACAATGCTATTCAGAATTCAGGTATTAGGGCTGTTACAACTGCCATGGTTACTTGTGTGTGATTCCATCTTGTGTAAATCACTTCATTGCTTGTCTCAATCACTCCTTCCTAAACCAAGTACATTTGAAGCCTTTTGTTGTTAGGTTTATTGTAAGAATACATGGTGAAAACATTATTTTTGCTTATAAATCTATACACATAAACTGCATGTCACTTGAGCTGTTGTTTGCATCTGCAACAATCATCTTAGTAAGGAATTATAGGGAAAATCATCACTTATCACAGATGAGGCAGGAAGCCCAGGGCCAGGAATATTGTAAAGTGTTTTTGTTCTGAGTCTTCTGCCTTCATCTTTGGCATGTGGCAGGTTATTTTCCCTACTCACCCTTATTTTCAATGCCTAACAGCGGTTTAATTGTCACTGTCATTCAACAATCATTTTGTTATGTTCAGTTTTTGTTATTTTCCTTGATGTAACATTTTATTGCTTGCTATAATCTCATGTCAGTATTTTTTTTATTTTGATATGGTTTACCAACAGTAACTATGTTTCAGATTCAAAAGTTTAATTTAATTGTGTTGGGGTGCATGCTACAGTGGCAATTTCTCTACACTTCCATTTTTCCTTCCTCCTATACCCACCTACTTTTACCCTCAACGAATTTCAACTTCAAATTCTTTCAGCATTTTTGATAGATTATTAATCATTTCTGTTTCTGGTAGCTTATTCCAATCCCTGGCCCCTTTACTTATGAAAAAAAATCTTTTAACATCATTGTGCCTGAAGTCAAGTGCTAGCTTGTGGTCATGGACATCTTTTTCCGTCCATGCACTTCTCCTAATTCTGAAACCATTTTCTTTCCATCCCTCAACACCAATATACAGCTTGTCACTCCCTTGACTCTTTTTACCCTCCTCCTGTCTTCCAGTGAATCTCATTCCAGCTTCTTTATCATATCAGTTCCAGAGACAATTTTAGCAGCCCATCTTTGCACCCTCTCCAACTGCTGTATTTGACACCCAAAATATGGATCATAATTAAAACATAGATAGAGTCATGTCAAAGACTTTGCTTTAGGTTCGGATGTAAAACTTACGAACTGTTCTTTTATTCTCTTCTAGAATTATAGCATGAAATACTTCATTATTATGTTGTATTTGTTTTTATCATTGTAGAATCCTTTCTTCAGCTTTGGTGAGTGATGAATTTACTTTTAAATAAGAAAAGAAAGGGAAATTAACCCATCACATACCAAAGTGGACGTATGCGATGAGAGAACACTAATGCTGACAAACAACTACACAATATTTCGGCATATGCCTTGCTCACAAATAGAAAAACGGGCCATTAGGCTCGGAACGTGTGTGCACAATGAACATTACCTAATGACTTTACTTTTAATAAACACATAGTTTTATATCATTGTTACCATAAAATGGGGTGAATCGGAACACTTTTGAAATTCTAAGGTGAGAAAAGGTTGAAAGTTTTTATTTATAATTATTAATTTGGACCAAAAACTTGGTTCTTACTTTGTTAATTCTGTTTTGAATGAAAGAATAATTCTTTGGGCAATTTTTATCCATTTTTTTCATATTCTGAATCACCCTTCAGGTAGGCGTGTATCAGAACATATTTTAGCCCTTTCCTACCGGCTATTTGAAAAAAAGGGAAATTTATAATTTTAATTATATATTTGTATAAAGGTACTTGAAATTAAGAACACATATTTTTTCAAATTTTTTTTAGAACTCTAAGTGCTAATTACTAAGCCGGTACATATAAGTACCGTCAGGGACTTTGTGTATCACATTATGTACAGAAATAGCAATTGAAATCAACTATGTTCATATTGGTATGAAATGTTTGCCTCATGATATTTAAAAAGAAGAAAAAAAAAATTCTTTTTGCTCATTCAGACACAAAAGACATTGTAGTGCAACATTTGGAATGATGTTTTGACTGTATTTTCTTCATTCTACATACTACACATCTTCATCTGATTTTTACAATTTAGGGACAGTGTATACCTCTGTTTCCCAATCTTACATCTCTCATTGTGGAATAGTATGACTTGTGTTGTTTGAATGGATGAGGGCTTGGTGAAATATATATAGATGACCTTTTATTCTTACCAATATCCTTCATAGTCATCATACCTTGTGCAAAGGATCTTCTAAAATTTTTTACAGACTTTTTTTCAAATATCGGACCATTTATTTTTAGGCATTGACAAATACAACATCCAGAATTCCCAAAAACAATCTTTACCATGATTTCGGTAATCTTCTGTCAGCATTGCACAAAGTCATCAGCTGATCAGCAGTATCAACCCCACACATGAAGGTATTGTAGTCCTTGACGACTCCTGAGCATGAAATTGTCGACTTCAATCCATCATTTTCTTTGCATATAACTAGTAACAACAGGGTGGCAGGATGGGCAAAATGCTACGGGGGACCTACTGCCGGAGGTGGCTCCCGATGACCGGCCAGAGAGGCCCTCTGGTCCAAGATCCACCAGGTCACCAATCCAACCCGAGAGAGGGCCCATCTGTTGAAGTTGCCATTGACCCCAACCAGTGTAGTGGAGTTTCACCGCTGCCATGAAAATTTGATACTAAATGTATGACCTTTTTATCCTTCCATTTCCAGTAGCAAATACCTAGGTTTGTAAATTCATTGTCACAATCTCCTCTTTTTAGTTTTCCATCAGCAGATTGTTCAAAAGTCCCTTGCAGTAGGGTTTGATTCTCCCACAAACAAAAGTTGTTTCAGTTTTTTAATAATGAAACTGATGAAAAATAATGATAATACTAGATAACATCGTCATTGCTCCATTTTTTTAGGCAATTCTGAGACCACTCTTTGACCTAATGAGTAATCTGAGAATATTCCAGTCATTTCTTCATTTTTGCCTTGATAAATTATAAACTTCTAAGAGAAGAGCTGATAAATTATAAACTTCTAAGGGAAGAGCTTCAATCAGAGTGTATTTCATAAAAATATCTATTTGAAAATATCTAAAACAATGATAAAACCAATTGTATACTTGCTAAATCTATTGACCAATAATCTGTATAAAACTACCCACAACTCCCTGACGGTACTTATAAGTCCACGTTGGTTTTTGTAGATTATTTAGTAAAGAAACTAGAAAAACATATTTTATAGGTAAAAAATATATGGTTAAATGTTCAAACTAAAAAAGTAATAACAGAAATTGACACTTACCAAGTAAATTATCATCTAAAAATTCATTGTAATGTACCACTTGTTACTTTGGTCACTATGCTGTCAAGCCCCAACTTAGAAAATTAATTTCTCTGCAATTTCACGAAGAATTTAAAAATAAATGTTGTCATTGTCTGACTTAATTATACAACAATACATCAACAGGCTTAACAATGCAGTGGACACTGGTATTGTCGAATTATATGGTGGTAAATACAGTGGTACTTATAAGTACCGTCAGGGAGGAAAGGGTTAAAATCCTTGTTTTTTTTTCCAGTTCAAACATGAAAGGGAGTCTTTTGGAATGAGTAGTAATAATAAGGCAGTGAATCAGATCACACAATAAGCATTAAAGTATTTATTTGAATTCCAACACCTTCTTTTGTCAAAAAACATTTTAACTGTGAACATTTTCACTAACTTCAGTATAGGTTAAAATAAATTATGTCATTCTTGAACATATTTTTAAGATCAGAAGATGTGTTGATGTTCTGAGAAGTCTATAATTTCCTGATAAAGTCTTGAAGAAAAAATACCTCTTCATCTGTTTCAGAAAATTTCCATATTTGACGGACCCTTTTCTAGAAAAGTTCCACAGACTCTTATGGGTACAAAACTGTAATGAATGCATGCATTCTCCAATTTTATGTATACTTTAATCACTGGGAAGCCTTCTTCAGAAATCTAATGGCTTTCTGAAGCTTTAAACTCATTTTCTTTCTCAGAGGTTGTGGACGGTCTAAACTTTTTAACACTGTGTTGTATATAATAATCCAAGTCATCTCTTGTTGATGATTCTTTTACACCTCTTTGCCATCTTTATCGAGCCTTTAGGCTACCGGTCGATCACTCTGCGAACCATAATTCTATGACCCAACTACAAAAAACAGTAATTGATGTGAAGAGTTTTAATGACAAACTAATATGGCCTATTGCTGTGCAGTCATACATCATTTCAAAAACTATTACTTTCCAGCCGGCAATATTAACAGGTTTATAATTATATACAAAGTTTTACAGATGTAAAACAATTATAATTATCTTGGATGTTGTGTCAACTCTTGAAGATAAGTTGGCAGTATAGCCAACAGCATAAAATTTTCCATTCCATTATGATGTAGTTAAGTGGCAAAAATTATTGGAAAGGAAAATTTCCCTAAAATAATTCTGAGAATTTTCTTTTTGTGTAATCGTGAAGTTTCATTCCTATTCACCCTGCTGTTCCATCCAATTCACCCCATTTTAAGGTACCTCATTTTTATTGTTGTCATCAATTTTATTAATATTGACTCATGTTCATACATCTAAAAGTAGCATGAATCCTCTAGGTTTGTACATCTATATTCTTAGTTGTATTAAGTGTTATAACAGAATATTGATTGACTGGTCTTCTCATTTCCACATCACATTAAAAATATTTTTTTCATCAGGATTGAGAAAATATTCTACTCATTGGCGGGAAAGGGCAATGATGTCAGTCTGAACCATAGATTTCCAGCTTCTATCATAAGAGAGAAATTTCCATTCATAAAGGTTAGTATATAAAAATAGAGAATATATAATGTACGGTACCTACTAAACACTCATGGAACAGTGAATAATCATATTAGAAAACATGTTGTTTCATATTTTAAAATATGTGGAATAAATTTAGACTTATATTTTGTTAGTGCTTTGCTGTGGCCAGTAATAACAGTTAAGTACATAATATTGTGATTATTTTTACTAAAGTTTTTGCTCCCTCTTTTTGGCTAATATATATGTAAAATGTTTATTTATTATAATCAAATATATACACATAGTGACCATGCTGCCTAAAGTGTATATCTTTCCTTCCTCCAAAAATAAGATTATGACACTATGTTTCTTTTATAATTCAAGCTTCATCATTTTTCTAAAGATTTTCATGTAGCTCTTTTCTTTCTCCACATGTTTTACAAATGGATGTGATCATTCCACTTGAGCTCTAGCCTTTCTTTCTTTTTCTAATGTGGTTGCCATCTACATACCTTCTTTGTACACATATTCTCTCTTTTGATTTTTTCTTTAATTATCATTTGCAGTCTCAAAATCCTTTTCATAATGTCCATTCACACAGATGCTAAACTTAACTGGCATCAGTATGCTGTTGTCGATCTCATCTCAATAACAATTTAATAATATCTATTCCCTTATATCCAATAGCTGTTGCTTTAAATTTCTGGTAGTGATTGCCTATTTTATTTCCTGTTGTTCTCTCATTTATATCCCATTACTGATTGTTTATTTTCCTATGCCAGTTTTTCTCTTGGCATGATTTTGGTTATGAGTATCTAAGAACGGAAGGTACCATGTCTGCATCAAGTTTGTTAGTTGGTGATGAGGCACATGCGGGAGAGGCAAAGCCAACCAAAACAGAAAATCTGTTTTTGAACAATCTCTGGATGAGTTCTCAAAGGCAAGGCAGCCTGGTTATTGGCATGTCTAAAGGCACTGAGATCACAGGCTGGTGTAAACCATTGGTGGATGCCAATGTTGCAGATAATAAGAGATTTATTTAATGAATTCTTGTGCCTCTTCTCCAGCACCCCTCCTTTACATTGACCTATGGTAGGTTTGACATGTAACACAATCTTGGAGAGGCAGTGATCTTGCATTTTAGAAACATGTGCAGCCCAAGTCATCTGGATCTTTAGCACAATTGCCTCAAAGCTTGTGTACTCTGTCCATTCAGTAATGAAGTTGTTCCAGTGAATATTGAGGGTGGTTGGAGGCAGCACTGAAAGTGCTCAAGGAGTGGCAGATAATGATCATATACAATTTGGAATTGCAATCTAGCTAAGCAGGATCCTGCAATCCCACTTGATTCCATACCACTTCTCAGTCTGGCGGATCCTGCACAAATTTATGTGGGTCTGCAATCCATAAAATGGTGCAAAAACATGTTTCAGTTTGTGCAATACTGCCACCCACTCATCACTTTCTTGCTTGACTCAGGGTCTACCAGTTGCAGTGCCCCACTTACCCGTACCCTTGCAGTTGACATTTGACCATGTCAACAGATGTGTGTTTTAATGTAAATGTGTCTTTTTTGGTCAGAACTGGTCAGCATATCAGAATTGCAAGTGACATGAAAACTGTCCATTTTGAAACAACTGGTACTCAAAAACTCCACATTGATGACAGAGAAAACTTGCATGACTTGAGGCAAGATATCCTTTCATATGTATTAAATGACGGTGGACGATTTAGACCTTTTGTAGATTGATGAAAGTAAATTTTGAAACTTGTGACATTTTAAGTGTTTGTTTTTATTATTTAACATTAAAGTTGATTTATTGATTCATTAAATAGGTGTTTCTTATGTGTAACAATGAAAGGAAAGAAATGCCGCGAGGCAATGTTTACATGGAAAAGAAAGGGAAAATACACCCAACACTGAACGGAGGAGGGCAGCAGCAACACAAAACAACACACAAACATAGAAAAAACAACCCCCTTTTTCAAGTTAACAGAGGTAGGTGGCTGGGATTGTGTAAGACTTGCGTTCAACGCAACCATTCATAGGGTTTCTTATTTGGTTTGATAACACTTTGAAAACCTGTGTGATTGATGCCAATCCCCCAAATGTACTGCAGCATTGAAAACACTGTGTGATTACAATCATGTAAGAACCACTATCAGTTATCCATGACTTCGTCCACATGAAAGTGTATTATATTATTACAGTTTTTGTTACCATTCAAAGAACAACCAACAGAAAAGTTTCTCCTTTGGGATTGAAAACATTGTTAACTGCTTCCTTGGGTTTAATCTTCATAGACAAGTGTACCTCAAAGCTGGAAAAAAGGTAACAAAGGTGTAATGTGCACGAAAAGGTACAGTTACACACATTACTCACATAGTGGCAATAGATGTCTTGAGCTGATTCCGTCATCATTATGTTCAGAATTCAGCATGGACACCACCTTTATCACTATAAATCTAATATGCTTCTTGGAATGTTAGAGGTCATTTTGGTCAAGGCTGCATTTAAACCTAATCACAATCTTCACTAATACAGGTCCTTGAAAATCATTGTACATTCTTTTTATCTAAACTTTTATTTTTCACTTATTTTATGAACACAATTATGGTGTGATACCTGAGGTCTCATATTATTTCATATCTGCAACTGAAGACATTGCCTTGTGAATTTACCAACAGTACGACTTTTAAAAAAATAATTAAAGTACAGATTTATATTTCCTGTTCTGGAACTATTACTACAGATCTTTTGATATAATTTTGGTACAATGCGATAAATGATGTCACTAAAATGGCACTCATTAAAGCAACTTAAAATACTAAAAAGTTTCAGGTGTCATTCTGGTCCAGACTGCAATTCTACCTAGCCACAAACTCTCTAATATTGCCACTATAAAATCAAAGCTTCTGTATTTCACACATCAATGCATTCACTATAACATCTGTTAATGATTTCATGAATGGCAATATAAACTTGTTCCATGATTTCAGACTGCGATACCATAGAATCCGCTAACAACCAGCTTACTATTGATGTTGGCAATATGGTGTTTGTAACAGTGAAGAATATTAAATATTGAATAGATGTGTAACTCTGTTAATCCACATAAACTATGGTGTCAGCATCATGCACCTATTAAAGTAACATAACTTAAAAATGTATACTAAAATACTCATTAATTACACTGTACACCAGAAAGTCCAGAATTCATAACAACTCTAACACAACTTATGTTAATGTTGGCTCTAGAAATGAAAAACTTCTATTTAAGCCATTGAGTACCTTCAGTTTAAGTGAAGGATTTAATAGATATTTGCAGAATATTGAACAGCAATCAAAATCACCATTTTGTTAATCATAGGCTATTATTTGTACTGATTTCTACAAAAACTTTGAACAAAAAAATAAAATAGGGTTAGTTATCTTTGGTTAAGTTTTTGATTTTGGTAAAAATAATTATTAATGTTACAGAGAGTGTATAGCAGCAAAAAAGAAGACACATAGGGGGAAAAAAATAACCAAGATGCAACTGAAACCATGATATATTTGTCATGCACATACAAATACAATGCCTTTTCATGTATGGCAATTTTGACACTTTTAGTGAATCAACTTTCGTACGGGTATACACTTAGCTTTACTTTTTCTTTTTCTTTAACTTTGATTTCACACTTATGTTATTTATGTACAGAATTACAGTGTGATACCTGAGGTCTCATACTATTCCATGACCACATCTGAAGACATCTCCTTACAAAGTTAATGACAGTATGACTTTTAAAAATTTTAAGGTTAAGTACAGATTTATATTTCCTGCTCTGTGTAAGCTACCTTACTCTTTGTATTTTCAATAGTTAGTTAAAAACCGACAGGAATTTGGGTTAACATTGATACACGATACTGCAGATTACAACCAAACCCACAACAGATTAAAGCAAGAAACATAAATAAACAGGACATAATAATAATAAATAAACATTTTACAATAAAACAGCACTTGTAAACTTACCGAAATGAGCGTAATCCATAAGTATCAAAAACTGCGGGTAAACAGATTTGGTTAAGCAACCATATCACTAATATTCCACACATCTTGCCACTGTAAAGCACTTTTATAATAATAATTTTACCATTAAAAGTAAAAATCCACTAATAACTCATAGTTTCAGATAGATTTAAAACAGTAAATATGACTTTTAGAACAGATCTTACATATCTTAAGTTTCAAGTAGCTACCAACCGGTTAATAAAAGATATAGATAATTTTAGAGTCGCAAATCTACGACACAATTACAGCCACCTTTTAAATAGAATTTTTTAATCGGCAAACATATTTCAGGAGCTAAAAACATTTGGAAATCACTTAAATAAACTAAAGAAAAGTTTTAAAAATAGTATCCGGGCCATACGTGCTGTAAATAAAAAATTAGCAAAATTGTGTAAAGTTGAAAAAGTACCGATTTTAGAAAAAATTAATAACTTTTCAACCACTCAACTGATTTGAAAGATTTTGACCTTTTTGGAATCAGCAGGCTCATAAGAACAGTTTGACAATAGTTTAAACCCGATATTCGGAAAATCAGCATGGTCCCTTCGCCGGAAGTTTCCCATTCCACCAACTTAATAATTGTTTAACACTGATTTGAAGGCACTGAGAGAGAAAACACACGTAACATAAAACACTTTTTGAAACACGCTCTACACATTGTGATTTTATGAAAGCCCTCCATGAACATAAGAATTTTGAACACCATTGATTTGTGCAGTTTTTAGGCATTTTCGATATAAGGAAGTCTGCAACTGGCCAAGACAGACAGTATCTGGAAGACCACGCTGTGAGTAGTTTATATTGCTCGACAGGCGAATCTCGCGCTTAGGCACGCGGGTGCTCATGGGAAAGTTTGCTCACCGGAAATAGTAATGGTGCTGGCCAGGGAGGCCATCTATGAAAAACTGAACTTTTGTTAGACATGTGATACATCAATAGGAGAACCTTTATTTTCTGATTGGAGTTAGGCGGTTCTGTTCTGCTTCATTGCTTGTGATCTTTCATGTGACGTCTAGTCTGATGCCTTAGCTAACTGACATTTACTGTACTTTGTGGAATTTTCAGAATATATATTTTTCGTGACATGGACTTCAACAATTTTCATTTCTAAATTAGTACCCTCCTTACATGGGGTTAATTATGTAAGTGGCAGCCGTCTTTATAATACAGTTAGCAATTTTCCGAAGGTAATTCACAGTTTTAGAACATTTCTTGACTTTTCACAGTATTTGAATGAACTCCAGTTTAGGTGTACAAGCCGGTACGTACCCCTGTATCCAGGCTAGTCCCTAACATCTGGAACTATTATTTATCAAGTGCACCAGTTCAAATGCTTTTAAACTGAACACACACAGGCCTATGTCTGAATGTTCTTGCTTTGCTATTTGAAAAGCAAAAAGTAAACGAAGCAGAAAACTCTTTGGTGTTGCCGAAATTCAAATTGATGATGAGAATTTCCAAAGGAACTATTCATTTTTGTGGAATAAAAACTATCCTATGTCACTAACCGGACAGTACACTACTCAAAACACCCAAACTATTATCATTTTTTTCATTTATAATATTATTAAGATGATTCAAAGCCATGCAAAAGATGTCGATACAACTGCTCTAATAATTCTGATCTTTATAAATTTACCCAGATACCTGATATTCCAAACTCTAGTGTAAAATGATCTAAATGTGCTGTTTGATTTTGGCAGTGTGTCGTCAAACTCATTATTCAGCTTAACATCTGAGGAGATGATACATATCTTGTATACTAACTGCTGATTCAGCTCTGAATGATTAATAGTGATTCTGCAGAAACAGTTACCTCATGGGGTATGGTCTGCTGGAGAACTTCTGTTTCCTAGGACAATAGCTTTCTGGCTTCTGCAAAATTTGCTAATATTTAATTTGCATTGGAGCATATGCTCTGGTGACAATTTCCCTAACACCCAATTTTCCAATTTCTTGTACCTGCCTACTTTTGCCCTCTATGAATTTTAATTTAAAATTACTTCAACTGTTGTCTCAAAAGGTTCTCCAGCCACCTCAGATTGAACAGGCTGCCATCAGTACAATATCAAGTGTAGAATTGTTTCTCACATAGCTGAGTTTAGTTGGATATTAGCAATACTAGTCAAAGCAGCTAATGTTTGAAAGTTCCGTGTCCCCTATAAAGAAAATTTGTTGGTATAATGTGGACTAAAGGTCTCGTCACCAAAGAATTTGATCACCAACTCAGCGTAAGCTGTGTTTGATACTATACTTTGAATACTAGTCTGTCATGGCTCAGATTCACTTTTGAAATTAAAGTTTTAGTTAAAGTTTTACTGATTTTAATGTTTCAAATTGGAGATTGACATTTAACTGATATCAGCAGTTCAGTTCCATCTTATAATCGTACTCATATCCAACAGAAGACTGCAGATTACTGCCAAGAAAATTACACTCATACTTTAACAATCACTCATTTATATTTCAACTCTTCAGAAACCACAAAAATATTATGTAGATTTTAAAATGTTCTCCCTTAGTTACCAAATGAAAGGTTAAGCTGCCCTTTATTCATTCTAACTCCTTGTAAAATTTCAAATTATAGTAACTATCTTTGCTGTCATTTCCTCTGCCGCCTTCATGGTTCAGCACATGTCACAACTGTATTACTACCCCATCTACAGTGGCATAGCTATCGGAGGGCTAGGTGGTGCTGTGCACCAGGGCCCCCAAGCTCAGAGGGACCCCAAGCACAGTTCAGGGGGCCACAAAGCTCAGGGAGACCCTGAAAGCAAACCTCACAAGACTTGGTAGAGCTAAAAAAAAGGTTGGTCTGCTGGTCACTTCCAGCCTACCTCTCAAAAAGAACTCAGCTGAGACCTCCTACTCTTCATATTATATAGCCTTATATATGTGACCTTGTTTAGCCAGTAAACTAGTTCAAAATCAAATTATATTGGATTTACCCTGTTACTGCTATACTTATTTTTCAAATAATGCATTGTGGATTTAAGATTTTCCTAAAATTGTTCCTTTCTTCTCCAGATTTACTCAAAGTACTTTTTATCTCTTCTGAATTTTTTAAGTATGTCTCAATTTTCCAGAAAATTAATTATAATGTTTCGCTTTTTCCCTTTTTTAAAAAATCTTATAAAACACTATTTAACCATTGAAACATTCTTTATTTAAGAAACCAACACTAGATTAATAATTGTGAGTCCCTCCATTTTATTTATATAACTTTCTTTTCCTATCTATCATTTTTACTGAAGAAACTTAGATTATTTTTATAAAACCATCCCCTTAGTTTTAAAATCTTCACATATTTAAAATCCTTTAATTCAGTTCATTTTTCAACACAAAACTACCAAATTAATTCTTATTTTACCCTTTCTAATGTGATAAATCGCTGTTTTGGTCTTTATCTAATTGAATTCATGTAATTACATTTTTTTGTCTCAACATTAAACTGTCAAATTGGGCAAAGTTTATCACTTTCAAAATAAAATTGCTATGTTAAAAAATGTATGCCAAAATACTTCTTTTTGCTCAAATAAACCTTGGACATGCAAGGAACTGCTGTCTGCTGCTGAACTACCTGATACTATCATTCTAAATGTCACTAATGCAAACATCCATTTCTATGTCACAAGTTCTTGTCATCAAAATTGGATCTCATGTTAAAAAGATTGCGAAGTAGAATGCAACCTTCCTTTACACTGGTGTTTATTAGGAAAGTCTAAGATTTTGTTAGTTTATCTCACTTGGCTATGCTACCTTCATGCAGCTGGATGATTATACTGAAGAATCCTGGGGAACAGTCTAAATGTTATTGATTTTGTACAGTTCTTTCCTATTCACTGTATTATAAGCTGTGGTAAGGTTAACAACAATTCTGTGTAATTCATTATTTTGCTTCATTCACTTCTTGGAGCTGCCTAAGAACAAACATGGTATTGTTTTAATTGCTAACTAACTCCCTTCCCTTCACCTTGGATCCATACAGTGCAGGGCCGCCGTAAGCGGGCGTGCAAGGCGTGCACCGCACGCGGGCGGCACATCGAGGGGGGGCGGCAAAACGAGCGATCGACAGTCGCCGCTCCATGATAGTTACCATTCGATTGTCGCCGCAACGAAATGTGCGGCGTATTATGTAGCCGGCGACCTTTTTTTTTTTTTTTTTTAGCTCGGAAGCTGCTTCGGGCGGCCGGCGACCGGCGACCCCGGCGACCAGCGACCGGCGACACTTGGAATGGCAACAATGGGGGCGGCAATCTCACAGTTTTTTGACCCGGTTTGGAAATTTCCTAAATCCACCACTAGCTGTAGTTAGACAAGGGGCGGCATAATCGGTATTGCACGCGGGCGCTCAAACGGAGAGCGGCGGGCCTGATACAGTGTAATATAAATAGTTATTCCTGAATTCATTATCTATATTCCAGTTAACAGTGAAGCTTATATCTTCTAAAATTCTGAATGGTGCTCTTTATCACCAAATTCTGAACCAACATAAAAAGATTCTCAAATGTTTGTAATGGATCACCTGTCACACTTTAACATGAACGTTTCTCCACAATCTTCACTAAAACTGCTATTATAGAATCTTTTCCTAAGATATACTATTCTGTAATGTAGGATATATTATCTGTGGGATGACCTATTTTCAGCCAGCTGGCTATTCTACTTCTTACTTAGGTCTTTCCATCTATCATTTATACAAAAAGATGAATGATTACAGAGATGACTAATTATCTCTCTGCTGTTCTTGCTACCACTCAAAACATCAAATATATATTATTTTAGATGAGAATCCTATCATGCTAACAGAATTTCCTCTTGTTGCTTAAAATAAAAGGATTTTTTTTAAGTTATTAATCTATGTTGATATTGTCACTTTTAAAATAGTCACCAAGTAAAATTCACTTATGGCAGCATTATTTCCAAGTACTTTTGGAACACTTTTGTATAAACTTCAACTAAGCAATCACATTGTTTCTATCCTCTCTTTGTTCACATAATGTTGACCTTTAAATGAAGATCAAAAACTGCCATCAATCTGAAAGATTTTGCCTAACACCCGATATCAATTTCTAAGAACACAGAAGAAAAGAAAACCAAAAGAGATATCAGATTAAAATCATGCAACAAGGAAAAAGCACCCTCACAATCGTCTGAATTCTCCATTCTATTCTGAGAAGAAGAAACCAAAGATGCAATAAAACAAATAAAACTGGGGAAAAAGCTGGATTTGATGGTAGATATCGTGAACTTTTGGCCCACTATGGACCAGCTACAATAAGATAAGATAACTTCTTCTCAAATATCCTACAAACTGGAAGCCTCCCACCATTAATGAAGAAAACAAAAATATTAGCCATATTGAAACCAAATAAGTACCCTACAAAAGTGGTAAACTATTGACTAGTAGTTCTTCTAAGTGTCACATTCAAACTCCTTGAGTGCCTGATCTACAATAGAATTTCTGATATGATCAATAACCATATTCCCATAGAACAAGCAGGATATAGGCCAGGGGCCAGGGAGAAGTTGTAATGACCAGGTTTTCACTCTCACCTCTCATATTGAAAGTGGGTTTGAGAATAAATCAGTAAGTGTGGCTGCCTTTTCGGATCTGTCAGCTGCCTGTGACACTGTTTGGGGAGAAGGACTTCTTCTGAAATTTGTGAGTATTATCCCATGTCGAAAACTTACGGAAATACTTAACAATACTTGAGCAATAGATACTTTCAGATATACTCTGATAATGACAGAAGTATAATATATATAGTGAATGTTGGCTTACCTCAAGGATCTGTTTTCGCACTCCTCTTATTTAGTTTGTATAATCACAATTTACCGGAAACATCTTCAAGAAAATTTACTTGATGACATTTGTTTGGTGAACCAGAACCCCAACTTTTCTGATGCAGAAACAACTTTAGCAGTTGATCTGGAAAAGTTAGATGGATACTTCAAGAAATGGTGCCTCCATCTAAACCCTCAGTTATTTCAACATTTCAATTATGCAACAGACAATCACACTATAAACCAGAAGTCAAATTCAGATGACAACTCTTGCCATATTGCAGCACACTAAAATATCTGGATATAACATTAGACAGAACTCTAACTTTCAACCAGTATCTCTCAAATGTGGCTGCCAAAGTCAAAACGAGAAATAATATTCTTCAAAAGCTTGCAGGTACTTCATGGGGAGCCAGTGCTGACATTCTAATATCCACAGCCTTAGCTCTGTCATACCCTGTTGCTGGATACTACTTACTGCCCATCCTGCATCAATAGTACCCTGACAAAGAAGATAGATGTGCAATTCAATCAGGCAATGAGGATAATTACCAGATGCATTCAGAGTGCGAACACCCTATGGCTTCCAGTGCTTCCCCAGAACTAAGAAGATCAGAAGCTCGCTTAAAAATCTTGAAAAATATCTTGAAGAACCCTCAGCTGCCTATACCTCAAGACATTATTCAAGCGAAACACCAATGTTTGAAATCAATAAAACCGCCATGGCGCACAGCAATCAACCACACAGAGTCCTCTTTCAACACCAACAAGCTGTGGACAACTCAATGGGAGCAGTCATCAGTAGCATATAAAAATCTAGTTGAGGACCCCTCACAACGGTTATGACGTTTCGATTTCCCCAGGAGGCAGTGGAGAATCATCAATCATATTCGAACAGGACAAGGCAGATGCACCTAGTTATTACAACAATGGGGCTGGGTAGATTCTGAAAATTGTGACTGTAGAGCCACCTTACAGACAATCAATCGCATTGTTTCCGACTGTCCTCTTCGGGCCTACAAGGGAACAATAGAGGAAATACATGATGCCTCGGTCAGTGCAGTTGACTGGATTAAAACATTAGACCTAGAGATATGAAATTGTACAAGCTTGTGATATGTACATTTTCTATTGTGTACCTTGTTAAATACAATAAATAAATGTTCTCTTTATATGTGAATGTTCTCTTTTATTTGAATATGATGGCTGCTGTTTTATGACAATGTTTTTCTTAAATAGAAAATAATAAAATAATGAAATAATAATATTGTATGAGGCAGTGCATTATCACTATGAGAAACTGAAGAATTGTTTGCCCACATTGCTGGCAGTTTTTTTTTTTAAAATGCTTCTCACAAAGACTCTATCAAACAAAAGAAACAATAGGGAGAGTCTTGACATGGGATCAAACTTGGACTTACCTGGAAGCTTCCATGAGATGATTTTCAATATAATAGCTGTATATTCACTTTTAATCAATTCAGAGTCTTCAATTACTTCATTTAATGATTCTTCAGAAATTAATTATTCTGAACCAAATTTTGTTACTACTTATTTATAGTCTAAAACATTAGTAAAAATTTAAAAAATCAAATCAATCACTCATCAAAGATGAAGGCAGAAGGGCCACGATGAACGATAAAACACAAATGCACTTACAATATTTTGGTCTAAATCATAATCATGAATAGAGGAGGAGGATATATGGCAAGACCAAGACTCACTACTTGTCTGAGGACTATATTTTTTTTCGCCTAACAGGAGCTAAATTGCCATTATAATCACGTTAGTAGAAACTGATTCTCATAAGCCAAATGGAATTTAAACTTACTCAGCAGGCTTCATTATAGTAATTTGTCAAGTATTGCTTAGTATTCATTTATTCAGTATATTATCCTTAAGATTTTTGTTCTTTTTAATCAGTGATTACTGTGCTAAGTCACCAAGATCTCCTTTTGTCTTCATATCCATCTGGTAGTAAATGATTTGTAAACCCTTTCATTTGATCTCCTCACCAAATGCTTGTTTCAACATTTTAATATACTTTGTTCAGCTATTAACACACAGTTTTGTGGAATTTGCTTAGTTGTCCTAACGATGTCAAACACAAACTACAAGTACAGCATGGACACTGCCACAAGCCTGAAAGAAAAAAAAAAAAATAAAAGGTAGGCCCTATTGAATCCAAACAGTGTGTTAAATTTTTTTAAAAAAATTTCTTGTTACTTTTTGATCACACCCCATACTCTTTAAATATCTCATCAAGTATTCATATCATTAAAACTTATTTGTACCTATTTCCTTCTCTTGTTTAACAAAAACCAGCATTTGTTCTCTTCTTAATGAAAATAAGCCATCAATTACCACAGATGAATGCAGGAGGGCAAGATGAACACAAAAACACAAACACACACTAGAAAGTTGTAGTGAATCATCTTGAAGGTGAGGCAAGAGGAAAGATGTGAACAGATCTACCACCTGAATCGTGTGTACACATCTTTCCCCTTGCTGTATTCTTCATCTCCAACATGTTTAAAGTTATTCACCAAAATATTGTAAAGCGTGTTTGTGTTTTTATGTTTTTATATAAACTTTTGCATGTACTTTCGATGCTATGCTTGATACGTTTTAGATTTTAAATAATAATTTTTGTTTTGTCTTATTTTATTTCTTCTCTTTTTATCAAGTCATCAAATTGTTGTTTTAGTCATTTGCCAAAAACATACTGCATTTTATTATATTGAATCTTTATAACTAAACATGTTGTTTTAATCAGTTTTGTAAATTAATTATTTTTTTGTATTTCTTTAATAGGAAAATCCCTTTGGAGATCATATAATAAGAGTATTTTCATCTCTAAATGATGACCATTTGTCATTTGAAGATCTTCTAGATCTTTTCTCAACATTCTCAGAAAACTGCCCTCCAAGAGTTAAGGCTCTCTGGGCTTTTAAAGTGTATGGTAAGCTTAGCTTCTAGAACTTTCACAGAATCCGCTTGTGAAAATAAATTTAATTTGCTAAGGTGGCGTCCATTAATTACGTGAGGTGAAGTAGGGTGGGTAGGGGGGTTCCAACCAGATTTTATGAAGTCTCACCAGAGGGAGCGGGGGAAGGGGGTCCGTAATTCTGGGAAAAAACCTCATGTCATTAATGGTCACCCCCTAAAGCGTATTATGGTTTATGTTGACTCTATTAATAGATTTGGGTTGAGATAAGTATGACAAACTCAGAAATGTATAAGATTGTAATGAGAAGACATTTGCATTAAGGCAATATGATAATGAAAGATAGGCATGTACCAAACATGAGGGCAGGAGGAACAATAATTAAGGTTAACCCTTGGGCAGGCAGAAAAGAACCAAGAGATATTGTGAGTGGGACAAGGCGTGAATGGTGGCTGCCTAAACACTTGATAAACCCCACATCCTGCTGCTCTCTCATCAGTCTGCAGACAAGTTCTGTTCTTCACATTGGTGAACCATCTGAACACCAGAGATTGCAAGCGACTGACATTGGGATTGTCATCTGAGTATAATTTCGAGCCTCTTGTGGTGCTAGAAAAAGAGGGCTACACCACAATAACTCTCTTATTCAAGGAATGGGATGTGCTGATAAATGAGTTGAATGCTGTGTTCAATATGTTCACTGGCGGATTCCAGACCAGCATCCGACTCAGCGAGCACACTGTTTCCTGCCATATGGTATCGGAGACAAGGGTATTTATGTGAATCGCAGATGGTGGGCTATATGCCTAATCTTATATATATATATATATATATATAAAAATAAGTGTGTGTTTTCATATATTTCACTTTTCAGCCACCACTACCAAGCACAGATCACTGGTCTTTGTGTGTGGAAGTAGCATGGAGTTTCCTGTCATGCACAACGTTAGCCGAATATCAATTGCTGTCGAGATGTGGGAGATATGATGATTAAAGTTGGCCAATGCAGGGTGTTTTCATATTACGACCAAAAATTTGTGTCTTCTTATACTTCTCTTTCCTGCCAGATAGCATAGAGCATTGGTGTTTGTGTGTGGTAGTAGAATCGTGTCTCATGTCGTGCACGATGGTTGTTAGATGTCTATAGCTATGGGGGTGTGGGAGAAATCAGGGTTGAAAGTGGTCGACCTGTGGCAATTTCATATTTCTGCCAAAGTATGGTGTATCAGTTTTCAGTGAAAACTATCTATCACAGATCACTTGCGTTTGTGTGTGGTAGTAACACAGAGTCACCTTTCGATCACAACATCGACCAAATTTCAGTAACTGTGGTAGTGTGGGAGATATGGTGGTTGAAAGTTACAAACACAAACGAAGTCGTGGGTAGCAGCTAGTATTGTAGATAAATTTGACAAGGGAGGCCATGTTGATAGTTTAACGCTATATTTTTCTAACACATTTGACAAGGTGAGCCATAAAATGGTTTTAAATAAACTGAGAACTAGTGGATTAGATGAAAAAGTTACTTGCTTGGTGGAGGAATTCTTAAAAACTGGATAGCAAATTATTAGAGTAGGAAATGCCTAATCAAAAGAGGAGAAAGTAAATATGGCAGTCCCACAGTGTAATATTATTATTCTTGAGTGATACACGTCAAATACACAGTTAAAAGCATTGTACAAATTAACAGCCTTAAACACATTTTGCCCATTACTTCGCAACCTCAAGTGCATTCGCTGTTGCTTGAAACAGGTCGTCTTTGTTGCACAATGATGGGCACATAGGGCACTTGAGCATATGGTTCATCGTTTGGTCCTCACCATATTTGCACTTAATACTGGTAGCATCAGTATAACCCCATTTCACTAGATATACCTTGAACCTGCCCACTCCTATTTGCAATCGATTTAAGGGCTGCCAGACGTTTCAGTCCTCTGTGTGACCAGGTGGCAAGCGCTCTGCAACTGTCAGTGGTCCTGAGAAGTTAGGGACCTGCATTTTCTACAACTGTACTTTTGTCTTTTCAGGTGAGCCAAATAGTTCCCACGATGTTCTGAGGAAGCTCCTGGACTTGAGTCTCTGGGCTGGTGGTGTGCAGTAGATGAGTGCTTTCCTGTTCTACTTTTTTCCTCTCCTTGTTCGCAGCCACTTCTCTCTGGATACTGGGTGGTGAAATCCCCGAAAACTGGTAAAGCCTGTTAACTGGGGTAGGCTTTAGGCAGCCTGTCAATAGTCTACAGGTGTTATTGAGGGCTACATCCAACTGTTTGGTGTGAGATGATGAATACCAAACAGGGCATACATATTCTGCAACAGAGTAACAAAGGCCCATTGCTGATGTACGTATGGTTTGTGATTGACTGCCCCACTGTGATCCAACTAGTTTGCACAGGAAGTTGTTTCTTGTAGAGATCTTCATTTTGCAATCCATGCAGTGCTTCTTATATGTGAGGGTTCTGTCAAGTGTCACTCCCAGATATTTTGGAGTGTTACATGTTTGCAGTTCGATACCTGACCACATTACTTTCAACTTACACTGAGATTTCCTGTTTTTTAGGTGAAAGGCACACACTTCAGTTTTTGAAGGGTTAGGCCTAAGTGATTTTACCTATAACAGTTGATAGGCCTTCAAGGGCAGTAGACAGATTTCGTTCTACAACTTCAAGCTTTGTGCTCTGTGAGGCTAGGGCAAGTTCATCAGCGTACACGAAGCTCCTGGTAGATGGATGTAATGGCTGATTGTTTGTATAAACGTTGAAAAGAATTGGGCCAGCACACTGCCTTGGGGTAGACCATTTTTTTGTACCCTCCATTGACTGCACTGTACTTGAAAGTCAGCGAAAAACCTACGGTTCTGGAGAAGAATATTGATGAGCTTGGTTAATCTGGTGGCCTTTGTTAGATTGTAGACCTTGTCAAAGAGTAGTTGGTGGTTGACAGTATCATATGCTGCTGAAAAGTCCACAAAGACCACGCCTGTGGCCTTACAGGTCTCAAATCCATCCTCTATAAACTGAATTAGGCTCGGCAGTTGCCCAGTAAAACTTTTACTAGGACAAAAGCCAGCTTGCTGTGGTGTAAGTTTAGGATCAATCACTGGCTGTATACGAGTCAGGATTAATCATTCAAATATTTTGTAAGGGTGACACAAAAGTGCTACAGGTCTAAAATCTTTTGGGTTGTTCCTTTCTTTTCCAGGTTTCAGCAGCGCAATGACTCTCATCCTCCTCCACACCTTCGGAATATGATATGTGCTCATACATTTGGTAAAGAGATGTAGAACCCATTCTTTGGTTTTATATCTGAAGTTCTTAATTTGTTTTGCTCGTATATCATCAAGGCCTGCCAATTTCCCTGTCTTGCACTCGTAAATAACCTTCTCCTGCTCTGACATACTGAAGTGCTCAGTGAGATTGTTCGTCTCTTCCTCGCTGTTTTTCTTTGTTTTTTATATGGTCTACTTATTTTAATTTCCTTCCCATTCATGAGCAGCTGATGTGCCATTTGGTTTGCATTGATGTCCAGTAATCTTTGATGGATCATTGTTGAGGTGTTTTAGAAGTGTCCATGCCTTGTAACTATCTCTTGTCAGGTCCAGCTCTTCTGATATCTTGATCCAATGGTCTCTTTTTGCTGCACTAGTTGATTGCCAGCTTCTACTGTAGTACAGGGTAGTGAGTTGGGACCATTGCTGTTCATTATTCTGAAGAATGATTGTGTTGATTGTTTACAGTATATAATATTATCAATGCACTAGAAGACTATGAACAGCTGCAGGGTGAGTTCAATAGAATATTTAAATGGTAGGTCAACATGGAACAAAGAGAAATGCCAAGAAGGTTCATCTTATTAGGTACACAGATAAAAAATAATGACTGTTTATAAATATAGGGTGGAATCAGAATTGCTTGTTGAAGGCTTGAAGTGTAAATATCATGGTATAACTTTTGATAATAAATTCAACTGGGAAGATACCACATTGGGCAGATGGTAGGAAAAGGTTACAAAATCCTTCATTTACTGGAAACTTTGATGAGAAGATGAACTTTGGTCGACCATTGGTTGAATATGGTAGTATAGTTTGGGGCCCACATTTTGGGTATCAAATACAGGAGTTTGAGGGTGTGCAAATAAGAGTTGCTAGATTTGTTTGTGGAAATTATCGCAGTACCCAGTCAGTAACTGATAGGATAAAGGAGCTGTATTGGGAATCAGTTACCAAGAGAAATGATGAATAATTTGCCAAAAAGTTGAAAGAATTTAAAGTTAAAATATGTAAAGGGTAAATGTAGGTGGATGCAGGAAAGATGGGTGTTTAGGCATGTGTTTGTGATGGGGCTAGGAGGGATATTGGTCGAAGAATTAGGAATAGTACATGTTAGGGGAAAGATGACCATGATGGAAGTTTTTTTTTTAGGAGAAGGTGTCAGGGATTGGAAAAAAATTCCAAGTGAAGTGACGAATGATTTATCAAAAATGCCAGAGGAGTTTAAAATTTATAAATCACAAAAGTGGTTCTGGAGAAATTTAACTCACAAATTATATGGTGGGGTAAATTCAGAGGACAGGGCGAGGGGTAGTATATAAAACCACCAAAGAACCTATGACGTTTAACGTCACCTCTTATTAATGATGGCTTAATATAGGTAGTGGGGATGGAGGCTAGGAGAGGATGTATGGAAGGAAAGGTTAATGACTGGATATTTATTATCTTAAATGTAGAGAACATTGTGGAGCCCTTTATTGACAAGAGAACATTAAGGAGGGTGGTTGTTGTAGGAGACTCCTACTACACCCATGCCATCTGTTGTGTTGTCATTTGTGTTCTTGTCTTTTTTATGTCTTTACACCACACAACCATCATCTAAAGTAAGTGGCGGTTCATTTCCCTGTCCTAATTTGTAATACCTTTTTGTTACTCACTTAGCATTTAGAGAGAAGGAAAGGTAAATAACACCCTTAACTAACTAGTTTGGAGGGTTATATTATCCATGGGTGCCCACATGAGCTTAGTCACATGGTTCGATGTTCTTGATGAAGGTGTATGTGTATGTGTTTTTTTGCCTCTGCCCACCTTTCATCATCTATGGTGAGTAGTGGGTATATTTTAGCGTCATGTAAATATTGCTTCATAGAATTTCTTGTGAATCCATTATTGCTGAGATTGTTGGCATTTGGCTTCCCTTCCATGGATGTCCTGTTTGTTATAATTGTCCCTGTCAGTGTTCTTAATCTGTTTCATTCCTTCTTTGCCTACTTCCTTAATTGTGTTTCCTTCCTCATTCTTTTATCTGTTACATCTGGTCCTATTTTTATGTAGAATGGTACAGCCCAAAATAGTGTGTGTTTTGTGGAGTGCTTTTTTTTATTTTTTTTACTTTTTATAAAAAAACTGTTTTACAGCACTTCTTGTTGTTATACATATATGGACAAATTAGGATAGGGAAATGAATCACCACTTATTGTAGGTGATGGCTATGAGGCACAAACACACATGATGGACACAAACATTAAAGATTTTGAAATTTTCTGGTGTGAGCCATTCATCAACAAGTAGGAAAATATGGAGGGTTGGTGCTGTAAGACTGACACAATGACTGTTGAGTCCACTGTTTAAGTTAGATGATGGTTTGTGACACAAACACATAAAACAGACAATGGTGAGGCTAAATTCAAACAAAGGATAGGGGAGGGGCTAGTGGTTTGAATTTAATATCTGAGCCTTGAAAAATATGGATTTTGGGAAGGAGATAAAAAATCAATGAGTCATGCAATCCAGAACACACCATTGTTGTGGCTTAGTCTCCAACTGTATGCACCTCTACCTTGGTGGACAATATCTATTGTGTGAAACCTGTGAATCTTACCTTTTACAGTTAATACAAAACAATTGTTTTGCTTTATTCAGTGATCTGATTATCCATCAATAATCCATCTGGATGAATTATCAATAGCAAATGGCATGTACAAAAGAACTTTCACCACTTGGTTTTGAGAAATGCCACCATATGTAACAGCAATGCCATAAAATAATTTTTCACAGTTGATCTTATTAGTTTTCCTTCATATTAGCAGCAGTTACTTTGAATTTACTTTGTGGAAGCTGACAAAACATGTATAATTGCAGACTTTCAAACCCGGATAGCACTCCACTCATTTTTTCCCCTCCCCTTGGCCCCATTCCTCCATACACATCGACCTCCTATCTCTGTTTTCTATTCCTTTCTTCTTACTTTGCAGGGACCACTGCTTGATGTACAAAGGTGGGTCAAATATGAACTAGACTTTTTTTACTGAGTGTACAATAATGCTCTTAGTGGTCAGGCACTTCTACTCATATTTGCTGGTGATGTCATGAGTTGGGAGAGGTATTGTTGGTCTTACCATATGCCATCAGTAGTATAGTTAACAATGTGGGAGCAAGATGTGCACCCCTCGATTGCACAACATGCAATTATTAAATTTCCCACTTGTAATGGCAAGTAACCAACCAAAATTCTGCAAAAATTAAATGTACATTTCTAGGATTCTGGTATCCCATCCTGACATCGCCGCATGCCTGGTAGAGGGCATGGATGTCGACCTCATATAGACGGCACTGGCATCGGGACAATCATCGCCACCACATCATAGTTTTCCACCGCGGCCAATTCGAGCCGACCCGCCGCAGCTCCACTCTTCAGTTCAGTATCCACTTTGCTTTCAGTACTCTCCCTTACTGTGAATTGCTTCTCGGACTCTGACAGTGCTCGTTCTTGACTACATTTTGGTACTCTCTTCGGACTCTGTAAACCTCACACCGGACTCTGACAGTGCTCGTTCTTGGCTACGTTTTGGTACTCTCTTTGGACTCTGTGAACCTCACGCTGGACTCTGCCAGTGCGCGTTTTTGGATTACGTTTCGGCCTGCTCCTGGGACTTGTTCGGGTTGTTCGTGACCGTCTCCTGTGGACCGCCTTTCTGCCATATGACGTTCGGCCGCCGTAAGGGCATAGCAATTGGCGACGAGGATAAAGGTTATCAGCAGGCATCATGGATGTCGTGACTCGCATTCTGGAGCAACAAAAACAGCAGACAGTGGTGCTACAGCAAACGCTCCAAGTAATTCTCGAGAAACTGTTAGCACAGGATGCGAAATCAGTCCAGGCCCCGGAAAATTCGCACATCCGGCCTCCAGCTTTTCCACCATTCAATGACGCCAAGGAAGACTGGGACACATATTTGCATCAGCTCAAACAGCATTTCTCGGCATAGCAGCTGATGGACGATGCATTACAGAGCTCGCTGTTTCTGTCGTGGGCATCACCCGACACGTTCTTCCTCCTGTGGAAACTGGCCCCATTATCCCATCCGGTCACCCTCACATTCAAGGAAATGTGCACACTGCTAACAAGCTACTACTCTCAAAGATACCATGTGGTGGCCTGCCACCTTGAGTTCCATCAGTATCACAAACAACCAGGACAATCATACTGGTCATGGGTGACGGATCTCCAAGGTCTTAGCCGCAAATGCGACTTCACTTGCTCAAACGCAGAGTGCAAGGCTTCATACACAGACTCCCTGATCCGCGACGTCGTAGCACAGTGAGCTCCAGACCCAGAGGTGTGCACAGCGGCACTGAAGCTGGATAACCCATCACTCGAAGACATTCTACGCATCGCGCACTCGCATGAAATTGCGCAGGCAGCGAAAGAGCGCCTCATGGCACGCCCACAAGTAGCAGCGGTCAAGACGACACAACGCAACTCCCACGTACGAGGCACTCCCATGAAGCGCTCCTGACGCCAACAAAGCAGGACGCCATTGCTGTCCGACGTATCTATGACGTCCGAACCCCAAACTCCACCCCACCGATGGATCCAGAGGCCCCTGCCGTCTTGCCCACAGTGCTTCACTTCGCACTCACAGGCGGATTGCCCTGACCGTTGGGCACATTGCACATGCTGCAGTAAAGAGGGCCACTTGCGGTCAGTCTGCCGAAACCGGGCACCTCGCCCCAGCCCGATAGCCCACATGCAGCAAGAAACTGTCAATACACTACAGACTGCAGTTCATACTGGCGACCTGCTCTCACAGAAACTATTCTTAACTCTTAGAGTCGCCAACCAGGACATCCGTTTTCAAGTGGACACGGGGGCAACCGTCTTGCTGATAAACCAAGCCACCTACGTCCGACTAGGCTCACCACCGTTGTCTCCACCTTCACGGCGTTTAGTATCGTACGGGGATAGAGACATTTCCCTACGGGGTCAGTTCTCCATCACGGCCGCCTACAAACAAGTCACCAGACCAATCACCTTTTTGTGGTGTATCAGCCCTCGGCTACTAATATTTTTGGGTTAGACGCATTCAACATATTCGGATTCTCAATCATGGATGAAGTCCAGGTCACATCGGACTCGGTCCCATTCCAGGACCTGGATGATCTCTGTACACAGTTTGCATCCATCTTTACGCGAGACTTAGGGTGCGCCTCAGATTACGAGGCTCACATCACCCAGGTGCAGTACCTCGCTTTTGCCATGCCAGACCTATTCCGGTCATCTTACATGCAGCAGTAAAACAGGAGCTTGACCGGCTTCAGAGATGGGAGTAATTGAACCTGTAAAATCCAGCGCATGGGCTACACCACTGGTCATCATCCAGAAACCCACTGGCTCTGGTTATGTGGAGACTTCAAGGCTACTATCACCGCCCAGTCTCAAGTCAAGACGTATCCAATCCCACTACAAGAAGACCTTCTCACTAAACTTGCGGGTGGCGAATACTTCTCAAAGATTGACTTTGCAGATGCATACTTGCAGCTTCCACTAGATCAGGAATCACAAAACAATGTCGTCATCAACACACCGTTTGGACTCTACAAATACAAGCGCCTCCCATTTGGCATCGCTTCTGGGCCGGCAATCTTTCAAAGATACTTGGAACAGCTGTTGCGGCACATCCTGGCATGCGCAAAGTACCTGGATGATATCATTGTCACAGGAACCACTCGTCAGGAGCACCTACAAAACCTTCACACTCTATTTGCAGCATTACAGGAGGCAGGGCTGCGGTGTCGCCTCGAGAAGTGTCGGTTCTTTCAAGAGGAAGTGGAATATCTCGGTTGGCTGAACAAAGAGGGAATTAGGCGAACAGACTGAAACGTGGCTGCCATAGACTCCCTACCCCGCCCAAAGAACCTGCCGGAACTACAAGCCTTCCTCGGGAAAATAAACTACTACTCAAAGTTTCTGCCACAAGCGGCACATATTTCGCAACCACTCAATCAGCTCCGAAAGAAGGGCGTTGTCTACAACTGGACCCCGTCTTGTCAATGAGCCTTCGACCGGTTAAAGCGCATTTTAAGGTCTGCTCCTTGTCTAACTCCGTTTTCCCCTACACGGCCCCTAGTCGTGGCAGCCGACGCCTCAGCATATGGAATTGGGGGGGGTACTCGCACACAGGAATGAAGATGGCTCTGAACAACTGATAGCTTATGTCTCTAAGACATTGACATCAGCACAATGCAACTACTCGCAGATCAAGAAAGAGGCATTGGCAATAGTCTTCGCTTTCAAGAAATTTAATGTATTTCTATTTGGAACCAAGTTCTCCCTTATCACGGACCACAATCTGTTGGTGGCAATATTCGGACCCCGCTCCAGTCTCCCAGAGCGAACGGCCCAATGCCTCCAACGATGGACGATGGTTCTGAGCGCTTATAACTACACAATCCAATATAAGCCAACAGCACAACACTCCAATGCCGATGCCCTATCACACCTGCCTGCCGGTACCGATCCGGAATTCGACCGACAAGAAGTGCTGTGTTATCATATCGACACAGAGAGGAAGCAGACAGTGGACGGGTTCCCCATTACAGCGGCCCGAATCACTTCCGCCACCCACCGGGATCCAATCCTGCACCAGGTCCTGCGCTGTATCATCCATGGGTGGCCCACATACCTGACACGCAAAATGGACAATGAATTGAAGACATGGTGCCACATATCCCACAGACTCTCGGACACAGACGACGTGATCCTTTTGGACGTAGAAAACAACACACATCGTGTGGTCATCCCAGCGGAATTGCGCTCACAAATCCTAAAGCTCCTGCATCTAGTACATTAGGGCATGTCTCGTATGAAGAATCTCGCATGAAGACATGCTTATTGGCGAGGAATCAATCGAGACATTGAAAAGATGGTATGCAGCTGTACAGCCTGCGCCCAGCATCAGGCAGCGCCACCACAAGCCTTTGCCCCCTGGCCCACTCCCCGCCAACCGTGGGATCGCATTCACCTGGACTTTGCAGGCCCATTTTTGGGAACCATGTGGCTACTTATAATTGATGCTTATTCAAAGTACCCGTACGTGGTTCGCATGGCATCCATGACGACGGTAGCTACACTAAATGCATTAAGCCAGGTTTTGGCCATCGAGGGGTTACCACACACCCTCGTCTCTGACAATGGGCCCCAATTTACAGCAACCACATTCAAGGAATTCTGCATGGCAAACGTCATCAAACACATCTTCAGTCCTCCATTCCATCCCGCCTCAAATGGCGAAGCAGAATGCCTCTAGGGATTGCAATCCAGCAAAGCGGGATCCCGCAATCCCGCGGGATCCCGCATCATTAGACAGTCTGGCGGATCCCGCACAAAATAAAGTGGATCCGCAATCCGCAAAATCCGGCGGAAACGCGTGTCAGTCTGCGTGACTCGCTGACCCACTCAGTCTCTGTTGGATATTTTGCACTGTTTGCCTGCACCCTTCCAGTTGGCATTTGACTGATGTGAACATGCGTTTGCTTTTGTCAACCTTCGTCATTCGTAAGTAAATAAATACACTTTTACGTATTCATCAAAACTTACGTTTGTTTCGAGTACACATTTCTGTAATTTGAGTTATGGTGCGTATTTAGTACGATTTTCTAACTATATAATTATCTTTTTAGTGTCGCACGGTTACAGCTTTTTATTCACGGCTTCATTATTCTCATTTTCTGTATTTGCAGATAAAGTAATTGTGACAATTTCCTAATTTGCGGCTGAAAACTTGATTATTCGTTAATATGAAACTAATGTTATCGTAATTTTAACGATCGCGTACCTATTTATTTAACAGCTATCAAAAGGAAATTGTAGGCCTATATCCTTTGACTTATTGTTGTTTTGGCAAGTGCCTCAATGCGTTTCTTTGACGAAAGCCACCTTCTTACATGTGCCACTCAGACTTTCGATTAATCCCTCTTCTCCTTGTTATTATTTCGACTACAGGTAAAAAAATTTATGAAATTTTCACGGGTGTATCGACGAATTGTGTTGTAGGAACACCATACTTCGGTGGCTGTCTCCGCCGTCTTCCTCATGTGTGTAATTTCGTGTGTTTGCAATGAAATCCGGAGACACAACCTATGAGGACTTCACTGCAATCATTCGCCGAGAAGGTCTCCTTTATTACTAAAAAATAATAATTTCCACTCTAAAAACTTCGTTACGCCACATAAGTAAATCTGAAATACTTGACAGTTTAAATGTTGGTGAGTAGTTTCTTTTAATAACATTGAATCAACTGTAATATCAATCAAGGAATCAGGAGATATAATAATGAATCACGCAAAATAAGGCCAAGTCTCGTGCTTGTGCAGTGACAAAAAGTTGTGAGATCTTGTCCTGAGCCAAGTCTACACTTTACAGAGTATATTCACTTCAATTTGTGAAATGAAATCCTTTTATCAATGTTATGGAACGTTTATTTAGATTCTTTTTTTTTAAAAAAAAAAAAAAAAAAAAAAAAAAAAAAAAAAAAAAACTTTGGTAACTTGGCCATTAAGCAAACCATATTTTTAAACTTATGTGATGTATTGTAAGGCACATAATATGACGTTTTAAGTAACTATGTTTTAAATATATGCGTTGAAAAACTGTTTGTACCAATCCCGCACGGATCCCGCGGGATCCTGCGGGATTGGCGCAAATCCCGCGCGGATCCCACGGGATTGAAAACACTGCGGGATTGCAATCCTTAAACGCCTCATAAGGACGTTCAAACAACAAATGCTGAAAGAGGTACAGTCAGCTACGACGTCTTCCACTCTCCCCTCTTTCTCAGCACGTACCGGACAACACCAATCGCTCCATGGACGTTGCTGCACCTCCTGGCACCATCACTGGTGGAGCCCCGATCCAGACCGTCCCATCGTTACACGCCTGGCAGCGTGGTCTGGGCACCCGACTACGGAGGAAACGCCAGTTGGATGCCAGCAACTGTAGTGGGGACACACGGACGGCGTGTCATCTCAGTACAAACGCCACACAGAATAGAACGCCGTCATCAAAACCAGCTGCGTCCTCGCAGCACAACAGGCCCATCACCATCACAACAATATCGTCAGAATACATGATACCACCACCAACGCCATTAGCGGAGGTCCCATATCCACCCTCTCCACAACAACGATACTACTTGCGCCCAAGAAAACCAGCAGTGCCAACCGAGAGTGATTTCAAAATGGACACACCCATCAACCCTCCACCAACCACATCGGCACCCACTTCACCTCGTCCTCAACCAGGGAGTACGTCGGCGCAAACCGAAATGCGGTCGGGATACCACAGCCATTCCAGCTTCATCACCCCAAGCATCATCGAGGCCGCTTCCGTCCGTACGCGCCCACTTCAGAGGGGAGGGATCTGGTATCCCGTCCCGACATCGCCGCATGCCCGGTAGAGGGCATGGATGTTGACGTCATATAGACCGCGCTGGCATCGGGCCAACCAGCGCCAACATATCATAGTTTTCCGCCGCGGTCAATTGGAGCCGACACGCCGCACATATAAATAAAGCCCGTGCAGCTCCACTCCTCAGTTCAGTATCCACTGCACTTTCGGTACTCACTCTTACTGTGAATCGCATCTCGGACTCTGACAGTGCTCATTCTTGGCTACATTTTGGTACACTCTTCGGACTCTGTAAACCTCACGCCGGACTCTCCCAGTGCGCGTTTTTGGATTACGTTTCGGCCTGCTCCTGGGACTTGTTCGGGTTGTTCGTAACCGTCTCCTGTGGACCGCCTTTCCGCCGTGTGACGTTCGGCCGCTGTAAGGACATAGCAAGAATCATACAGTGTCAAGGGCTTGTGTATTTGCCTGGCATAGGAAATTCCTGAAAAGCCATGAAGAAGTAAAAAATGAGAGCCATGATTGTCATGGAACATTTCAGAATTCATGATTTTATCAAGGGTGAATGACATTTGTCAGTTTCTGAAATTTCTTGTTAGGTAAGAATAAATTGAGGCAGCACTCAAGCCAATATTACAAAGGATCTGTAAAGTGCCTGATTGGTGCCACGTCTTTTGACTGTAGAACAGAAGTTTAATATCTGTAAACAACTCTCAGCACAGCTTGTATAAGAAGGGGATTCATTTTATTAAATGAAAAATCATCATAACCTGTAATGAAACTCTGGTCCACCACTATACCTGAGTCAAAACAAGGGAGTATGTAGTGGTGAATAAGAATGAGGCATCTCCAGTAAAAGCCAAGACTCAGTGATCAGCAGGCAAGGTTCTTACATCTAGGGTTTCCCCCTGCCCCTATCATTGCAAACTTACTACCGCAACCTTTAGGTTAAGCTTGCTTATCACTGAAAAAGACACGATCAGCCAATAAGAGATGTGATTATTCTCCTGAATTGCACATCACTTGATCATCCTACTTATTAGCCCTGACCTATTGCCCTGTGATTTAATCTCTTTGGACCACTGAAAGAAGCACTTGGAAGCCAATGATTTGAAGATGGGAATCCTTGGAGGGTTTTGTATGTTATTGACCACTGATGCAACCCCTCTACTTTTATGGTGATGGCATCAAAAAGCTTCTAATGTGCTGGGAAAAATGTATTTCTAAAACAGGAGATAATGTTGAGGAATGGTATGTATGAGGGCATTTTTTTTAACCTCCAATAGGCCATAAATAAAAGACAAATGGATATGGAAAAAATATTTTATTACCAACTGTTATGTACACTTATGGTTACTTTTCAACAAAATCACATTGCAGATTAAGGCATTTGTCATACCTGTGGACAAGCTGTCTAATACCGTCTTCATAAAATGTTACCACCAATGACTTCAATGAGTCATCACACTGTCTACAAGCTCCTCGTTCGTTCAGAACTACTGCCCTCCTAGCCACTTCTTCAGTTCAGCAAAAAGATGAAAGTCATTTGGTGCTAGGTCGGGACTGCATGGTGGGTGATCAAAAATCTCCCATTGAAATTGTTCAAGAAGTCGCTGGGTGACACCAGCACTGTGAGGACGAGCAATTTCGTGGAGCAGAACAATGCCAGAAGTCAGCATGCCTCTTCTTTTGTGTTGAATGGACCTCCGTAATCGTTTTAAAGTTTCACAGTAAAGAGCTGCATTAATAGTGGTTTCCAGAAGCATAAACTCCACAAGCAATACACCTTTTTGGTCCCAAAACAATATAGCCATAACCTTTTGGTTGTTGAAGGTCTCTTTGAATTTTTTTGTTTGTTCGGTGAATTTGTGTGCATCCATTGATGGGACTGTTGTTTCATTTCGGGTGTGTCATATCAAATCCACGTCTCATCTCCAGTCACAATTGATTTCAAAAAAACTTCTTCATCTGCATTATAATGGTCAAGGAACTACAAAACTGATGCCATTTGGTGAGTTTTGTGGTTGTCATTCAAAACATTAGGGATCTAGCGAGCACAGATTATTTTGTAGTGTAAATTGTTTGCTACGATAGAGTACAGAGAAGATCTTGACACCTATGGAAATTTCATTGATAAATCACTTATTGTGTACCTGTGGTTTTCTCTTATCACTTTGTCAACTCATTGAACAATGTCATCTATAGTGACAGATTTGTGTCCTTGACCTCCTTCATTGTGCACATCAGTTCGGCCTTCTTTAAATTTTCTACACCATTCACGCATGACTTCTTCGCTCATAAAGCTCCTTCCAAATACTTGCTTCGTTCTCTGTTCCCTTCTGCTTGCAGAAAATGAATAACGCATCGTGACTCGCACTTGATGGGAGAATTGCTCAATGTGGTCATGTTTCTATAACTGCAGCTTAACACAGAATGAAGTCACAAACATACAACAACAGAGAGTGTGGTAGGGGAGATGTGCAATTGTCTACTGTGCACACCACTCACCTGCCACTCGTCTGGTCTCTTATGCTGTGCAATCGGAGGTTGAAAAAAAAAAGCCCCTCATATTTGGTTCATTTGTTATCGTAAATAAATATATATTTTTTAAATTTTAGTCATTTATATTTGATCCACCCTTATACTAATGTTCATATTCTGATTATTGTTTATTTTTAGTTTTTGAAATTAATTTTTTTGTATGTAAAAACTTTATATATATATATATATATATACTTTTAATTCATTAATTTGTGTTCTCATCTGTATCTGACCATCACCATCTTTCTTTTTCTCTATTGTTGTTCCTCCCAGTCTGTATTTATCCCCTTCACTCATTTTTTTACACACTTACTCATCACTTAGCTTTGTACTTCATTTTCTACTACAAAAGGAGAGTTCTTTTGGTGATGGAAGGGGTGCATGTTCTCATATGATACCACTAATTCCTACAGCAAACTATTAATCACTTTGCTTTCATTGTATTTTTTTATATTAGTTAAAATTTCACCATTTATAAATTGACACGGTTCCACCCAGACAACAAACATAACTATACCTTTCATATGTTACCAACATTTTCAGTTAATGCATTGATGAAACCATTTAAACAATCTTTACTGAGAATGGTCGTCGTCTGAAATTTTTGTCTTGTTTTGGTATTTCTTTTCTGTATATATGTAATCATGCCTTCTAAAATGATAATCAATGACCTTTAAAACCTAATCAAAATAATGCTAACAATTCTCCTCTCCTTCATATGTAATATAATATTAGCATCAATTATAAAAACTTCAGGCAGTTACTGAATTTAATTATTCTTAAATTAGTTATTCTTCATGTTACATGACACTGTGATGTTAAGTGTAAGAGTTGAGCTCTGTGATTAGATGAACTATTTATAAGTCTGGTTCTATGACAGAATCTAGAAACAGCAATGAAAATATTTCCAATTGCAGAGGAATTGTTATTCACTATTCCAATTCTGAAGTCTACAGTCGGAGATAAGTTGAATAAGCTGATTAATGCTTCAAACATGGATATACAATAGTAATGACCAAGAAAATTAAAACTAAAATCTCCTCATAAGACTTAAATATCATGTGTCAATTTTGTTTAAAATAAACTATTAAGATTGCTCATAACTAATAAAAATATTTTATTTAGTTCCTGTATATCACTGGTAGTATAGTAAGCTTCAATGTTTTTTTTATAATATTTCCTTATATCAGTATATTTAAACCTGCAATCATTTTTTACATAATTTAATTGTATTGGAGCTATGCTCGAGTTGCAATTTTCCTACACACCCATCTTGCTCCTTTCTCATACCTGCTTATTATTGTACTCTGTTAGGGGATAAGCCGTATCGGGGTACGGGTATCGGCTTGTACACCTAAACTTGAAGTCTTCCAAAATATTGCCAGAAGTTCCGGAAAAGTTCTATAACCGTGAAAAACCTTGGAGAATGCTAACTGTATGATGAAGACGGCCGCCACTTACAGATTAACCTCCTGTAAGAAAGGTACTAAAGTAGAAATGAAAGTCGAAGTCCGGATCACTAAAGCATATATTCTTAAAATTTTCACAGAATTTACATAAGCTCACAGTTAGCAATGGCAATCGGAGAAAATCATTTGCCGAAGATCACAAGTCATGAAACAGAACAGACCGCACCACCCCGAATGAAATTGAAAGTTAAAGTTCACATCGATGAACACATGTCGGAAAAGTTCGAATTTCTATGGTTGCCTATCCTGTTAGTAATGGCATCAGTCAGCCATGCTGCCCGAACTCCGGTTTCCCATCAGCCACCGCGAGCCGGTCTCGCTCAAATCCGCGAAACCATGAGCTACGTGCTCTCTCGACAAGTTGTTCGAACAGATTGGGGAGAAACCCTGTCCGGGCTCACTTTTATCAAAATGGCCTACTGACCTAAACAACAGTCTATCTAGAAACAAAAATTGTTAACTTAGGACTACCGGAAAATCACAATATGAAGAGCGTAATATGACAAGTATAGTGATGTGATTGGTTTTGGTTTTAAAGCTTCCAGACCGGTGTAAGTGAATTTTGAAATTTGGTTAATCGGGAAGCACATTTGTTTAGAGTATTGCGATACGTCACATCCGAAATATGGATTTACAAAATTTTAAAATATCAAGTTTATACTATTTTTAAAGTGTTCCCCAGCTTTTGCTGAGTTCAGTGGTGTAAAAATCTTTTAAATCGGTTAAGGATATCAAAAGTTATTGAATTTCTAAAATCTGCTGGTTTCCTAAGTGGTGCAAGAAATAATTCACTTTTTGTTTAAAGTCGGTTGTTGCCTGAAACTATTTTTAAACCATACCATTATTTTATTTAAGTGTTTTAGAAAAGTTTTTAGTTCGTGAAATATGTTAGCCGGAAAGAAATCAAAATTACAAGTTGGTTGCTACGACGTCACCTGGAAACTGATTTTTATTTATTCATATCTTCTGTTTATTAGCTGATGGCTATTGGAAACTTAAATAATATTGGATTGCTGGTTATTTAGCTTGTTTAATTCTACTTTTAAACCTCTGAAACTACTTAGATGTGCTGGAATTAATTATTGAACTCCACCCATGAGGTGATGCTTTAAAAATCATATTTACTGCTTTAAATTAGTCTGGAACTGTGAGTTATTAGTGAATTTAATATCAAATGGTGAAATTACTATTATACCAGTGCTTTACAGTGATCAATTATGTGGAATATTAGTGTTGTGGTTGTTTAACCAAACCTGTTTATTTTACTTCAGAATTATTATGGATTACGCTCATTTATGTAAGTTTATGGTTTATATTTTATTAGAAACTTCTTATTTATGGTTGTTATGTGTTGTTTATTTACTTTTCTGAACATAAAGTGTTGTTATTTCGATTTCAACTATAGTATCATGTACTGAATGTTAACCTCAAACTTCGTTGGAATTTAACTGAATATGGAAAATAGAGAGTAAGTTAGCTTACAACTCTTTCAAAAAGATATTTTGACTTTTTTGGTAAAATAATCTTCATTTTCCTCAGTAATTTATTCCAATTCCTGACTCCCTTACCTATGAAAGAAAACATTCCCACACCCTTCTTCTTCTTAGCATTTATCCCACATTGCAGAGTCTGCTTTATTGGACTTCTTCTTCCATTTATGCTGATCTTGTGCATCTACAGGTGAGACATTGACTAGTTGCATGTCCTCCTGCAAAGTATCCAACCAGCGCTTCCTGGGTCTCCCTTGTGGTCTTAGGCCCTCCAGACTTTTATTGGACGCTGTTCTCACATTGCAGTTTTGTTTCTGTGCAGTACATGGCCATATCAACGCATTTTCTCAGGGATTGGAGCGACACTAAATGTAGCCCGATCATTCACATTCCTGATGTGGTCCAATCTAGTGAGTCCTTAAGACCAATGAATCATCTCCATTTACAAGACATGCAGCAATTGTTCATGTGACTGGCCAACATTCGGTTCCATATAGTGCCATTGTTGAACAAGTTCTGTAAATTTTTGATTTAAGGTACAATGGCACCTTCCGGTCGGAAAGAACTGTTGTGACCTAAGGCCATGTCATCCAGGCTGTATTGACTCTGTTTTGGACATCTAGGAGCATCTGACCATCTGAACAGATTAGTGTTCTGAAGTATTTGAATGCAGATCATCTACAGAGGTCAATGCTGTTAATGTTAATAGACCCATAACTTGAAACTCCACACGCCTGGTTACTCGCTCTTTCATACATTAAGTTGCATGCCATGTTTGTTGATGGAAGTTTTCCATCGTTGGATTTGTTATTCCAATTCTTGATGAGACTTGCAGATGACCATGATATCATCAGCATAGAGCACTGTCCAGGGGTGTGGAGTGAGTAGTTCTGCAGCAATGGTTTCAAGACAGAGGATAAACAGAAGCAGGGACAAAGCCATTCCCTGATGAACACCAACTCTGATGGAAAATTTCCTATTGCACATCGAACATAGCTGGTGACATTTCGATATAGCAGCTGGCTCCATTTAATGTATACCTCTGGTATCCAATGCTGTTTCAGTGTGTAACACATTAGATCATGAGGTATCTTATTGAAGGTCTGTTCAGTATCATAAAAAGTTATGCGCAGTGGTTTTTTTTCCCCCAAGGTGCCTTTCCATCAAAAGATGTATGGTATGAATAGCATCTATTGTCCCTGCATCTTTCATCAAACCATGCTGAGTTGGAACAATCTTAACTATGCGTTAAAGGAGTGCATCCACAATGTGCTAAAAAATCTTCACTGTGTGACAAAGTAGGCAAATTGGTTGACAGTTGGAGTAGTCTAGTACATCACCCTTTCATTTCCCATAGGTGTATTATGAGGGTAAGTCAAATGAGAACCTTAAATATTTTTTAAAATATTATTTATTGTGCAGAAGTGGTACAAAGCTGTATCACTTTTCAATATAATCTCCCCCACGCTCAATGCAAGTCCTCCAGCGCTTACAAAGTGCATAAATTCCTTTAGAAAAAAATTCTTTTGGTAGTCTGCGCAGCCACTCATGCACCACGTGGCATACCTCTTCATCAGAATTGAACTTCTTTCCTCCCATTGCTTCTTTGAGAGGTCCAAACATATGGAAATAACTTGGGGCAAGGTCTGGTGAGTGTGGTGGATGAAGAAGACACTCAAAATGCAGGTCTGTGATTGTTGCAACTGTTGCATGGGCTGTGTGGGGCCTTGCATTGTTGTGTTGCAAAAGGACACCTAATGACAGCAATCCTCGTCGCTTTGATTTGATTGCAGGCCGAAGATGATTGTTTGGGAGATCTGTGTATGATGCACTGGTGACAGTGGTCCCTCTAGGCATGTAATGCTCCAAAATGACGCCTTTTTCGTCCCGAAAGAGAGTCGGCATAACCTTCCCTGCTGATGGTTCTGTTCGAAACTTCTTTGGTTTTGGTGTTGAGGAATGGCGCCATTCCGTGCTCGCTCTCTTTGTTTCCGGTTGGTGGAAGTGAACCCAGGTTTCGTCCCCAGTAATGATTCTTGCAAGGAAGCCATCACCTTCTCGTTCAAAGCGCCGAAGAAGTTCTTCACAAGCATCAACACGTCATTCTCTCATTTCAGGAGTCAGCTGCCGTGGCACACATCTTGCAGACACTTTGTGAAACTGGAGCACATCATGCACAATGTGGTGTGCTGAACCATGACTAATCTTTAAACATGCTGCAATGTCATTCATTGTCACTCGGCGGTTTTCCATCACTATGACTTCAACTGATGAAATGTTCTGTGGAGTCACAACTCGTTGTGCCTGACCTGGATAAGGAGCATCTTCCACTGAAGTCACACCATTTGCGAACTTCCTACTCCATTCATAGACTTGCTGCTGTGACAAACATGCATCACCATACTGAACCTTCATTCTTCGATGAATTTCTATAGGTTTCACACCTTCACTACTCAAAAACCGAATAACAGAATGCTGTTCTTCCCTGGTGCAAGTCTTAAATGGGGCAGCCATCTTTATACTGATACTGCGATGGTATTTGTGCATCTGCACTATGCTGCCACCTACAGGCCATTCTGCACGCTGCTTGTAGCACACTTACCAACTTACAGGATAACGGCCCAAAATTTCAATTTTTTATTACAAATTTAAGGTTTTCATTTGACTTATCCTCGTATAACACTTGTGAGGCAAGTACTGGAAGCTGCATCTTAATCTCCAGATCTGCCAGGAACTGTGTTGATTATGATCCAAGTATCTTCCATACCTCTGATGGGATATCATCTGTCCAGTTGCCTTCCCACACCCCTTAGCCTCCAATTGAATGCCAGAGTGTGGTCATGGTCATCCTTTCTCTTCAATGCTCTTTAAATAAATAAAACAAATTGGTAATTTTCTTGACGAGCTTTGGGAGCTTTCTTGGACTATGAGGTTAGGTCAATGGGAGGAGGGGTTGGGTAGAATGCTACGCTTCTTCCGCCAATATCTTTCCACACATCACAGCCGATATATGCCTTGTACACTACCAGCAATTGCTTCACCATTCTCCTGTCTAGTAAATAATTCCATTACAGCCCCTTTCTCACATCAATTACTGTAGTAATTTCCAGACACAACTCCAGCAACTTATCTTGGCATCCCCTCCAACTCCTCCTGTATTTGATACCCAAAATGTGGGTCTCATACCACACCACTGTATTCAAGCAGTGCCTTGCCAAACTTTTGCAATCCAGTTCCCCCACTTCTCTGACACATCTCTTTCTCCACCACATGCCCAATATGTCCTGCCCAATTGAGTTTATTAACAAGTGTTATGCCAATATACCGATATTTACATTTCAAGTATTTGACAACCAAATCTTTTCAAAGGACCACAAAGCATGGGATGACTTTCATATTAGCTTTGTACATTAAATATTACTGTCATTGAGAATGTTCAATAATTAATTGTTCACAGAATGTTATTTATTTTGCATGCGAGTTAAAGTTAAAAAATGGAATGATTCGTTGTGTTAAAAATATGTCATTTATGCCACTGTTTCAATTGGTTTTTTGCAGATTTTGATGAAGATTCTTTCTTAAAGAAGCAGGATCTAATTAATATTGTTAACAGATTAGTTGACAATAAGGACAAGATGGGCAAGAAAATTTTGTCATATGAAAACATGGAAACTGTAGCTGAAAATGTAAGTTCTGAAACCCAAGCTTTTCCCATCTAACATTTTCAGTAAAAATACTTTTCTTCTGGCCTGAGCAGTACATTCAACAATTTTTTCTTTCTATACATTTATGCTATTTTCCCAATTTTCTTTTTCACCAAATTTATAAAGTACCTAGCTACATATTTATAACATCTTGTATCCAATTACTTTGAAAAACCAAATTGGCTCAAGATATAGTAATTGGGATTGAATGCTAAGAAGGTTGTCACTGTAAATGCTACTGATAATTACGTCAGATACTTTAAGTTTAGTGCTTACCAGTCCTGTTAAAATTATTAATAGCATGAAATCAAATACTTCTATTATTTCATTATTGTCTTGCAGTAAGCTTATTGAAAGATATCAGTACTTCTATATCATAAACAAGGAAGTGGATTGGTAAGTCAGGCACTTTTTAATGAAGATTTTTTTTTTTTACACAAATCACCTTTATTTCTTAACATAATATCATCTCAGTGCATTGTACTTAACCCAACATTTCCCCAATTTTTTTACAGCTTCCAAAACATATATTTTTGAGTTTGTATCTGGCATTGTTCCTTCACTCGACATAAATTTCTTCACCCTCTCCCCTCTCCCCCCCCCCCCCAACCCAGCCAACTTTTCAGGTTTCTGAAGTCGTTGGGGCCAAATCTCGAGTATAGGGTGAATAAAGGTTGCAGTTTATAGTGTAATTACAAATTTAGCGTTTGCAATCACAGGATTACTTTTCTTAGTTCTTAGACGGCCAGACCTAGTATGTTGGATGAATAGTTAATGTTCTGGTCTCACATTCAGGAGGACGTGGGTTTGAATCCCCGTCCAGCCATCCAGATTTGGATTTTCCATGGTTTCTCCAAATCACTCTAGGCGAATGCTGGGATGGTTCCTTAAAAAGGCCATGGCCAAATTCCTTCCCATTCCTTGCCCCCAGTCCTTTCCCACTTCTAATGACATCGGCGTCAACAAGGCAAAAGGCCACAAAAAAAAATATATATATATATAATAATAATAAATTGTGGCCAAAATTGAAGAGAAGAAGAAGAAAAGGGATCATTTGTTCGACAATTCCTCATGAAATTGCTCCAGTAATTTGGCTCAATTTGATCTTATGATTGTATTATCCTTTTTGAGGTAATAAATTAAGATTATGCCTCAGAAACCCCGGGAAATTTTTGCCATGACTTTTCCTGCTAACAGAACTGTTTTTAACTTCTTTGTAGAAATTTTGTTGCCTGTAATTAAGTGTTTTGATTGCATTCTGAGTTGGAAAGTAGTTGTTTCATGTTTTCTCAACTGTAACATAATGCAATGCAGCCTGGTGGCTCAGATGTTAAGGCATCTGATTCAAGATCGAAAGGTTCTCAGTTCGACTTGTCACTGTCTTGGTGGGGGTTTTCATAGCCCCCGAATTTTATTTCTACCTCTGGCACAGTCTACTGTGTAATGTTAAGTAATCCAGAAAGCTTGTATGGTTCAGAATCCCTGTTAACCTCTAGATCACTTTTACCATGTAGAATGATTACTAAGTTAGGTAAGGAGGAAAGAACTGGCCACTTTACATCCAATTACAGGCTAACGCTATCTCTTTCAGAAGGATCCACCCAACCTTCAACTTGAATACCAAGCTTAGCTTTAATGTAATGCTGCAGAAACTCATTTGGAATGCACTTGAACGTGTTCAAGCACTCTCATGAAATGGTACCTGATTCCACAGCTGTAAGCAGTAATGGCATCTATCTTGCTGAAATCTTTCTTATACACAAATGTTCATGAAAAATATTATTTACCATTTCAGTTGAGATATTTTTAATCTCAGCTATCTCATGGATTTTCACTCATCACTCTTCTAGAACAATATTGTGAATTTTGGTCACCATTCATTCAGCTGTGATTTCAATTGACAGTCCCAACTGTTCTGCATCACTCAAGCTTGAATGCCCGCAATGAACTGCTGTAAATCAGCTGTTTGCTATACCATGTGATGGTGAAAAGTCCCCATAACATTTCATCAGCTTTTCTTCCATTTCCTTAATATTTTTGTATGCAAAAAGTAGTGCATTATCAGGACCCAAAATTCACTTTTCTAAATTTTCACTATGCAGGACACCTACTAATTTTTCAGATGCTTTCAACAATGTTTTTAAACATATGACAATCAAATCCAGTAAGATACTGTAAGCACCTTAGAATTTGGAGAAATTCTAGTTTTCTTAGCTTAAAGCACAAGGGAGGGAGTAAGCTTCCCAGTAATCATTAAATTTTTCAGTTTGCTATTGCAGGACATGATAAACCCGTTTCATGCAGAAGCTGATACTGCAACTAAACTCAATAATAAGCTGATTTTGAAACAGTAAAGCCACTCAACACACAATATAAGCTCTAAATAAAAGTTTTATAATAGTAAAGAACCTTTAAACTAACCTGGAATAGGGTAATCCATTATTATCCAACTTGTAAACAATAGATTTTTGTTATGTGATAATTTCACTAATTACCAACACTTTTCAAAGCAGTAAAGTAATTTTAAAATAATAATAATCAGAAAGAAGGTTAAATTCGCTAAAATTCCGTAGTTTTAGACCGTGTAAATAACTTAAATAAAATTTTAAACACTTCATAGATCACAGTTTCACTTTCAACATTTTTAATCATATATTTTCGATAATTTCACGAACTAAAAAGTAGATTTCCCAAAAGAACGAAAAATCTAGTATAACATATTAAAATTTTATAACATTTCATGCAGGAGAACAGATTTTAGATCAATTTTAAAGTTATTTCATCACTGATCACAACGTGGTAATTTTGAAATTTATTTGCGAGAAACCAAGCCACTTTCGTAAATAAAACAATAAGGAAAATGTGTAATTAAATCCAAAGAAAATTCAGACAACTTCACTTTTTCAGTATAAACAACACTTGAATAATCATTAAACATAAACCAAGGGTCTGCTAAACAGAATTAAACCCGATCTTTGTCAGACTCATAACTTTGCTATTATACCACCGATAATAATAAAATTTACACTTCTGGAATCAGGAATTGCTGTAGAACAGATGATACCAATTTTATCATGACAATTTGTAATTCAGCAGGGTCACCTAAAAAGTGCTCAAATTAAGAAATAATTCAGGGAATCACTAGTTAATTTTCGGAAACTTTTTACCATTGCGCACTTAACCTAAATTCATTAACAAGGAAGCTAATCATTTGAGAATTTTCACAAAACACTTTTTATAAACGTCAAGGGCCAAGATACACATGGCTAAATTTTGAACACATTCTATAATTACACCTTTTTACACTATTTTTGGAATGTGTCGGTATACATCAATCATCTGGAGGAGGGTATAAAGCTAGCTGCTCAGACTGTCTGGCTGTCTTTCGATTTCATATTTTGTATTTTATTCCGGGAACGTTGCGTATAGTGGACCTGTGCGAGTATGTGTTGGTTAGGCCAAGTAATAACTGGAAACCGTTAAGCCAAGCTAGGAGCGTGTGGCGGTCATGACGATTTTTCTTACCAGAGTCATGTGTTAACAATTATAATGAACTTATAAATTTTCTAAAGTGGTCGGTCGGTGAATTCTCCTCTTCATAATCTACAATCTTTTGGAAACGTTTGGTTCGATCACCTACTCAGCTGTAAATGCAAATTTTCAAAATGTGACTTTGAAATAAATTCCAAATTTTTCTTCAAGTGGATTTTTATCTACTATCATAGTGAACAGTAACCTTTCCTAAGCTTTTGGCTCAAATAAGCTTTGTGGTGGCTGTTAAGCTTTACAGTTGAATATCCAGGGATATACATGGTAATTTAAAATTTATTAAGGCAAATTCAGATAACTTTCTTGAAGTTAATATTCAGTTAAGGTACCTAAACCTATATTTCACCCCGGTATAGCAGTTTTGCCCCTTACAATACAGCTTCAGAGAAACAAAAACCTGTGATTTGCACGCCAACTATTGTCGATATCATGGACTTATCAATACATTCTTGTGTAGTAAATTACAAAGAATTTTGCGTCCCTTTATTTGTGTGAATCCTCATTCTTCAACAATGTAATTTATAAAAGTTTTAAATATGATATTTAGTTTAAAGTTAACGTAGGCCTATCATGCAAAAAACTGAAATCTTTAACTTGTTATATCTGAGTTCTAGATGCCAGTGATAGCCAGATGGACAGGGGGTATGACTTTCTAAAACTTAAAGTAAGGAAATTCCTATGAAGAATGTGAGATCTTAAACCTGCCCTAGATTGTGCAAATTATATTGTGCATTTGACACAGTATAACAAGGTAAATAGTCTAAGGTACATTTTACAGATCTTTAATTACATCTGGTTTGAAGGTATTTGTCACATTATAAGGAAAGAAGCAACACTAAGCCCATTTCTTAAACTTATTAAAGACAATCTTCTTCAGAAGAAATTTGACAGCATGGTAAACTACTGCCTTATCTGGTCTTGTCACCTATATGAAAAAGGTTTTAATAGAAATACTATAGTGTGTGTTCTCATTTTTTTGTGTTCATTTGACCATCCTGCCTTCAGCTTTGGTAAGTGATGAGTTATTTTTTCCCTATTCTAACTTATTTTCAATGCCTAACAATAGTTTCAGTGTCATAATGAATTATCTGGCATTTACAATCCCATAAATCTACTGAGTTTATTTTTATTTATTTTTTTCCTCGTTCCTTACTGTAGAATTGGAAAATTCTGCTCAATCTTGGATCATCTGATCCTACTGAAGGGGAAAATAGGAGATAGCTTCACCCATAACCAACTAGTGAGTGTAGTTACTATGAAGGTATTAATTCAGTGAAATTGTATATCTACTATGTGATAGGGACAGTGGCTTACCTATGGCGCCGCTGAAAGGGGGGCACAAAATTGGCAAATTAAAAATCAAAATAAACCAACAATACAATTCATACACAAATAATCCCGCTGGTGAGCTTTCACGAACGAGTGAGAAGGAAAGTGTAAACAGCGAATTGGAACATGATCGGAAGGTATATTGTGTGTTCTGTCGAGATGTCTTAGTCAATGGACTAATAGCAACGGCTCCTGCCCCGCGCCTGCACTGGCAAATTTTGTCCTAAGGATATAAGACAAGTGATACTTTCTCCATTGGTTAATTACTGATGAGATGATTAGCGTGGCGCAGCTGTGTATTTGATTTGCATTGCATGCGTTGCAAACAAGAGTGAAGCAACTTTATTTCGCAATAATACCAACACAATCGAATGAATCGATTTTTTCAAATAAAAAAGAGAAATGGACTGAGGGACTGAAAAAAATGAAAATTGCAGGATGAAGTAGCACAAAAATCCAGCAAGTACTTCAAGAAGTATAGATACCTTTTCTTGAAAAGTCCGCTACTTGAAGTTCGACATGTTCTAAGGAATTGCCTACATCAACATGTACAAAGTATCCAACACTAATTCAACACAAGACAAGGAGGATTTAACTTTAGATAATTTTGAGTATTGCTAGATTGAGAGCGTTGAGGTTCCTGAAGAATTTGTTGAAAACATTAGTATTTTAGGAGGAGAAAAAGTTGGTGGAGGTGATATGGTGGATGATATAGAAAACCCAATCAGTGTCATACCAGAAGTAATTAAGCAGGATGACATTGGAATTCTACATTTTGATAAGATAAATGGGAAATCAATTATGTCAGATCGTTTGAAAACGAAATAATTAAATTGGGTTCAAAATATTTTTAAAATGCTGATGGTCCTTTACTACCTACAAATAATTGATGTATGACTAAAGTTGGTTTAAGAAGAAACCAGGAAATCGTGGTAGAGATGTGACTTGCTCATGGCTAGTCTATTCCCAGTCTGAATTTATTTATTTATTTATTTATTTTTGCATCTATCATCTTATCTTTTCACAATTAGATAATATATCTTCATTAGAGCATGAAGATGGATTTACCCTCTGGAAAGCACCTGACAGACTCACTGTCCATGAAAATGTGAAGAATCATCATGAGTGCTTCACCCAATGGAAAGAAATTGAAAGAAATTTTGCCGGCCTCGGTAGCGTAGGGGCTAGAGTGTTAGCTCCACGTGCCGAAGGTCGCCGGTTCGAGTCCGGCCAAGGGCATGGGTGTTTAGAGCATGTGTTGTCTCTATGTCATGTCCATCGTGTTGTGTCTAGAACCACTTGGAAAAATAATACACTGTGAAGCAATGAAATACACTGGATGATTCAAAATACACTTGAGTTGGCTGTATGGCCTCGAAGCCAAAAGCCATAAAAAAAAAAGGAATTTTGCTGCAGCTAAAGGTATTATTAACACTGAACTTCAAATCCAGATCGAGGCAAGTGGCGTAATGTATTGAAGAAAATCCTTCATTGCATGAAATTTCTTGCCTCTTAAAATCTTGCTTTACGAGATCACAGAGAGTCACTTAGTAGCCTACATGCAATGGAGCCGAACCCGATAATTTTGGTAATTTCCTTGGATTAATAAAGCTAATGGACAGGGGTGGATCCAGGGGGGAGGGGACTAAGGATCTCAAGTCCCTCCCCCAAAGCATCTAGGTCACCCCCGACGACATCGTAATTTTAGGGACCTTTTTTTCTATCTTGTTTTTATAAGGGCGGCAATGTTTTCCTTCGACCCTCCTCCCCCCTCCCCCATCCTATAAAGCCGCCAAGTCAAGATCCCCAAACCAAAATCATGGATCCACCACTGCACCTAGACATATTCGACTTCATCATGAGTAACAATCTTGCTCAGGTTAAAAATCATCCTGGCACCACATCTTACTTTCCACCTCGTGTTAAAAATTAGTTCATTCATCTAATGGTGAGCACTTTTCACCAATGTTTATCGTGAAACATTCACAAATCAAAATACTATGGTCTCAAGTTTGACTCCACTCCTGACCATGCACATCGTCAAGGGCTTAGCTTGATATGGGTAGGGAGGGGGGGCAGCTGCCCCCCCTCTAACTGGATGCAGGTATGCGCTCGATCGGAGTTCTACCGAACCAAAAAGTAAACAGTGTTAAGCAACTTTCAAAAATTAATTCGGTTCACACGATTTAAACCTGCTTGCTACTGCTAGCTGCGGAAAACTGACATTAACGAGGGCGAGGCATAACAACGCGCCACACACAGTGCTGCTGGTGATTCTTAAGCTGCGTATTGACTATGTGTAGTTGTCGTGCGAGCCATGTTCGAGCGCGCCAAACCAGTTATTTGCCGCGCGAACCATTACTGTTGACGAGCACGGCTGCCGCGCGTGGCAACGCAACACAACCAGGATTGCGTGGCAAACTATTCAGGCACTGTCTTTTCGTGAAGCCACCGTGGACATTTCATGTGTACGACTAGCTGAAACTTTCACTGTAATGCATAACACTGTATACTATGAACCTAAATGAAAAGTGATTTCGTGGATATGGAAATTGTATTTTAATAGAATACAGTATGGTGAGAAACTTATAAAAAAAAAGACACGGAAAATGAAGCCATCGAGGATACAAATAAACAAATTTTATGAGAATCATAACTGTAGAGTTTCAAAAATCATTAATTGAGCAAGTGAACACACAATTTCAGCAGGCGATTTCAATTACTGAAAGATGCTGTGATTTCAAGATTTTCAAGATTTCTAGCAATTGGAGACTCGTGTACTAGCCTGTAAACCCTTATTCGAGTGTCAAAATAACCATTTTCTTGAACAGATCCAGATTTTTTTGACGCTTTATGTGATGCTCTGGAAGATTGGGCAAAGATAAGGAAATAGTACCCATTTTATATTATTTTTTTTATTGCTATTCAATTTTCTGATGTCATTTTTAATGAGAACTTAGTCCTTACTTAGGTAAAATGTATTGAATTAATCATGTCATTTGGCGATTCTATAGGTTTCATGAGATTTCACCGGACCCCCCCCTCCCCCCATTTCACCTCACGTAATTAATGGACGCCACCTTTATACTGTGACAACGCAGGAGCGTGCGCTATTAATTTATTTTTTATAGCAATGAATATAAAGAAGTTTTTTTTAAAAAAATAATTAATTTGTATTTACCATATGGCTAACGGCGGTTTTTAACTAGTATTACATACAGTACCTACAAAAAGTAAGACTTTTATTTAATACCTATAGTTAGCTGTATTTGTTTGTATTTTATTTATTTTTATTACCACTAAGCGATTGTGTAAACATCGATAGTATAAGAGGTATTTTGATCTATTATATTTATTACTCTCTAATTTACAGTATATATGTCCTAGGTGCCCGGATTCACACAGATAAAAGTTGGGCTGGTCCAACGGTCTAGCACTGATATGATCGTAAGAAAACTATAAGGGTTTTTCACATAAGGTTGTCCTAGACGACTATAACCATGTTTTCCCCTCAAAGCGCAAATGAAAAGAGTCTCCAAAAGAACCCTATCCAATACAAAGTGACATATAGCAGTAGAGCTACCTAGGTAGTGGGACATGCACAAACACGCCGCTGAAGCAGTGACACAAAAAAAGGTCAAATTGTTTCATTCATTCTGTGATCGTATCTGTACTGCTACATATGGTGTTCAGCTCACAGGACCAGCTTGATATTAACTTCAGTCTTATGAATTAACTACAATGCTGCTGGGGAGAGGTGCTGAAATGCTGCTAGGTACCTTTCCGAAAATTACAACTTTTCTGTGGATGCTAAAGCCACTAATTCGAAGTGAAAATTTAATCATGATTGCTTGCAGACTTACCTGCCTCTATTAGTATATTTTAATTAATTTTATACTCGAATTTTCTATCACTTAAAAATATCCATGAATACTGCCAAAACAGGTTTCATCACATTATCATCAATCAGCAGCTAAAGGTTGCTAAGAACTTCTCGAAAAAATAAAATACTGGTCGCTGTTATGATGAATACTGCTCACCAGAAGGAAGTAGAAGATAATCGACAAATTGTGTCATCTATAATAACTTCCATTATTTTCTGTGGTACGCCATACAAATGACTTGCATTTAAGAAGTAAAGAACAACATCAAGGTGTTCTTGAAGACCTAACTAAGAATTGATTCAAGTGTTTTAGTTTTGAAACAGCATATTGAAAAAGTTGAGAAAATTGTTATGTGTAATCTCCCCACAGAATAAAAACGAAATCACTGACCTAGGCGGCTTGGTCAATAAAAGTGAAATTATGCAGACTGCAAAGAAGGCTTATGCTTATATTGTACTGGCAGATGAGTCGTGTGGCATTGCTGGGAAGAACAGCTTTCCATAAAAATCAGTTTTTATGACGAAGATAAAAATTCAATCCACAAAAAAATTCTGTGATTCGTAGATCTGATGGCATTGAATGACAAATTATAGCATCAGAAATTGATATGTTTTAAGAAAATGAAGGACATGGACCTGACAAGTGCGTTAGGCAAGGATATAAAGGTTGTTAATTCGTGGGATTCAAAAAAAAAAAAAAAAAAAAAAAAAAAAAAAAAAAAAAAAAAAAAAAAAAAATTAAAGAGAAATAAATAAAAAGCCTTTATTTTCATTGTAAAAGGCACAGACTTAACCTGGTTGAAATTATTTAAATCGAATTGCAGAACACAATTAACACCATAGAGTACATCATAATTTTTTTATGGAGAAAGTACGTGCCAAATATTTCAACTTTATATGAGACCCACTGGTCTCACAGATATACGTGTTTTGCTATTTTTAACGAGCATATTGAAGACATTGTTAATGGACTTTCGAATGTTTTTAGAGAAGGGAGAGATGCGGCGAGGAAAAGTGCTTAGCGGTTACAATGCGCTGCTACTAAATCAGACTTCATTATATGCATTGGATTGAATACTCAGGATTATTGGTACCTGTTGCCAGAGCGTTACAATCAAAGATGATCGACATGTATACATGCATTGATCATATTAATACAGTGATGTCTATCATAACATGGACACGGAGAGCTAAAGTATTTTAAACACATCTGCCAGAACTCCAGAACTACAGCTGCCATTGGAACCGATATAAAAGTCGGCACATTGTATCTATCCAACAAAGTCATTCCAATAACCCTGCTGAGTTTCTATACGATTTTTGAAAGGGATCTATTTTCATACCTTATTTAAATTCCTTGATAGTGTTTTGGAATTATACATTGCACTTTTATGCATTTTGTTTTAAACCTAATGCTAGTTATTTAGTAAATAATCAATTATAGGAAGTATTCAGTTTTAGATCACATTACATGCCTTACAGTAAATCACGTCAGTTTGAAAAATAATCTATTTATCTAATAAGCACTGAAACTAATACTTTATTTGCAAAGAATTACCTATTTAGCTAGCAGCCGAGAAAGCTCTTTCTACTTCCTCGCTCGTTGGTTTGATTGAAATGATCATAAATAAAAAACTTTTTGTAAATCTTAACAACTTTCTGCACTTTTTTTTAATCATTATATCTGTGAACCTTCTCAGTACTTGGATGATCCAGTGCTACGGTCACGCTTTGTGCTTCAGTTGTGGCGTCCAGGTCTTCGTGGTCTACGTACGAGTCAAAGTTGTTTCTGTGCGCTCAATTTCTTTCAGTTTTTTTGGGTGGGGGGAGGGGTATAAAATGTCGACAACTGCCAATTGTGTGCTGTGTGAAAAGTACAATTGCGGGTACCAAGGCAGAATGTTTCCATGACACTTGTTCCGACAGATCTTTTGCCGATAACATAAGATTCAACAGCAACACCAAAGCTTGCAGTTGTTTCTTGACCAGACTGATGCAATGCTCCATGGTGCACGAACCCTGTATTCTAAGCAAACTGATATTAAAATTTGTTTCTTTACTGTGAATGTAATGTAGGTGATTTTTTTTGGGAACGTCTACTCATCAAACACTCAATGAAAATCTTTGCCATTGTTTCTTGAAACATTCAAACTGAACAATTATGTCAACTTTTACGGTATTTGAAAACTTTGCTATCATAGATCTTATAGAATTAGCAGAATTAGGAAACTGAAATCCACTTTTTGAAAAGAAATATCTCAAATGCAATGAAGTACAGTTTATGAAAAAAATGTTTTAACATATCATTTATTCACTAGATTTTTAAATAGCTGTCAGTAGTACTAACCTTCTTTTTGTATTGTTTCTAATTCCTCTCAGAAACAACTTTTGTGTGTGTACAATCTGAGAGCTAGTTTTGCAATAGGATGACATAACTCAAACTACAGTAATGCACACAACAATAACAAAATGTAAAAGTGAATGTATATACCTATGATGACGGACGACATAAACACACATTTGTTGCCGTGAGTCAAATGTCAACTTGACGGGTACAGGTGAACGGGGCGATACTACCTGTAGAAAAAGAGTTGGACTGGAAAGTGACTACAGGGAGGCAAGGTGACAAAGACTGAAACATATTTTCACCCCATTTTACGGATCCGCTTAATTAGGTTCTGGATCCACCAGACTAACAAATGATGCGGGATCCCGCATTGCTGGATTGCAATCCCTAGCTACATCCCAGCTAAATTTTAAGTAAGTCATTGTTTTTTTTTATTTATATTTTTTTTATTATTATTATTTTTTTAATATTCATTAAGTTTCTGCCAATGCTACAACTTAAAATTTTTTGATTTTGAAGTAGCACTATGGTATAAATTATGGAAGGACAATGGTATGACAACAGAAAATATTAGAGAACTAGAGTTTACTAAAGAGTTAAATGAGACAGGAATATCCTAGAGAACCATCTAAAGTGTTTGTGTATGCTTGGTGTACACAGAACACTTTTACAAGAAAATTGTGATAAAATTTCAGATAAAGTAGCTCAAAAATTATTATTAGTGTAATTATATAAATATTAATTAATTAAATTATAATTAATTAATTAAAATATTATAATATTAATTGATTAATAAAATATATATGTATTACATTAATCAGCATTTTTGTAGCATACATATTATCAGTTTTCTCTTGCCTGCCCCCCCCCCCCCCCCACCTGAACAAAATCCTGTCTACGCCCTTGCACATCGTGAGCAGATTTCAGAAATAGTGACATACATAGAAGTTGATTTTGAAAGGAAATCAGTTCGTATTAGAGAGTCCTTTCTCGGTTTGATTCAGATGAGCCAAAGGACGCTGAAAGCATAGTTGATGAAATCCTTAAAGAGCTAGAGAAAAGCGGTATGGATATGCAGGATTGTTGTTCACAACATTATTACAACTCTGCTGTGATGGCTGGGCACCGAACTGGTATTCAAGAAAGGAAAAGCAAAAATAATAATCTGCCGACATTTGTGCATTGTGATAATCATCTACTCAATTTGGTTGGAGTACATGGAGCCAAGCGTCATACTTTTCTCGTTCCACTGTGCACTTGGAAAACTCAAGAACTCTGTGCCTTTGGTTGTAAAATCAGAGTCTGAAACAAGATGCAGTGCAAAGATTGAAGCAGTTAAGCCTTAACAAATATCTTGAAGATATGCTGAAAGTTCTCCAAGACGTGATAGACGATGGCAATCAAATTAGTGAAATAAGCAGTGAGGCAAGGCTTCTATATAATCACATGTTTTCTTATGATTATCTGACTTTGTTCTATTGACCGTTTTCAAAAGCTCTTCCAGGAACCTAGCATGATTTTTCATGATGTTGCCATAATATCAAAGCCCTCTGAGACCATTTTACTAGTGAAAGAGAGAGGTTGGTTAGTGATGCACTTGAGAAAGGTGTCAATCTTTGCCAGGAATGGGATCTGATTGACAGATGGCAAAGGCGAAAAAAACTTATGGGTAGAGAAAATGTGCTGGTTTGGGTGCTAAGTAAGAAATAGAAAGAGTTATGAAGGAATCGATGGATCTTGTTGTGTGTGACATGCACAAAAGATTCAGTTGTCTGCTTGGAACTAACACCAAATTTGGATTTCTCCGAGATATTGAAAAAACTGTATTACGGCACTGGCGACTGCGACTATTTAAAAAAGAAATCTAAAGAATTTTGATACTTGTATGGTTGTGATGTTAACGGAGAACAGATACAAAGAAATGTTGAATGTTCGAATACTAATATCCACAAGAAAAAAAGGTAAACATAAAAAGATTTGAAGAGCTTCTTGAATTTGTTGTCGAGTAAGGAGCTGAGAGCATCTTTCCGAATCAGTGCATATCAATAGAAGTTATGTTTACGTCTGCAATATGCATGAAAAGTTGCAAGCGATCTTTCAGTAAGCTAAAACTAGTAGAGACTACTTTCGTATTTGAGGGCTACAATGTGTCAAGAATGTCTTTGCTCAGTGTAGAGCGAGAAGAAAAATCGAAGAAATATATTTCAGAATTGTTATTAATCTATTTGCGTAGCGGCCTGATGACTCAGTGGTTAACGAGTCTGACTGGAGATCGAAAAGTCCCCGGTTCGAATCCCTGTCCCAGCGGAAATTTTCAAAAGCGCTTAATCTGAACATCACCTCTGGCACAGCTTGCTGTGTAATGTGAAGTACGCCAGAAAGCTTCCGTGGTTTGGATTCCACGTTAAACTGTAGGCCCCCTGTACCCGGCAAAATTGACGGGTTAGGCTACGTCAAGGGCGGAATGCGTAGCCAATAGAAACTTTGTCTCCAGATCATTTCGAACACACGGAATCATTATAGTATCTCTTTGCGTCGCCGAACGCAAGAAAGTTGCAATTTTAAGTTTAATATTATGAAATAATTTTGTTCTAAAACAGAAAATAAAAGTTTATTAATATTTATGATAGTTTTATTTTATATTTAAATAATTTACGAAAGGGCGCAACTTCAATGCTTGCCGTAGGCGCCATTTCTGATTGGTACGCCCCTGGATAGGGATTGCTATAGGTACATTTAGGATTCCTCAGGGTTCTGTCTTAAGTGCTGCTTTGTTAGATATGGCTATCTCTTGCATGTTATCATCCTATATGCTGCCCCTATATGTGCAAGATTATCAATCTTTTGGCTTTAGAGGAGATTAAAGGTAGTTGCAGCATAATCTCAACTATTTGGTTTATTGTTCAACCCTTTCCTCCCTGACGGTACTTATAAGTACCACTGTATTTACCACCATATAATTCGACAATACCAGTGTCCACTGCATTGTTAAGCCTGTTGATCTATTGTTGTATGATTAGGTCAGACAATTTTTAAATTCTGCGTGAAATTGCCGAGAAATTAATTTTCTAAGTTGGGGCTTGACAGCATACTGACCAGAGTAACAAGTGCTATATTACAATGAATTTTGAGATGATAATTTATTTGGTAAGTGTAAATTTTGGTTATTACTTTTTTAGTTTGAACATATTTTACCTATAAAATATGTTTTTCTAGTTTCTTTACTAAATAATCTGCAAAATCCAACGTGGACTTGGAAGTACCGTCAGGGAGTTGTGGGTAGTTTTATACAGATTATTGGTCAATAGAATTAGCAAGTATACAATTGGTTTTATCATTGTTTTAAATATTTTCAAATGGGTATTTTTATGAAATACGCTCTGACTGAAGCTATTCTCTTAGAAGTGTATAATTTATCAAGGCAAAAATGAAGAAATGACTCGAATGTTCTCAGATTACTCATTAGATCAAAGAGTGGTATTGACTGAAAAAATGGAACAATGATGATGTTATCTAGTATTATCATTATTTTTCATCAGTTTCATTATTAAAAGGCTGAAAAAACTTTTGTTTGTGGGAGAATCAGACCCTACTGCAAGGGACTTTCTAACAATTTGCTAATGGAAAACTAAAAACAGGAGATTGTGACAATGAATTTTCAAACCTAGATATTTGCTACTGGAAATGGAAAGATAAAAAGGTCATACATTTAGTATCAAATTTTCATGGCAGCAGTGAAACTCCATTACACTGATTGGGGTCAATGGCAACTTCAACAGATGAGTCCTCTCTTGGGTTGGATTGGTGACCTGGTGGATCTTGGACCAGAGGGTCGCTCTGGCCGGTCATTGGGGGCCACCTCCGGCAGTAGGTCCCGTAGCATTTTGCCCATCCTGCCACCCTGTTGTTACCCTACTAGTTATATGTAAAGAAAAAGATGGATTGAAGTCGACAATTTCATGCTCAGGAGTCATCAAAGACTACAATACCTTCATGTGTGGCGTTGATACTGCTGATTAGCTGATGGCTTTGTGCAATGCTGACAGAAGATTACTGAAATCATGGTAAAGATTGTTTTTGGGAATTCTGGATGTTGTATTTGTCAATGCCTATAATATAAATGTTCCAATATTTGAAAAAAAGTCTGTAAAAATTTTTAGAAGATCCTTTGCACAAGGTATGATGACTATGAAGGATATCGGTAAGAAGAAAAGGTTTGTATATATTTCACTAAGCCCTCATCCATTCAAACAACACAAGTCATACTATTCCACAATGAGAAAGAACGTGTATGCAGATAAGTTGGGATAAGGAAATCAAGAGTCAAAGTTGTAGAACTAAATTTTTTTTGTATAAAATCCTCTTTAAAAATTCTGTTTATTGCATGGCCATCTTAAAATTTTTGTTTTGTTTTGTTATTATCATGTGTGTGATAATTGTCAGTCTTCCATCACTTGTGTTACAGCGGTCATTCCTCTGCTTTGTTGTTTTATGTATTTTTAAATTTTGGGATTATGACATTTTGTTGGAGGTTACTGCTTGTTTCATCAAAATATTATTACCAAAACTTCTGCAGTATATTTCTTCTGACTTCCGAATTTGTTGTTGAAATTCATTTGCCTCATTGTAATGTTTTTATTATGCCACAGATACTCAATGAAGCTGATCTCTCCAGAAGTGGTGCCATATCAGCTGTAGAATTTGTACATATGGCACTAAAAATGCCTGAGTTTACTAACTGCTTCACAGTAAGGTTTTAACAATTGATGAGAAAAAAGTTATCTACTATAAGTATTCACTTTGTATAAAATATTCTACATATAACAGTATATAATATAATAATTTTTTTAAAAAATAACCCTTAGACATAGTTAAATAATCCTCTCAAAAATAACTGTATTATGACAATTATCTATGCTTGTTACTAACTATACATATTCGTATTTTATCAGCATTATTAAGAATATACCATTTTATCTAGTAAATAGACTGTGTAGCACATCATAAAGTTGTAATAAATTTATTGCCTTATTTATTGTTGTTTTTTAATTTATATATGGATACCAAAACCTCAAAGGTCTAAGTGGAAACTGTAGACTTTCATATACACTGTACCACATGAAAGTGGAACAGCAAGAAAATTGGAACTACAATAATGAATGAATCACATTTGTTATTTTTGTGGGAAACAGGAAACACGCGTTAATTAGGAGGCAAATAATATTGGTGAATTCATATTGGCAGTTCCACTTCACTAACGTTTTTGGTAAAGACATTTTTGCTGGTGAGAGAAATATCTGTTACTCCTAGGAAGTGGCAGTTTTTTTTAAAGCAACTTGAGTTAATTTTAATTGTTTTTGTCTGGACCACTGATGTAGCTTTCAGTTTATACTAGGAGTTATTTATTTGTCTTTGATAAACTATAATTTTTTTCAAATACTGGACTTTATTCTCTGACACAGTTAAGCCATCCTACTGATAAACAATATATTTCCATTGGAGACTTATAGTTCTTTGTCAAGCGAGCATCCAGGCCAAATTAAAATTTTTTGGCTGCATATAGATATCTTAAGAAACATACACAGGTGATGGCAGAAATAAAAAAATACAAATTTGGAATTTTTTTGTGTAAACCCTTCTGGGTTAGCAGAACTTGGAGTGGGAGTCAATGAGCAAATGTTGTCCCTTTTTTTAATTTCCCCAAACACCTCCACCTTTCACTCACTCATTTGCCACTTTGTTGTAATGTTGATTCCTTGACAGAACATTTCCTGTTCACTACTGAAGAAGAGCTTCAAATAAAAGATTTCAAGATTGTTCCTCGATTCATGTTTTATTTCTGTTTGTGTGATGTCCCACTATTACCTGTGGTAAGCAGTGGTTCCTCTCAGTTTTCCTCCCCCCCCTGCCCCCCCTCCCCCCCACACACATCACACCCATTTTACACTTTCAGCAAAAACAGAATAGGAAGTAATGCTGTGAGGTAATATTAATATGGAAAGATAAGATCATCTGTCACTTACAGAAGTTGAATTGAGGAGGGTGCCGGTAACTATAAACACCACACACACACACACAAAAACAACAATATTTTGGGTTATGGCTTTGTTAAAGAAATTAGAACCATGTGACTGAGTTTGTGTGGTCACCATAGGGCACATGAATCATGTAGCTATATTGAAGGGTTAGTGTTTGAGCTTGGTATCAGAAGAATGTTGGTTCACCCTCAGTCTGTCATCAAGAATTGGTTTTTTAAGTCTCCTAAAATTACTCAAGGTAAATTCCAGTTTAGTTCCTTCAAAAGAACATGGCAGAATTCCTTTCTCTTCCTTGCTTCCCTCCACCAGTACTCTTCCATCTCTGACGGCCTTAACTTCAATGAGCTATAAAGCTGTAATAAAATAAAAATTAGATGTAAATGGCAATTCTAGTAACAGAATTGTACCTTGTTGTGATTTTTTTTATTTTCATCTCAGAAATTCTTCTGTTAAGCTATATAATAGAAGGATATTAGTTAACTATTAATTCATAATAATACATTAAAGTAATTTTAATTATATTTTTTCAACTTGATATTTAATGCATTTAAATAACGGATATTTTTTTGGTTTACATCAGTATTTTTATTCTTAATTTTTCTTTTATTTCATTTTCTTTGATTGCATTGAAGAAAAAAACTTTATTCCTGCATCAGATTTTGTATCAGCTTAGCGTCTGTAACTATGATCACTTTCTCTGTTGTATCGACCTTTTAGAGACCTTCCTGGTAGAGGAGGAAATGGGCCCATGCGTTCCAGTGTAACTGGGAGCAATGGAGGCCTACGATATTCTACATAATATTGTGGATATTTGAGGTAGCTCCTGAAAAAGAAGTAAAAGTTGTGTGATTAGATATTTTATCAGTAACACTTCATTAATAAATATTTAAAAAATAGAAAGTACAAATCAACAACAGAATGATGTTGTTCTGACATTTTGATTAATACTAACAAACAAATATGAGATTTCAGATTCTTATATTCATTTAGTTACTATTTCAATCTGGAAGAAAATTTTTATTAAACATTTCAAAAAGAAAGTGGACTGTGTCATCGGAAAATTCTATTTTTTACTTTCTCGATATATACAATATAAACAAACAGAACTTATATTTTTAGTTTTATTCTGAATCTGTTTGAACTATTTCTGGAATTATGAATTTGTGGCTGTGATAAATATATTTAAACTTGACAATTTAAGTATGCAACTTAAGCAAGACAACTTGAGTATTCATTTTTTCCCCTATATTTTAAAATAATTATAATTTTTCTAGCCAATTTCTTTAACTTATAAGGCTTGTTGTTATCATTACATATATGTTGGGAATTAAATTTTTGACTGATAATGTTGGAACTAGCTTTTGTAATGTAGTTGGCTACATAGACAACTTAAATCGAGGAAAAATTATCGGTATCGGTTTGTGCATAATACCCAAAGTGATACCAACACTATCAGTAGTAGAAGTAACAATCATATTGGTGATAGTCTCAAAGTCATATGAATGTTCTAAATAAAGTCATACAAAATCTTACAGCAATGTGTGACGCAATATGCAATTGGACTGAAAATGGATATGAAAGAATGGTAGTCAACAAACTAAGCTACAGGATGAAACTAACGGATCGTGGTTAAGAAGTCCAAAAGACAATTACAAATGGAATTTAAAGTAAATTTTATGAGTTTCAAGGTAGTTTAGCATTAAATAAAAAAGATGACAAATCATAAATAAAATAGTTAAATGAAAGGAAATTAAATTAGATTAAAGAGCTTTTTGACAATAGTATGAGATCATTGGGTTGAGCAGAAGCATTAATATAATTTCAAAGAAAAAGTCTGGAGAGCATCAGCATGAAACACTTCATGAGACAAAGGCGAAGTGATTAACAAAATGAAGACTAGAAAAGTCAAATTTAAACTAGGCTGAATTTCGGGGAGGTACCCTATTTTTTTGAAAGTGCAATTTGACATAAATTTCAATCAGTACAACACACTGCTAATATAAAGTATTTAATTTCAAAGTATTTAATATTGATGGCCAAAGAGCAGTGGAAACTATTAAGTGTTATATCTCAGTAATTAAAGGCATTAGATGTGAGTAAGATACATTAAACTAATTGTAAAGATATGTAGAATTTTCTGACATTAGAATAAATACACTGGAACAGATAGTTTTGATAGCAAATCTAAAAAATAGGTTTTCAGACTTCAAAAATCAATAGCGAGAAAATGGAAACAGATATGATGAAATTTATTAGAACATAAAGTACTTAAAATAAAAAGTTCTAAATTATTACAAAGATTTAGGAAAATCAGAAAAACTTTGGGAAAATCTGTTGCAACCCAAGCCAGAGGGCAAAAAAGACAGTGACATATGCCAGACACATGGCTGGCGGCAGATCCATGGGAAGGTCAGTCAAGTCGGGGTCAGCTTAGCATACCTCCGAAGCATCACTATATAAGAAACTCGAGGAGGGAACTCATCCACTTTTAGTTGACAGGGTGAGGATGTGCAAAGAGCAGACGTGATGGTTAAGGACAGAGGCATGTTGTAGGCTGATAATGTGAAGTTGAACTTTTAAGATTTGTGTGGGAGTCGTCTTAGTTTTGGAGTGGAACTTAACCAATTTCATTTACGGGATTTTATTTGGCAGTTAAGAGAACTATGTCTGGGAAGAAGGTCTCAAGTGAAGAAAATTTTTATAGTGATTGAACAGAGTGTAGATGATTTTCTTGGCATTAATCTGCAGTCTTCAGATTAAGTCTACTTGGAATTTTTTCTGCTGCCAAGGTAGTGATGCCTAAGAAATTTGAAAATAAAATACTGGGCTTTATAATCAATATTCTGTTTTTTGACTATCAGTAAATAGTTAACCCCTCATTAGATTGTTCTACTATTAAATTATAGTTGTTTGGTGACCAGTTAACAGGGCCGGTGCTAGGAATTTCGGGCCTGGGGTAAAATGGGCGACCTTTTTTTATTTTATTTTTTAGCTCTACAAACTAGCCGGGCAACAATAGGCGGATTCTTGGCTTCGAAGCCGGGGGCCCCTGCAGCGGGTGATCGGGCTCCCTTTCAGCCGACGGGCCCGGGTACATTTGACCCGCTTACGCCCCCCTAACGCCGGCCCTGCCAGTTAATGTAATACTACAGATAAAAAATAAAGAATAAAACAAAGTTATCAGTTCAGGAATCAGTTATCCTCAGTAAAGCTTTTTTCCTGACACGTTCAAAACTGGAAATGATTGATGTAGCTATGGAAGAATGGTTCTAGATTTTCACTATAAAAAAATAAGGAAGAAAACTATAGGTTTTATTTGCCAATTTGCTTGCTGTTCAGTTAACAGGGATAGAATGGATGATATTTTGAAACTGATTTGATATTCCAACGTTATGGCAGAAAACCTTGACAGAATATCGGGCAGACTGGTAGCCATTACTCAATCACTCTAGCAACAGGTTGGTACATTAGGGAAAAGTATTAAAACTCAGAAGCATCACACAAGAAAAAGTCAAAATGATTTCAACAAAGATAAGACAATCTGTAGACAAAGATAAGACGAGGGTAAACAACCAGGAACAAAAGGAAATGGAATGTGAAAGACCTAAACACAAAAAGTAAGCTCTAAATCATGAAGAAAGCTAATATAAATGTAGCAGTACTAACTGAAACAAAACAAAAACCAAGAGGTACAAAGGGTCTTGATGATTGCACTAAGAAATATTCTGGTGTAGACCAAAATACAAAAGCCCACAGCGGCACTGCAGTCTTGATGATCAAAAAGCTGCCATGCTAAGCTGAAAACTGTTCTTACATAAATGACAAAATTGTAACATTAAGGCTGAAAATAGATAGCCATCTATGATTTGCATTTAAGCTCCTGAAGAATTTAGAATCAAAGATACTACAGCTTTTTATGAAATCCTTCAGAAACTAGTCTCCAGCCCCAATACATCAGACTTCATGATAAGAAGAGTCATGGTACATGCAATAGTCAGAAATTTATTGCTCCCACAATTGAAGGCAACTTTGGTGAACCATCAATACATGAAAATGGCATTAAATCAAGACAATTTGCTGCTTATTACAAATTAAAATTGTCCAATAAATTTTTGAGACAGAAGGATATTCACAAATATACTTGGAGGGCAGAGACTCCTGACCTCTCACAGAGTGAAAACTGTCATCCCTAATCCAAGAGACATGTGACTCTAACGGCAAGGACATATGTTTGTATCACTACCTAACGTCAGTGCGATTGAAGAAATTATCAGTTCAATCAGTGCAGCAGTATGGAGTTTGAACCTGGACTGTCATAACCTCTGTGTCCAGTAGAGTAATGCTTTAATGGATGCAGTTACACTAGTGAGTATATTCATAGCTTATACCATATGTGAGGCCTGCTTGATCACTAATGTTTAAATTTCACTTCAAGAATTTCAGTAGCATTAGTAGATATGATCAGTTCCTATTGATCGAAATAAGCATCATTTTATATCTAATTTGTGTTGTCAAATCTTTCTTTGTTGTAATTTGATTTGTCTACTTCAGTTTAGTGAAAACAAAAGACAGTGATGGATCTAGGGGGGGGGGGGGACAAACCGGGGTGCTTGCCCCAGGTGGCAACATCAGCGGGACGACAAAATCATGTTTGAAGGGGCGGTAAATAGCAAATTCGTGCAGTGGTGACCTTTTTTAAGATCTACTGCCCCAATCAGCAACTTCAGGGGAGTGGTAAATCGAAGAATATCTCTTATTGCCCTGGGTGGTAAATTTATGTTTGAAGGGGCAGCAATCTCAAGTTTTTTGCCCCGGCTCAGAAAATTCCTAGATCCGCCACTGACTGAAGCATTTGATATTCTGGGATGCCATTTTCCAGTTCATCCAGATATTAATCAGTTCACATTTATAACTGTCTGGTTATGTCCACTAGTTAAAAAGAAAAACATTAAATAATCAGTGTAACTTTCATCGAAGGTTTTTGATAGAGCTGCACCCGTAAAATATCTGAATCATCTTTTGACGTTTCTCTACACTGTAGAAATTGCCTACTTTGCTGTAGAGTCTACAGCAAAGTAGGCCACTTACCACATTTTTATTATCTGTATTTATTAGCTCCTTACAAAGTATAATTCATATGGGTTAAGTCAAAATAGTCTGCACACAGTGAGACACACATAAAATCATGTCTATGTCTACATTTCTCCACAAGATAATAGTGTACAATTTTAATACAGAACAAAGGAAACATATTATAATTACAAATATACAAGTACTACATTATTTATGCAGTTATTCATCCTCTATATGATTGATAAACACTGTTATTGAAGACTAACATTTGGTTTGCAAAGACTCATCAATACTGTAGAAACAATAGTCGAGCAAGGACCTGGTCAGTATTGAAATGCATTTATTATTGTCTCTTATTGACTTGGTGCTTTGTGGTAGTGTATTAAACAATTTAATTCGCATATGAAGACAGAGGGTAGTTTTTTTGTGATGCATATAAATCTATCACCTGTCTAGTATGTATTTGAACATAAAATTTATTAATTTTTCTCAGGGAACTGAGTTAAATTATTATTTAATCACAATATTTTGGCAACACTGTTCTCCATCGCCATCTTCAGGTGTATAATGAACAAGTCATAAGACTTAAGGTTAGCAGCTTGCATATAGAACATTGTTGAAAGACTGACATGTTGTTACATTGCTTAGCAGCAGTCTCAGACTTAATCAGCATCCCACAAAGAAGCATTTAAAATTCATATCATGTCTTGTCTTGTTAACCAGAATTGTGGTTTCCAACTGAGTAATGCATGGATACCAATTATTAAGGCTCCTTCTCATCAACACTTCACTTCATGGGATGCTATAAATGAATTCTGTGACTGTTGCTAGGCTATGTAACAACACCTGCTTGGCCATGTCAGCCTTTCAATAATGCATGCTATGCAAGCTGTTCATTATACACCTGGAGGTGGTGACAGTGTTGCTGAAATATTGTGATAACTAACAGTTTAACTCAGTTCATTTCCCAAGAAAAATTAATAGATATACAATGCCAGTAAAAACTTTTTTTCATTTATAACATATTTGTTTATACTTCATACACAAATACCAAAGATTGTGATAATTACAATATAATCTTCACGGGTGTTCCAATAGATGGTGTCATGAAAACACAATGTTTTGACAGGTTTCACATGACTTCCAATGATTGTAAGTATGCTAGTACATCTTCAACTGAAATGCCTAATATCATGCTTCCTGACCATGGTCCTCTACAACTTCTGCACCTGACCTGTTCACCTCCTAGCCCATGCATTAGGATAACACCATCACAGTCGTACACGAGAATCACCATAACTTGCACCATACTGGGGTTCTGATGCACTTTCAACTTTCGCGACGAGCTATAATGACGCCATTCGTTGGATTGGCATTTCAGTTTTGGCTAATACGATGTGGCCCATGTCTCATCCAGTGTTACGATACAGCATAAGAAAGCCTCTCCTTCGCGCTAATAACACTCCAAGTGCATCTGAGCAGCGTCATAACGCTTCCATTTCTGCATTTCCGTCAATTCATGTGGAACCCACAGTGATGCAATTTTTTGCATGCCCAGGCATTCCTTCAGGATGCGAAGCACAGTCGTATGTGCTAATCCGCTTTCGTAGGCAAGCTCACGAATCGTCTGGCGGCAATCACTGTCTACTAACGCGGCAACAGTGTGCACTTCTTCTTCAGATATGCTTGGACGACCTGCCTGATGCATGTCTGCCACTGTTTGCCGACCTTCGTTGAGGGTTTTACCCAATGTGCCACTGTTCTGTACAGCAGGTGGCACATTCAATCTTGATGCAACTCCGTTGTTCCTGTTTCGAAAACATAGTGACACCATTACGTTAGACCGCTCACTCACAAGTGACTGCGTTTCCCTCTATTGTGTGCACGCCGGGGACGTAGGACAGGCGAGTCCATTTGCTTGGAGGTAAGGTAAGTATATCAACAATGTGTGCTATCAGCGACAATAATAGATTCCATTGCATAGTGTCTCCACAACAGTGTTGCCACTATTTAAGTTCCAACCCTCGTATTTTTCACATTGGGAGGTCACATGGCTGTTGCTGGCAGAAGAATTCTTGACCTAGGTTACTTATACGAATGACAGGGATTAAGTGCTGCCTGTAGCAGGAAACCACTGGAGTAGAACGCGTGTTGGTCTGGGCTCACTTAGCATGGGAAGGAGCACAGCAGAAGGAAGCATGTTGTGAGACAATGTAGGCAGCCATCTTAAGATTTTGAAAAGTGCGGCAGAACAGTTTTCATGTGACCTTCATTCAGCAATGGGGTTTGGTCAGGTCTGATTACTTATCATAACATGCAGTCAAATTATTTGGTGAAGGTTTTTTGATTGCCTCTAGATTGTTCAGACTTGTAAAATTTTTCTCAAGAATACAGTGATACTTTGAACTTTAAATTAGAAGCAGCGATTTTTATTTATTTGATGAACCTACCTTTCCATTTTGAGGGCGTCAAGATGGTGGCGACCAAAACCTTTGAACAATCTGATATCCAAGGCACAAAACACGGTTATAGTTGATAACTGTTTATCGTAACCCTGGTAAACATTTATGTCTTACAATGCCTGTTGGATATTGGTAGAAGAATTAGTACAAATGTGTAGAAGGAAAGAGATGACAGTAAGCACAGACTAGTGCTGGATATCAGGAATCAAGGAGTGGAAAAGTTTTATTTTCTAGAGTGGAGAGCCAGTATTACTGAGAGGAATACTGAATTATTAACCTAAAAAATTAATGAGCTAAAAATTAGTTAAAGATCAAGTTTGTGAGTAGAAAAATCACAGTGAAAGACTTTAAAATGAAAATTAATAAAACATGAAAATAATTTAATAGTGTATTTTCCTATGGGACTTATGTTCCTTTGCAATTGAGTAAAATTATTTATAACATGTTAATTTGCATAAGAATCAAGTAAATAATTATAAATAAAAAAGAAAAGCCACAAAAGACTTTAATATTCTTCTATTCTCTGGAAAGTCTTAAAGGTTGTGTAATTGCTGCCATAGAATTAAATTAAAGAATTAAAAATCAAGATCATTTGGCATATTAGATTTTAAATTTACTAAGTAAACAACCAAACTGTAAAATTGAAACTATTCAGTGTAGATAGATAGATAGATAGATATGTTCACTTTGATCCCATGTGAGAATAATCTCGGGGATGTGGAACAGTACATACACTTATTAGTAATGTCAATATTACTATATAATTGATAATATTATTATATATTGACAACAAGTTAGCAACAACCCATTAGTATAACCAATATCTCCTGTAATCTACAAATACAATCCCGAGTTAATTAATACTTATTATGTGGAACAGTGTATACACTTGTTACCAGCATCTAATAACCAGTTATTTTCTTACCAACCAGTTACCATGTAAGGTTTCACTGTAATTTGTGACTACATATTATATTATGTTAGTTGCTATTTATGTGGAACAGTACACACACCTATTAGCAATATCAATTATATTACCAACAACTCATAAGCAGTCAATTACTTAAAAACCTGTTAATATGATAATTTTTCACAGCAGTTTTTGAGTGCATCCTATCCCATGTTAGTTACTATATATAAGTGAAATTTTGTAAACAGTGTAATTAGTTCATTTGTCAAGTTTCAACAGAAAGAAAAACCATATATCATTTTAGTAATTGTGGATAATTTTGTCACCTTCCCCTTCCATACACCATATATACTATTTTATCAGTCATTCTTAGTTACCAAATTCCAAGAAGAAAATTCTTTTACAGAGTAAAATGGGTTCTGAAGCAGAAACTCTTTCAGTTTGGACTTAAAGTAGTTGGGTTTTTGTAGATAACATTTAATTTCAGTTGGTAATACATTGAATAAGGAAGCTCCAGTAAATGTTAGCCCTTTCTGAACAATTGACAGTGATTTGTAATCCTTGTGAATATTATATTTATTCCTAGTATTATGGCTATGTATGTCAGCATTAAGATTGAAGTGTTCAGGATTTTCTACTACAAATGATAATACAGAGTATACATACTGTGCTGGCATTGTTAGAACACCCAGGTTTTTAAATAGATTTCTGCACGGTGACTGTGGGTTTGCTCCACAAATAGTTCTTATAGCACGCTTTTGCAATTTAAAACCCTCTGTGCTTGTGACGAGTTTCTCCAGAATGAGATGCCATAAGTGAGCAGGGAATGAAAATATGCAAAATATACTAACTTTCTGGTTTCTATATTAGCTATTCTAGATATTACCCTCAGTGAAAATGTTGCAGAATTCAGTTTTTTAAGAAGTTGTTGAATATGCTGTTTCCAGTTCAATTTGTTATCTATATATACACCCAGGAATTTTGTGAAACTGCTTTCATCGATTGCTTTTCCTTCTGATAATACATTATAGCTGTCCTTTGTTTTATTTTTTGTAACAAACTGAAGTAACTGTGTCTTTTCTACATTAAGTATTAGTTTGATGGCATTAAACCACCTGTTAATTTTCTTTATAACTTAATTTGCTGTGTTTTCGAGGTTTTGTGCTGATGGGTCTTTCAAGGATATGCTAGTATCATCTGCAAAGAGCACCATGTGTTCATTATCACCTAGTATATGTGGGAGATCATTTATATAGATTAAGAACAGCAGAGGACCAAGAATTGAACCCTGAGGCATACCACATTTAACTATACCCCATTCTGAGTTTATAACATCTCCTGTATTAACATCTTTCAGTGATACACATTGCTTTCTATTTTCCAGGTATGATTTAAACCAATGTCCTGGCTTACCACTAACTCCATAGTGGTCTAATTTACCTAGTAGAATTTCATGATCAACACAGTCAAAAGCCTTAGCAAGATCACAGAATATACCTAGGGAATTTAATTTTTTATGCATTGATTCCAGTATGTTGTTTACAAAAGCAAAAATTGCTGAATCTGTTGAAACGCCTTGTCTAAAACCAAACTGTACTTTACTGAGTAGGTCATTTTTTTGTAAATGTGCATACACCCTTCTGTACATTGCTTTTTCAAAGATTTTTGAAAATGCTGGTAGAAGTGAAATGGGTCTGTAATTCTCAATTTTTGAGGTATCACCCTTTTTATAAAGCGGTTTGATTATTGACTTCTTGAGTGAGTCAGGGAAGATACCTTCTTCAAAAGAACTATTACAAATATGACTAATAACTCTACTAATGCTGGTGTTACATTGTTTCACTACATGGGTTGAAACCTCATCATAACCAAATGACTTTTTATTTTTGAGGGATTTAATAATTTTTTCAATTTCATTTTGACTGGTGGGAAATATAGACATAGGTGCTGTTTTTGGTGACAAGGATTTAAGTATTGCTATAGCATCCATATTCCCAATATATTTTCCTTTTATTTTTTCAGCAACTGTTAAGAAGTAGTTATTGAAAGCATTTCCTACATAAGAGGGGTCAGATACAAGCTTATCATTAATGCTTATAGATATAGGTTTATGTTCAAGGGATGATACAGTTGTTTCTCTTTTAATAATGTTCCAAACACTTTTTATCTTATTATCTGAACTACTAATCTCATCGTTTATGGCCAAACGTTTAGCTTCTTTTATTACTTTGGTTAAAATTCTACAGTAAGTTTTGTAATGTTGTCTGAGAAGCATATTATCAGTATTCCTAACTTTTACGTACAATTCCCTTTTATGTCTGCAAGATGTTTTAATACCAACTGTAACCCAATTTTTGTTTACTCGTTTTTGACCAATTGGAACTAGTTTTGTAGGGAGACACCTTTTGTAAATTTCTGAAAACCTTTGGTGAAAGTAATTGAATTTATTGTTTACCCCTTTTAATTTATAAACAGTGCTCCAGTCCTCATTGAGAAGTTCATCATTTAATATTTTTATTGAATTGTTCTTTAATGGCCTAACTCTGACAAATCCTTTCTTTTTGTTACAATCATTTCCCACAACATCCAAAATATTTATTTGAGCATTATGGTCTGACAAACCATTTTCCATTGGAACTGTTTCATATATTTCTAATTTATTGTGCTCTACAAAAATGTTATCAATAATGGTACTACTATCTTTTTGTGTTCTAGTTGGGAAATTTACAGTTTGATAGAGATTGAATGATCTAAGCATTCCTAGAAGATAATCTGTCTGGTTACATTCTACAGCAAAATTTATGTTGAAGTCTCCACAGAGGATAATTTCCCTTTTAGTACGTGATAAGTTTATTAGAACCGCCTCAAGTTTATTACAAAATTTACTGAAGTCTCCTGTGGGAGCCCTATAAACTGTCAGCACTATAAGATATTTGTTTTCTAATTCTAACTGTATTGCACAACATTCAAAATCTTTTTCTATACAGTATTTACTTACATCTAACGATTTTGTCTCGGTATTTTCGCTTACATATATTGCTGCACCACCCATTCTCATCTCTGACCTGCAATAACAAGAAGCTAATCTATATCCAATAAAAGGGAGGAGACCTATTTCAGAATTCTTCAGATGATGTTCTGTCAGACATACGATATTTATGTTAAGATTCAATGATTTTTGGGTTTCTTCTATAGATATTATGAACTCATCAAGTTTGCTTGAGATACCCCTAATGTTCTGATGGAACAAAGCTATTTTAGACTGACATTCTTTATTTTTTACTGTAATACCATTATGTACATTTCTTAAATAACTCTTCCTACTCTTGACATTTGGCCTAAAAAAGACTGTGTAACTGTGTAACATTAATATAAAACAATGTAACCAATAAGATTAATACTATAACGACATTTTCATTGCCACCAATACATAATATACTATTTAGCAAGGCAAGATACATTTCCTGACTTCTAAGAAGCTATAAAGATGCTTGAAATTTATCTCATATTTCAGTAGACAGATTGTGTAGTAAACTGAATTCATTAATGCAAAATAAAGAAAAAAAATTTTGAAAAGAGAATCATTATGTTTTGAAATAGACCTTATTATAAGTTTTGCAAAGTTGTGTTTCAAAAAGTTTATATAAATCAAACAAACAAAAAAAAACGCACTTGAAAAAAGCTGTAATTAAGCCTTAGAAAAATTTAAAACTAAATAATCACAAAATATTATTATGCAGTAAATGAAATTCTCCGTTTAATGATATTTATGACTTTTTGTTGAAAAAAACTTATCTTGTAATGCAGAAATTAGTTTCACAGAGCCCATTGAAGGCGATAGCTTAAAGTCTTAGGACTGAAACTAACTCATACAGACAGAAATTTAATATTAAAGGATGCTTCAAGGAAAAAATCAGGACTGGTATTGAAGGAATGTGTAAAAATGGAAGGTTGAAAAATAAAAGTAAATGAAAAATTTATCGAACATTCACACTAAGAGTAAAGTTAAAAACAAACAATTTGCTATGATGTTTATAATATTCAAAACATTTATTTAAGAAGTAAAACAAATTCTAAAGACTACTAGCCATGTGTTTATGATGACATAAGCCGATAGCTAACAGACAAAGGGAATACCCATGAAACAATAGAAAGTCCTATATTTAAATAGACAAAAGGAATCTAACTATGGCAATATGTTGTCAGTAACTAGGAGGATTTACTGACAAAAATAAGAGCTTGTAAGTAACCCTAAGTAGGGTATTTGTATTTATTGGCCCCTTAGCATCATACATAGTACGAAGTACAAATGATATAGGGCAAGTCAAAATTGGTCTGTACACAGACAGACAAACAAACATATAACAAACATTCTATTATATACTATGAGATAACATACTATATAGATATGATATAGACAAAAAGAATTACAGTTACAAATATACAATTAATTCTTTACAAATTTAAATGATACTAATGACATCACCAATGTTTAAAACTAACATTTGGTTCGAAAATACTCAGAGCTACAAAGAAACTCGACTTTGTTGATAAAATAAGTAGAAAATTAAAAATAAGATTAAATGTTATCCAAAATTATAAAGTAATAACTCAGTATCAGTTTGTAATTGAAGAGTGAGAAATGGGATTTAGTTTTTAACCCTGATGGCACAATAGACATGTCTGAAAACAGAAGTTATTTTTGGCAGGAACCAAATACATTTAAAAATGTAGACAAACAATGAAAATGAACTACGGTACTTTAACTTTCGGAAATTAGTAATGGCTGAACAAAGCAATTTAACAATAAAGTGGTCGTAGCATAAAGTTTTCAGGATAACCTATTCTACAAAATGGTAAAGTTTCAGGAACTTTAATTTAATTTAATATAATTTAATTGCAATGGAGCACAGGCTCCGGTGGCAATTTCCCTACACACCCATCTTCCCCCTATCCTGCACCTACCTACATTTGCCCTCTACAAATTTTATCTTTAAATTCTTTCAAAGTTTTCGGTAAATTATTCATCATTTCTCTTGGTAACTCATTCCAATCCCTGACACCCTTACCTAAAAAAGAGAATCTTCCCACACCCTTGTGCCTGAAATCGAGTGCCAGCTTGTGGTCATGGTCATCTTTTCCCTTCCATGCACTACTTTTCATACCTATTGCAATATCTTTCCATGCCTCATCACCAGTATATGCCCTGTACACTCCCATGACCCTCCTCATCCCCCTCCTGTCTTGCAATGAATCCCATTCCAGCTCCTTTATCATATCCGTCATTGATTGCATTCTGCGATAATTTCCAGAAACAAATCTAGCAGCCCTTTTTTGCACCCTCTCCAACTCCTGTATTTGATACGTAAAATGAGGGTCCCATACTACACTACCATATTCGAGCAATGGTCTGACCAAAGTTTTGTAACCCAATTCCTTGACTTCTCTCTTACATCTCCTCATCACTCTCTCCAACAAGTGCAAAACTTTGAAACTTTTTCCTACCACCTGTCCTATGTGTCCTGCCCAGTTAAGTTTGTTATCAAAAGTAATTCCATGATATTTACATTTCAAGTCTTCAGCAAGCAATTCTTTCCCCACCTTATATTCATAATTAACCTTTTGTTTTGAGGTTAAATAAGGGGCAGGCTTCTAACATTTTTGAATTCCCATAATTGTGAAGGAGCAATCTTTTCCTCATTACAGCAGTTAATCGGAAGCACCCTCCATGCAAGTTGTGATCAGGAATGAGCAAAACTTAAAGTTTTTTCATCATGTAACAATTTCAGAGATACTTAGAACCTTTTGGCCAAGAAAGAACTTAGAAACTTTTCCAGCTGTTTAATTTCAGTGAAAGACTGAACATTTTGAGATCATGATTTTGTGGAGGTTTTGGGTCTTGGTAAATTTTATCCAGAAACAATAATATGTGAATGCAGAATTTTGTTGTGATGCCTTGCAATCTTGAAATATGAAAGTCGAGGTCTGGTTTAATATTCTATGATGTGTTTGTTACATAAAATTGAAACTGGGGGTTTGCTTCAAAGTCAAGTAGCTAAGTTATGTTAAGATAGTGACTGTGCCTGGTACCAAATAAGTTCTATTTTACAGCTGTAAAACCATTGTTTCAACCCCAAGAGTTAATGGTACTTGAAATTATGTACACAGTACATTGGTTTAAATTTTAAAATATTCACATAAAAGTTTTCCCACAACTTTTCCAACACCAGTTTAAATTTTGTTTAAGGCATCAAACAATCAGATCCAATGAAGACAGCAGATTAAGCATATTCACGAAAGGCAAACTTTCACCCTAGAGCCCCTTATTAGGATGAACCTTAGTTATAAGAGCATACTGAAAGTTTTTTGGCTAACACTGGTAGCACATCATTACTTGAGCTACTGCTCTGGCCTACAACACACAGCCACTTGCTGTAGTTTTTTTTAATTTAATTTAATTTAATTGCAATGGAGCACAGGCTCCGGTGGCAATTTCCCTACACACCCATCTTCCCCCTATCCTGCACCCACCTACATTTGCCCTCTACAAATTTTAACTTTAAATTCCTTCAAAGTTTTCGGTAAATTATTCATCGTTTCTCTTGGTAACTCATTCCAATCCCTGACACCCTTACCTAAAAAAGAAAATCTTCCCACACCCTTGTGCCTGAAATCGAGTGCCAGCTTGTGGTCATGGTCATCTTTTCCCTTCCATGCACTACTTTTCATACCTATTGCAATATCTTTCCATGCCTCATCACCAGTATATGCCCTGTACACTCCCATGACCCTCCTCATCCTCCTCCTGTCTTGCAATGAATCCCATTCCAGCTCCTTTATCATATCCGTCACTGATTGCATTCTGCGATAATTTCCAGAAACAAATCTAGCAGCCCTTCTTTGCACCCTCTCCAACTCCTGTATTTGATACGTAAAATGAGGGTCCCATACTACACTACCATATTCGAGCAATGGTCTGACCAAAGTTTTGTAACCCAATTCCTTGACTTCTCTCGTACATCCCCTCATAACTCTCTCCAAGTGCAGAACTTTGAAACCTTTTCCTACCATCCTGTCCTATGTGTCCTGCCCAGTTAAGTTTGCTATCAAAAGTAATTCCAAGATATTTGCATTTCAAGTCTTCAGCAAGCAATTCTTTCCCCACCTTATATTCATAATTAACCTTTTGTTTTTTATTTGTGTATCTAATAAGCTGACTCTTCTTTGCATTTATCTTCATTCCATGTTTACCAACCCAATTAGATATCCTGTCCAGATCACCCTGCAACTGTTTACAATCCTCTATCGTTTTGATTCTTTTATACAGCATTATGTCATCTGCAAACAATCTAATTTCAGATAGTAAACAGTCAACACAATTATTCATTAGAATAATGAATAGCAATGGTCCCAATACGCTACCCTGTGGCACACCCATTTTTACTTCCACTTCTTTTGATACTACATTTCCTACCCTAACTTTCTGTTTTCTACCTTTTAAAAATTCTTCTACCCAGCAAATGACTTTCTTATCCACTCCAATGGTTTTTACCTTATTTACTACCATTTTATGGCTTACTCTGTCAAACGCCTTAGACAGATCTAGTGCTACACTATCAATTTGGCCTCCCTTGTCCATTTCATCTGAAATATCTTGCATATATCCCACCAACTGAGATTCGCATGAATATCCTTGCCTGAAACCATGTTGCCTGCTTGAAAACCAATTACGTTCCCCACATATATTTCTGATGTGGTTGCATATCAATCTTTCCATTAATTTACCTACCACTGATGTCAAACTGATTGGCCTGTAATTCTCAACTCTATTTCTCACCCCTCCCTTATGTACCGGTACTACTATTGCACTTTTCCAGTCCTGTGGTAAGCAGCAAGTGTCTAGACTCAATTTAAATAATATTTCAAGATAAGGTACAATGTCACATCCAGCTATCTTTAAGATATCTGTAGTAATATTATCTTCACCAGCCCCTTTATGTTTTTTCAGCTTTCTTATTTCCTTCATGATTTCCTCAGGATGGATATCAAATTTTTTACTATCGTCATTTCTAATTGTGTTGTTAAGCTCGTTCTCCGAATTAGACCCTCCTGTTTCTGATTCATTGTCCCTAATGCTTTCTCTGAACCAGTTACTTAAAATCTCTGCCTTTTTCAAATCGTCAGTAACTTCTTCTCCATCCTTATCTATAAGTGTCTCTACATCCTCCCTTCCCCTCAGTTTCCTGATATAGCCATAGAAATTTCTAGATGCATCAGTCAATGGTCCCCCTGCACTGACAATTCTCTTCATAAACCCATCTTTAGCCATTTTCTTTGCTGTTAATGAAACTAGTAAAAGACTGAACAAAAAGTAAAATGGCTGACATCAGCCCGTAACTTTAAAATTTAATATCTCACTAAGCACTTTATATTTTAGATTGTAATTTATAAGTGTTTCTTAACAACCTACTCTTAATTTTGAAACCTCATTTATTCCTCAAGAATGCTTTCACTGGATTTCCATTTAATTTTGTGACGTCGACAATGCTTAGAAAATCTTATTTTTCTCCTTGAAATCTCAAACTTTTTCTGAAACTTATTATATGATTTTAACTTACTTTATTTTATCTATCTCCTGAACCTAGTTGTATTCTTTTATTATTTATTAAATTTTTTATTTTCTTTACTTAATTAGAAGTTATATCTATAACTTATTTAATTAGTTAAAATTATATTCAGGATGCTTCTGCTGATCCTGACTTCAACTTGTGATATCAAAATCTAATGTAGCTTCCAAATTTTGTACTTCACTTCCTCTATGCACATGGCCTGACCTGACTAAAAATCGTAATTTCTTCTTAAAAAAAATTTTTAGGGCATAGAAAATACACCTTAAAGTGATTGTTGTCATGGGTCCTGATAGTGAAAATGAATGTAGCAACATTTATTATTTTTGAAAAACAACTCTGTCTGAAACTTGTAGTCTTTGCGCAAATCGCTTCAAAATCAAAGTAACGAGTACTTTAGTACTTAAAAAAGTTGATAGGAATTATTTGCTGTACCAGTTATATGGAGGAAACCTGTTTTAATAAATTGTTTTGGCAAGGCTATAGATATATTACATATTAAATGTAATCTGATACCAGTTTCAAGACTTTAAATTTTTGGTGAATATACTTGATGATCTTCAGAATTAACATTTTCCATAGCATCTCTGACAGTTATCTGTTGTGGTGGAAGTATATAATATTTGTGGCCATCTTATGAACCTTGGATAAACTTCCACAGGTATCAGATTCTAAAATATCACATCCACAGTTACAGTTAACATCGATATCATGCCATAATGCCAAGCAGCATTTCGTTGTTACAATCTACAAACATATCAAACTTAACTTATTTAGATGTTTTGTGGAAACCACAGAAAGAGTGCTATAAATTTTTTTGCAAACTTTATCATGATAAACATCACTGCAAATTTTGAAAACATGAGTAGTTTAAAAATGAAATGGGGGAGGGTAATAGTATTTTTTAAAGTGTATTTTACCAAAGGCTTGCACAAAATTCTGAAATCATTTTGAAGATCAGTGAGTTGCCAACTTTTATTGGATAACCATGATGATTATCTAAATATTCAATGACAATAATTTCACCTGCTCTGAGTTTTTTGGTTTTGGTTGTTCTTATATTCGTGTTAAAATTAATAAGAACTGACGAAAATATTAGTTATAAGTTAAATGTTTCAGAAGTTGTGATAGTGTGGCAGGCACATAAATGAATAAATCCATTAAGGTTTCATTTCCATTTAGATATTACAGGAGTATTAAAAAAGGAAAGGAAAAAATGCATAATTAAGGACCAAAATCTGGAGAGAGTAATTTGTAAAATAAAAAGATGACTGAAAAGTAAATTGGTTAGCAAACTGGCTCACAGATATTTAGAAACAAACAGAACCTTGAAATAAAAAAAGATAGTTAAATGTATTCCTAGATCAGGTATTGCTCACCTAGTTAGATCTGGAGCACATTGCCATGCAATGTCAGCACTTCTAAAATATTCCAGTGGATGCAATTTCCCTGAATCATCTTTGTATTGATCCCTGTGCTGTTGGACTGCCTATAATGGAAAATATTGTATTTTCATCAAATAATTGCACAGTCAAATGGTATCTAATGTGTAGAATAATAATTGTCCAATACAAACCAGATAGAAGTCATCTATCTCCTGTCTTCTGCCAGGATTGGTAACAACAAGAGAAAGTGGCATATTTGGACTTTTTAGCATTTTTTTCATATCAAATATTTTCCCCACAGCAACCAGATCTGGACGAGGAGCGTAAAATTGATTTTTCTCTTCTGAGTCTGTAATGAAAGGAGCAGACATATTTGTCACTAGTTGCTTATTTTAGTTTTATGTATCTGCTTCCATAGCTTTAAATCTCATGAGGGAGTTAAATTAGATAACAATGGTATCTCGATTATGCCTTAGGACAAGGTAACTTCTTCCAAAGCATTATTATAATTTCTTGATAGTGCATGTTCTTTCAATGGTTTTGATTGGAAGCAGTGAACCATTGCTATTGACAGGTGTTTGGAACAGAAACATACAAAAGATCTAAACAATTAATTAATCAATAAAGTTTATTTTGGTATTTCACATGGTATTTCAACAGTCAATCAAGTCAATTCACAAATAAGTAAATTCCTAAGAAATCTCCTGATATCTGGTGAAAGCCTTAAAACTCTAGGTAAATTAGAACACTGTGGCATTGTGGAAGGGCAGTTCCTTAGCTTAGATCATATTATAAAAACGGAAAGCAGTGTGTATCCCAGAAATAAGGAAATTTACATGCAGTTACAAAATCAGAATATGTAACAGTAATGTGCTTGGAGATCAGTTACTGTATTTCTGGTACCAGCAAAGGATCAACAGTTTTTCCAAGTTGAGGAATAAATTTCTTGACCATGAATTTGACACCCCCTGAAGTGCCCCAGTTTGCCTACTCCCCACCCCCACTCTCCCCAGTATCTAGGACTGGATGGCATTAACTATATATACAAATGAATTAGTATTTAACAAAGAAAAGATGCAATTGATTCAGTTTCAGTGATGTCATAATGGAAATCAACAAACGTACGTAAGTAGGTGTACATAGTTTCTAGCCATGTAAATGAACACAGTTTGAACTGGATTTTACATATTCAATAACTTCATCAAAACAATTAGTTCTTTATCTTTCTCAATAAGAATAATAACTAGAACATATACGAGAATGTGCATATTTTTATTCCATAGTAATTTTGGGGTTGGATAAATTCCTCACAAGTGCAGAATATATTTAAATCACAATAATATTCTAAAAATTATTTATAGAGTAAACACATGGAAATTTGTTTAGAAATCTTATCAATACAACAAATACAAATACTTCATTTTTGCAATACTCATAAGGCAGCATTACTGTACGAACTTTTCTCCAAGCAATTTGGGCTATTTTGTTCCTTAATATGTTGTATTTGAATGATGATGTACTGTCTCAAATTTTTATTAGGAATAGAGGCGAGCAGCCTTGGCTGTAGCATTAATTTTTGCTTGGTTTTTGTCTTTAGTTTGAAAGTTGTTAATGTAAAAATTTAACTAATTTTCTCACTCGCTGACTGATTGTCAAATCTCTAGAGTGTTTTTCATAGTTGAAGAGAGATTGTAATTTTGGGTGTGTATAAGGTTTCACTGCATAATCATAAAACAAGTCTAATATTCCTGATTTTCTGTCTATTTACCCCTTTATCTACCTGAAATATGAAAGTGTTTTGTACATTAATACCATTAATCTGGATTACATCTCCATTAATAATAGAGCTTACTAGCTTTAAATAATATGTTAAATTTTACTTTGATAATCTCCTTACTTTGGAAGTTAGTAATAATCAAAAGTTTTTAACACCTACTAGCTGATTGTCATCATAATCCTACAGTACTGTGGTTCTAGAAACCAGTAGTTTGGTTGACAGATTTGGTTTCATACCCAGATCATAAGAAAAGGCCAATAATGTTTAGTACCCCTGTATTTACCATATGTGAAATCTAAATGTTAAGTGTTTTGATGCCTCATATTTATGTTATACATAGAAATCAGCAAGCTTAGTTAATATATAAAATTTTAGTTTATTCCTGTCCTCAGTTTGGAAGTTATTTATACACAAATTTAACTGATTGTAAAATCACATAATCACACATCTGGCATTAGTTGGGAAAAGGGGGGAGGGGAGCACTGAAAAATGAAAAACAAGTATGAACAATGCAGGAAAGCAAAAATTAAACAACGAAATCTCATAGCTTCATATGAGTTAACATTTCTACTACCGTACAATAAATGTTTTTGATGGGGTATAAAAAGATAGGCTGTTTAAGAGTTGTCTTTGATATTGTTTGTAGAATTTAGTAATTAACACTGGAGATTATGTATATCTAGTCACAGATATTTTGGGATGTTTAGTATCCAACTTATAATTATGAGCTAATAATACTATTGATCTTAAAAAACAATATGATATCCTGTTTACACATCTCCAAAGCTGCATGTATTAGGGATTAGAAAAGAAATACCAAATCTAATTTGATATAAAGCACCATAAAAGTGGTAAAAAATGCCATACTTAACATTCGTGTGTCATTAGTAGAGTGTGGAGCATATTATCAGGGAATGCCCTCTACAGAAGTATGATGGACCATATGAAGATGTTTTTGGAGCTACAAGTTCCTTCTTAGAATGGCTGGAAGAATTAGACATCAGCTTGTGAACGCTACCAACGTTCTTGTCATTGTATATATTTATTATTGTATTAGTTGCTTGCCATACGACAAATAAATAAATAAGTAGAATATGTCCAGTTTAGTATGCATTAATGTGTTTCTCTCTCTTTCTAACCGAAATCAATAAAAAATGTGTAGTCTTAAATACATATTTATGGACCAAGATTTATTCAGATTAAAGCTTTATTTAAAATCTGTAGTCTTAGTAAATATCATATGACTTGTCCTGAAGTTAATATGATAAATTACTGAAATTTGGTCAACATTGTGATCTAAACACACTACCACACACAAACGCCAGTGATCTGCGATAGATAGTTTTCGCTGAAAAGTGATACACCAAGACACTTGCATCTTTGGAAGAAATATGAAAGTGCCGCAAGTCGACCACTATCAACCACCATTTCAGACTCCGGGCTATGTGTAAGTTACTGAATTTTTCAGTCCAGGGTGTGAAGCAATCCCTAGTGCACCATGACGAAAATTGTATTGTATTACTGAGAGTGGTGGGTTAGCATTTAACACTGGCCTCACATTCTGAAGGACGCCAGTTTGAATCCCCGTCTGGGCATCCAGATTTGGGTTTTCCATGATTTCCCCAAATCATTCTCGAAAAGGCCATTGCTGAATTCCTTGTAACCAGTCCCCTCCCACCTCTAATAACCTCAATGAGGTGTAAAGCCATAAAAACAATAAAAAAAGGTGTATTGTTTCTGGTAGTGCAGGAGCCACGACAGAATTTTGTGCACAAACTTGGCAAGAAGAAAAGTGTTACAAGAACATTGCAGGACAGTTTGTGTTTATATTGTTCCTCGTATATTTTCTTCCTAGAAATCCTGCAATATATGGAAAAGAAATCTGTTTCCACATGCAATATTGCAATGTGACTTAAAGAAAAAGAATTGTACTAGCATCATCCATTAAGCAGTCTTCCACTGCAGCCTTAACATAGGCAGTTTTATCTCAGTGGTGGCTCTAGACGTAGTGACACTGTGACATGGCACCACCTTCAGATCAAGAATAAACAAACTAAAAAATAAATGTAGTGAAAGAAAAAGAAATATTTAAAAGTGTGACATTATATACTCTGCTTCACTTTAAATAAAGTATTGAACGCCATCTGTTGGCCACATCTGAACTGTTTCCCTGTCGTGGAGACAGTCGCCGGGTGTCACAAATTGTGCTCTAGCGTTTTCGCAGAAATTTTCGAGGGAGGAGATCCGCTTTGTTAATGGCGAATGGAGACAACTTTGTTCTGTCACACGCTGCCCCGGGCAGTTGGCAGACACGTGGCTTGTGGAGCACTGTGGAGCTCGAAAAAGTTAGCAACACTGTCGGTAGAGCGCAGCACAGCTGCCATTTTTGATTCGAATAATATCCTCTGGAACAGTGCTTCTCAACCTGTGGTTCGCGGAACACTGGTGGTCTGTGAAGATAGTTCAGATGGTGCACGAGCAGAATATCGTAAATTTTGATACCATGAGGCCATAAGCCCAACTTTTTAAAAGCCTTGAATATTTCAATTACCGTGCCAAAATTTGGCATTTCCAGGATGAGGATAGAACAGCATTGTTTCTACAATGGTCTTTTCATTTCCAGATGGCATCAGAAATAGTGCCATTCTCCTAAAGATTAAGTTAATGACGGTTTCCTAAGGTTTTAAACAGGAATGAGCAACCGTGTTGCGGTACGTGGTAGGATTGGTAACATAAGAGTAATGAAGTAAATAAAAATAAAAGGTATACCAACTAGCGTCTTTTATTTTGTCCATGTAGGCCAATGGTGTAGTGTAGCGTCCAGCTTGTAGTAAAATTATTATTTATTTGATTTGGTAAATATTAAGCCTCTGGTTAATACATAATTAACTTTTAATAGTTCACATCCAGCTTCATAACTGTGTTTTTGTACGAATTCAAAACATGGTTTTAGATTTATTATGTTAGAGTGGTACATGTGCCAGATGTTAACAATAATATGGATAGTAAAATTAGGCCTATACAAGTTAGTGATCTGCAACATTTTTAACAATTTACTGGTCCTCAGATTGAAAAAGGTTTAGAAACGCTGCCTTATAAGCTTTGTCAATGCTACGAGGCAATATTGTTTCTGTTTCTTAGTTCCTTTGAAGGAGAATTACATAAGATTATGACTGTACTTAAAAACGTAACGGGAAACGATTCTCAAGCGTTCACTGGCGTCATGGCCATCGAAGGAAGTGCCAGATTAAGAAAGTATGAGGCCTTAAGCACAGAAAAATATTTGGCCCCTTTGTTTTTGAAAATAATTATTTGTATTTCATAAGTACAAAGAAAAGATTTTGTAGATGACTAATTGAATTTATCATATTTTTATTAAATTAAACAAACGAATTTTACAATTTATGACATTTTGAAAATTACTTTTATCTATCGTACACTACAATGAAACTAAAAAAAATTAATTTGCATGTTTTTCATATTACTTTGATTGTTTTATGATGAATTACTTTATTTTTTATTATTTTTATTTAATGGAAAAAGTTAACTCTGGCGCAACCTTCAAAAATCAGGGCTCCAGGCTACTGCGTAGTCATGTCTTTTAGGTAACTCAGGACTGCCTGTAGGTCAACTCATCCAGCATTTACCAACTGGTCAATTTTAAAACATTTATCATTGATTAATTTCAAAATCATTTCTTTAATGAGGCAGTACATGCAGGTAATGAGACTTTCACACGTTACAAATCTTTATGTTGTGAGATTCTTACTCAACTCTGAGCTGTTTTTCCAGGCACCTTTCACTTCAGTAACAAAGATCAGTAAACCGTCGAAAAATTTCAGTGTTGTCACTACCTGAGCAAATCACTTCGGCCGCCACTGCTTTATCTACAGATTTATATTGGGCGGGTAATGTAGAGAGCTACACAATGCAGGGTAAATTTCTTTAATGACAAAATCAGGTTTTGTCTGTACTCATGTGACCTCTGCACGCGGCTGTGAAAACAATTTTGAATATGCTATCTGTTAATGCTGCTTTTATCTCTGAACATTGTTCCACATTCTGTTTCTCTATCCAAAAGGAGCAACATCACATAGTATCCATGAACATTTATGAACCTAAAGTGATGATCTGAAATATTTTATTATAGTGGTTAGCTGATAAATGATCTTATCAGGTATGACTGAGTACAATGTCAAATTCACTAATTAAAATTCTTCTGCATCTAAAATTCTTCATTAAATTTAAAGACATTTTTCTTTTAAATAATCACTTTTTTGTTATTTCATATAATACATAAGAGGGCCAACTCTAACTCTGCTACAGCGAAACATCCCTCACAGCATGAACTGACTTTCAAACCACATTTGTATTTTTGTATCTTTATAAAGCAGTATAGAAAATAATGGGGTAATATTAATAACAGAAAGAAAGAAGAAGAGTAGATCATGCTGATGTTAAAGAACTTGATCTCACAGACATTGAGGAAGCCGATGCAGCATTAAGGTCATTCAAAAATAGAAAAGATCCTGGACTAGATAAAATTAACTTAGAATTGATTAAATATGGAGGAATGATTCTAAAATTCAGGTACTTAGTTAATATGTGTTGGAAAAGGAGAATCATCCCAGAAAAATTGTGGTAGTCCTTAAGAAAGGAGGAAGAAATTCTTGTAATAACTATTGAGGGAATAGTTTGATAACTAGTGGATATACAATTATTCAAAAATAATTAGTAATAAGTCTATTAGAAGAACAATGTGGATTTAGAAAAGGAAGGTCCCATTATGGATTACATATTTTGTCACAAACATGTAGTGGAGAAGAGAATTTATAAATACTTATATTGCTTTTGTGGATAATGGAAAGGTATAATGTAAAAACATTGGAAAATAATGCAAAAGCATGGATATCCAAATAATTTCATTCATGTTATCCAGGATATGTATAAAAGGACAAAAATTGAATTAGATCTGGGATATAAACTAATAGAAGAGATAACAATTAACTAATGAGTGTGACATGGTTGTAGTCTCTCTCCAACATATATATGTATCCATCAGTCTCCAGCTGCACCTATCTCCCATAATGTTCTCCCATTGACGAAGGGTTTATCCCGAAAATTTCTTTATTATTTGTGTTTGTGTCTTTTCTGTGTGTCTGGACCCCACATCCATCATCTAAAGGTAAGTGGTGGCTCATTTTCCTATCCTAATTTGATTCCTTTCTGCTACTTAGAGTCATGATTTCATTGTTACTACAATATATATGTATAGATCACTTAGTTAGGAAATGGAAGGAAAATATTCATCCTGGAATAAAAATAAGTAACAGCACATATACTGATGCAGGGCCGCATTTAAACATAGGCTACCTAGGTTGTAGCCTATGGGCCCACACTACAAAGGGGAGCTCCACGCCAGAGCCGGAAGGCCCCCCACTTAGGACAGTACTAGAGCTAAAAAAAAGGTCGTACATAAATTGTTACACCACTGCCAACAGGGGCCCACACCACATGTATAGCCTAGGGGCCCACAAAGCCCAAATGCAGCCCTGCACCCATGTGCAAAACTTAAGGATGAAAGGACTTTCTCATGCTATGTCACTACAAAGTAACATAGCTTGATGAAACTTGAACCATACACAGAGAGAACTGTTACATTTTGGCACAGTTGGTAACTAATATAAATACCTGATAAGACAAACAGAAATTACAATTTTATACAGAGACAACAAGTTATACTGAAGTCATTGCAACTCTCAATGATCCCCTGGACATTACAAAAAGAGGGATATGGTTCTTAAAAGGGTATGTGATCATCATGGATAAGGACACATACTCTGCAACATGATCCCATTAGGATGCTAAGGAGTTCTTGTTGTAGGATGTTCTTCATTCAGCATGGTTGACAACTATTGCATGATTATTGGTGAATGTACACACACTACAACACATCCCAAACATGAGAGATGGGATTTAAGTAATAGAAATGGACAAATTTCCACTTGTTCCAAGAGCAACACCACCTGCACCATTCGGTTCGGTCGCCCATTGTTGTCAATAAAAATGAAATCATAGCTGAATGAACTCCTGAAAAGGTGAACATGGTGAAGGATGACAGTGTCTCAATAACGTTGACCAGTTAGTATACTAAGTTCAAAGATTTGGCAGTTGGTACATCCATGAAATATTATGCCTCCTCACACCATAACATTTGGACTAGCAAAATGATCTTGTTCAACAGCACTACGTGTTACCTTCTTTAGCCAGAGGAGGTTACATCCAGAATCCCTACTCTGAGTGAATTTGCTTTCATCTAAGAAGTACACGTGACTCTACTCCTCGTTGGTTCAGCCTTTATGTTCTAGGTTCATTGCAAACGGTACTGCTGATCTATGCGTGTCAATGGAACACAACATAATTGTTGTCGTGCCAAGAGACCTTACACATGCAGTTGCTGTGCCACTGTAAAGCATGAGAAGTCGGTCAAGCCAAGTTCGAGTGACTAAGCAGCCACTATGCTGCGTTAAACATCGAGTTGGGAACGAAGGCCAGCTCTGCCCGCTAGTCAGCTGATCTGCCATACCAATGTAAGTCCATCAATCTTTTATATTACCAAGTGCTTGGAGTCCTGCTCGTGGCCAATGGACGAATGTAACAGCCCGCCATGAAAGAATAAAACTATGTACGCACTTAGTGTCTTTCATTAGTGCAAGTCAGAGATATCCAGGTTCAGGTACATAGTCTAAGTAAGATAGCCAAAGCCGAGACGGGAGTACCAAGAACGGGAGCAGCAGCAAACACGCCCCAAGTAAGTAGAACTGGCTAACGCCCACAGTGACCACATACAACTTATCCATCCTGACGAATAAGTAACGGACCGGCATAACAGAAGTAAAAGAGTCTGTTACAATTACTGTTTGACATTGATTCCTTCTTGCCTGTTACATAATATAGTGGCAATGTGACAATGTGGTTGACCAGCTCCTCCCCTTCAAGCAGCTGTGCTTGTGGTTAAGAACACTCCCCATGAACAGGAAACAATGCTGTGCACAATATCAAGCTGCTGGGTTACACTCATCACATTTTGTCCGTCATCTTAATTTCCCAATGATTCTTCCCAGTGGGACATCATCAAAATGTTGTCTCTGAGCCTTGTTGCAATGAAGAACACCATCACAGTGCACCATACCAGCTAGCTCATCATCACATTCTGTTCTGTCCCATTCCTTCAACTGTCTCGTGTTGCAGGCCAAACACATTTGGTCATGCTGACCTAACAACATGCAACTGCTTTCGATGCACCTATCGGAGAATTCTAGCAACATGCCTCCACACTTTCATTCATTTCCACTGATCTTATGTTACTTTATCTATCTCATTCTTAAGTTTTTCACACAAGTGTACATCATCACTATGCTATTTGCAAATGATCAATTTATCTTACAAGAAAATGAAGAAGAACTCCATAAATCAATACATATATTAAAAATTATTAGAAAAGGATACAATTTGTTTAATACAAAAACAAAAATTATGGCATGGCATGGGAAATATCCTGTCAAAATCAGAACAATGATTGACAGTCAACAAATAGAACAAATCTCAAGCTTTACTTATCTCAGATGTGAACTATCTTCTACTGAAGATAACAAAGTAAAGATGAAAACTCACCAATTTCAATACATGTATGGAAGAGATCGGTGAAAACTGAAAGGTAAAGCCTGTGAGTAGAATCAACTCAAATTTTATAAAACAATGGCAATACTGACGCTGATGTATGGCAGTGAAATGTGAGTAAATATAAAACAATGCAAAAATAAAATTCAGTCATCTTAAATGAAATTCCTAATATCAGTAAAAGGAGTTCTAGCAGTTCTCTGGAGGTATAGAAACCATACTCAAACAAATCAACCTAATTAGATTGTTTGCAGATGACATAATGCTATATAACAGAATCAAAACGACAGATGATTGTAATCAGTTGCAGGGTGATCTGGACAGGATATCTAGTTGGGTTGGTAAACATGGGATGATGATAAATGCAAAGAAGAGTCAGCTTATTAGATACACAAATAAAAAACAAAAGGTTAATTATCAATATAAGATGGGGAAAGAATTGCTTCCTGAAGACTTTAAATGTAAATATCTTGGCATTACATTTGATAATAAGCTTAACTGGGCAGGACACATTGGACAGGTGGTAGGAAAAGGTTTCAAAATTTTGCATTTGTTGGAGAGAGTGATGATGGAGAGAAGTAAAGGAATTGGGTTACAAAACTTTGGTCAGACCATTGCTCGAATATGGTAGTGTAGTATGGGACTCTCATTTTACGTATCAAATACAGGAGTTGGAGAGGGTGCAAAAAAGGGATGCTAGATTTGTTTCTGGAAATTATCGCAGAATGCAATCAGTGATTGATATGAAAAGGAGCTGGAATGGGATTCATTGCAGGACAGCAGGACAGAAGGAAGATGAGGAGGGTTATAGAAATGTACAGGGTGTATACTGGTGATGAGGTGATGGAAAGATATTGGAGTAGGTATGAAAAGTAGTGCATGGAAGGGAAAAGATGACCATGACCACAATCTGGCACTCGATTTCAGACACAAGGGTGTGGGAAGTTTCTCTTTTTTAGGTAAGGTTGTCAGGGATTGGAATGAGTTACCAAGAGAAATGATGAATAATTTACCGAAAACGTTGAAAGTATTTAAAGATAAAATTTGAAGAGGGCAAATGTAGTTGGGTGCATGATAGGAGGAAGATGGGGGTGTAGGGAAATTGCCACCGGACCATGTGCTCCATTGCAATTAAATTAAATTAAAAAACCTTCTGCAAGAAATAGCAGAACACGTTGGACTTCAGATCTCTTTTCAGAGACTAAATTCATGGCCAATATTAGGTATTCACCCTCAGTACTAAACACAGAGTATGGAAAAATTAACAAGTTCAATAAATTTAAATATCTAGGTGAAGTAATTCAGATTAACGGGCTTGATAAGGAAGCAAACGTATCAAGAGCAAGAAAACTAGAACTAGCATACCAACTGACTAAAGATACATACAATAAGAACAATCTCTCAAGGAAAACTAAAATCAAACACTACAATACAGTAATCAAACCAGAAGGTCTGTATGCCTCAGAATGTTTGTTCTCTATGAAAACTAGAGAAATAGAAGAGAGAAAATTGAAAGGAAAATCTTGAGAAAAATTTGGGGAACACTAAAAATTGAAAATGGTGAGTTTAGACACCGGAGGTATAAAGATCTATACAAAGAAGAAGAAATTGAAAGGATGTCAGACATGAACAGAAAGAGGAGAATCAGTTTTTGTGGTCACATAATGAGAATGGATAACAACAGACTTACAAAAAGAATTTTTTACCATGTTTACAAGAGTAAGAAAGGCAACCATTGGATCCAAGGAGTAACGAGAATTATGACTGAGATTGAAATAACAGAAGATTTAATACAAGATAGAGCAATTTTTAGGAAATTTCATAGGTTTCCAGGAGAACAGGAAATGTAGTAACATATGAATGGAAGAAAGAAGGAAACAGCAAAGTGAAAGGATGAAGAACTATTGGAAGTCAAGAAAAGAAAGATCGAAATGAATGGATGGGATTACTTTTCGTGGTCCTCAGATGGCAGATATCAAAGAAAGAAGAAAAGGATATTCCCTGAATGATAGGATGAGGAATGAAGAAATACAGCAAACAACTGAATATTTCCTCTCTCAATGATAAAATTTCCCAACGAAGAGAAAATTGTAAGGGCCACATTCTAAGGATGGGTAATGACAGATCTCCAAAAATTGCCCTGCAGTACTGTCCTACAGGAGAAAGGATATTTGTAGACTATGAAGAGAGAGTTATAAATTTGTGGTCGGAACAGGCTTTTAGCCTATCCATAAAGAGGAAGTAAGTAAGTACATTTATGCAATGAACTCTTCACAGGTTTGCTGCTGGATAGCAAACCTGTGAAGAGTTCATTGCATCGACACGCCGGGAAAGTCTTCGTTCGCACAAGTACATTTATATTGTTTCATTTTTTATTACCTTACATTAAATACAAAAAATAATAATTAATATTACTCCAAATTATGTGTTTAACCTAAAAGTAAGTAAGAAATTGTTCATACGGTACCTCCAGAGTTATCCATTTTATCTTCAAATTGTAGAGATGTTTGGTTTTTCCTTTTACCACAATTTTTCACTATTTCAGTAGTTGCCTAGCAACAGTGGTACATACTTCAAATTATTGCATTTTGTAATTAGTTTAAAAATGCATTTGAAAATGGCAGAGGCAAACTGAAATAAAGATATTGCCTCGGTAACTGTTTTACAGTGAGAGCTGTCAGAGTCTTTCCTGAAGCTTTTGAACACCATAAATGGGAAATATCCTATCAATTTATTATTGACACCAGACATCTCCTGGGTCTTAATCTCTGAATGACTCCACCAATATACTTATCACTTTTTTTTGTTATAAATGTAGTAAATAATACACGTATATAAAAAGGAAAGATAAAATACACCCATCACTTGCAAAGGCATATGGGCTGTGTGGCTGGATTGATTGGGGGTGAATTTAGCAATATGCTTCATCTTCTATTTTCACGAATAAGAGCATACCTAGCCATACACATGGTGTTTCTTTTTTTTCCTGTCTTTTTTTTTATTTTCACATATCACCTCAGGCCTTTCTTTCTGTGCAATTGTCAGAGATTATATGTATTTGTGCATTGTAAGAAAAAAAAATTAAAGTTAGGAGAGATTTAACATAGATGATAGCAGGATGGCATCAACACACAGAAAGACTGAAACACACATGGAACATTTTAATTATCTAGTATGTAACCCTTCCTAAGCAATAAAACAAGGTGAGTGTTGAGAGCCAATTGTTGCAATTTGTGACAGTTTAGCAACATTGCTGGATTTTAGTCCCTTTTAATGCAGCTACTTTTTTCACTCAGTCAGCTTTTCCAATGTCCTTCTCTTGGGCGTATCATTTTGTACAAATAAATGTGAGCTCAGTACCATTCTCTGAGTTTTAGAGCCACCCAAACAATATCATATGCCAGCTCCCAATGCCATGATCTACAAAGTTTTGTATGTTTTATAAAGCCTGAAATTGATTATAATTATATGACTGTTCATCTGCAGAATAAGACCACTAGAGCTTTTTTTTTGTCAGGGTACATTGATTAAATCATATAAATGATATTTCCAACATTTTAGATTTTTAGTGTTGGTTGTTTGCATAAATCATTTATTATACTTTCAGTGGAACTTTGTTATTTAATGTTAGATACCTGGAATAAATATGTCTTTTGGGATGAGTAGTTTGTTCTAGAAGGATTGGAGAGAGAGAGAGGCAGGGCATGGGTTGGTGACATGCGTTAGAAGATTTCTGATTGGCTGCACAGTTTACTGGGTAAGAGTAAGTATGAGTTTTATGAGAGATGTATATTCTCTTGATGTAGAATTCAGATAGAAGATTAAAATGTTATTAACAGATATGCTTTGAATTAATGTAAAAGAAGGATTTATTTAAGCTTAAGATTTCATAATATTTGCAGATTTATCAGTTTCAAGTTGAGAATCTAGGGTTTTTTTTTTTTTTGATTTGTCAAAAGCTGTAATGGAAATACATGAGGAGTGGGAGCCAGAATGCCATGCTACTATAGGAATGTGGGGCCAGCCAGCAGTGAGAGGTCATTAAGTAATGACAGTGCAGGTCTCACAAGTGTTTGGTTTGAAGTATCATGAAAAAGTGTTGTGTTTTATGAGAGGTTTCAACACATCAGTAAGCTATGTTGAACATTCAGATACATTATTTAGGTTGTTTCCTGGACATGAAGTTCATTTTCAATGATTTTGGTGGACATGTTGGTCTTAAATGCTGTGCCATGCAAATGTTGCATTGTGACTTATTTACTCCAGTCAGAACCTGTAAGTTCAGAAAAAACATTCTAATTATTAATTTGTATAAACATTTTGTGGTATTGGAGAACTTTTAACACAGTGTTTCATTAAATTCAAAATGGTTGTTGTGAAAAACTGATTTTTATTTGTTTAATTTCATAATAGGCCCTTTTAGTGGTCGATATTCTGAATATTCAAAACAACAACCATATTCTCATTTTCAGGGGCGGTGACCATCCTACGTAACTACAAATTTTCATTCCCCAAATGGTCATATGTGGTTATCAAGGTGTTTAAGAAAACAAACATGGAAATATCTGTGACATTTTCTTAGCTGATTTTAATTTGGCAATAAAGACTGTAAATTCTTCTGGCAAAATAAATAGCTTCCCTTATTGTTCAATTTATCTATCAGTTAACAGCTCCATCAATATATAAACTCACTGAATCACCAGATAATCTAGAAGTCCACTAGAGTTTCATTGTTCCTATTTCCCTCTTCAATGCAGTTACTGCCCATGCCATCAACAAACATAATATTTTGGTTGCATTTAGTGGAATATAATGTGTAACCTATAAATGTTACTACTGTATTTATTTAAGTCAGTGAAGGCATAAGACAATTTGGCTAGCTAGTGACCAAAAAAGCTAGAATTATAACTCATAATTCATGTGGTAGATCTGGAAGTGTACCTACACATCTTTCCCCCTGCCATATATCCGACCTATGGTAAAGTGTGTTTTTATGTGATTGTCTGGCCCTCCTCCCTTCATCTGTGATGACAGGTTATTTTGAATATCCTATCTTATTTTCAGAATTAGGAAGGAAATGTTTCTAAAACTGAAGAATTATTTCAAGGGAAGGTTCAATGTATAGAAAGATCAATGTGGTTCAGTGCACTGAGGCATTGTACATTGGAATGGGGAGATACAACGGACTGGGCACAAGCCCAGGCCACCACATACTGGCCATTATGACTGCAGTTTTTAAGCATTTTACCACAGCTATCAAGGTGAATGTAGGCCCATCTATGTCTCATACACTGCACATTTCACAAACCAAAACAAACAAAAAATTGCAATATGTGCCAGCAAAATCAAAAGAGTGCAAAGCTTCTAATCCATTTTGTGACATGTTTGAAATCTTCTTTTTCAGTTTCTAGAAGTTATCACGTCACACTGGGGTGGCACAAGAAAGCATAATTAATTTTATTGACTTGAAATTTATTATTTAATATCTAATGTTGGAGCGATAATCCAGGCAACAATCAACTTTCTGTTTATTGAAATTTAGCAAATGGACTGCATTTGTTAATATTTGCCTAATTCCAAGACATGATGATAGTTAAAATGGATTGGAAATTACACTGGCCAATCTCTTGAGATTCTTTCTCAAGGTCGTTACTGGGTAAATGGTGAACCAAGCACTTCATATGCAACAGTAATAAAATATTACCTTTTTGTTTTCTACAACACTGGACGGGGGAGGGGGGAAGCAGGTAGGTCTGAGCTGGCATTAGGCCTTCATCCACGTGCAATGTGTGCCTCTTCAAGATGTGCGTCTGGGATTCCCTCAGCAAATATGAGAGCCTTGGTTCTAGAAAACTCGCACAGGAGATGTCGATCAAATGGGGTATGAACCAGCATGCTCTTACTCACCAAATTTGAAGACAATGCTTCACTGCAGTTGAATCGAATTGGAGTTGATCTCTGGGAGAGACTGCCACAAATACAACTCAACAGACAGTGTTGTAGACATGAACTTGCAGGTCACACTTGTGTGAATTATACTAGAAAGCCACCCTCCCCCATGTTTGGATCAACCAGAGACGTCACCCACAAGGCTGGCTCACTTGTGTCCAAAACCAGTGTATCCACTTACCCAGTGCTAGAAATTCGTTTATAAATCCAGGTGTATTTGTTACGCCTAACTTTCAGACTCAGGCGTAAAATGAAAATGTTAGGCGTAATTATATTATAATTATGAAAATACAGATATTATAGCTTACAACCTACTCCAGCACAGTTAAAAACTGTAAATAGGTCCAGAAAAAATCATTGCGTGAAGTTGGAGCAGGCCTACTGGTAGTAGCTGAAGGGCCTGATGATTTGTCAGGAGCTGATGTTTCTTCATTTTCTGGCAGTCCTCGTTTATTGGTACTTGTAACACTTCTATCACCAATACCTTTCTTTACAAATGGCATAAAGTCAGTAATTTTACGAGACATCTTTAGATCCTTTGTTGAGCGAATAACAGAAGAATAACGCATCCGGTAGATTTTTTTTTTTTTTTTTTTACTTCGCGGTACTTCCCCCTACAATGTTGTCACTTCTGAACTTCGGAAACGTATTATTGGAAACATTGAAATAGATCAAAACGACAAGAATTGAAATTAATTATTAGAATTTAACCTTGAACGCGCAAAACTGAAAACAAGTTCCGAAATGTAATTTTTTTAAGTTTTGGTGCTTAGGCGTATTTTTTACGCCTTTGACGCAGATTGCAGGCGTAAAATGAAAATATTCAGGCGTAATTACGCCTAACGCCCGGTCAATTTCGAGCACTGCACTTACCTACGGCAACACTGTATACCCTCCTCCCTGCCAATGGTTCAAAGCGGAAAAAGGCCGAAGGGATGTCTGCATTCCTTGCAGTTAAGTATTCAGCCCATGGCCTCAGCTGAATTCAATAGCACAGCAACAGGCTTTCAAGTTGTTTGTAACTGAAATGGTCATTAACTACAGTCGTCATGGTGACCTGTCACATTCAATTTCAAGTTAATAAAACAATATGTTTAATGGTTTGAGATTAAGCACTGGAGACATGCTAAATGTAGTTACACATTTCACAGAAAAATGGCAACATTTCACTTCCCCCATTATAACTTAGTATTACCTGACTAGGTATAAAAAGCTTGGCATCACCAAGGACATGCAGGCATAAAACTATAGCTAAAATTTTGACTGTGCCAACAATGAGTAACCAACCCAAAAATGTTGGGAAAAGGTGGTGAAGAAGAAGAAGGAACTAATACAGCAGATAGGAAGTGAGGAGGATTGCAAGAGATATTAAGAAAGGTGGATGAAATTTTTTATGTCTAATATACCCATACAAACAGAAATGTGTGTCTCTGTATTTCACACTGCAGCCACCAATACCTAGCACAGACTACTGATGTTTGTGTGTTGTAGTAGGATGGAGTTTCCCATCATGCACAACATTGGCCGAATGTCGATAGCTGTAAGGTGTCAGGCCTAAATGTTCACGCAGGTTTGCAACACTTTTCCTAAACTGTGAACATAAAGTTCATGACCTAGCCTTCTGGTACCTTAATATTTAATAAAGTGGTTGCCACGGGTTTGTATTATAACTCCAAACACAAAGGGCATAACGGATATGTTCACTTGACACAGTCTTAAAATCCGAAATACTTATATTCTTGATAAAGTTCACTCATACATTGTTGGTACCAGAATTGTGGATAACACATCGGATGACAGTTCCATTGAAGATTGACAGGATAAACACATTCATACTCACTAAGTCCCCCTGACGTTAGTGAGAAACGATTACGGCATGTTACAACGTGCCATAACAACTATCGCATTGAGCAGTTTGCTCCTCAAACTGACGCAAAACTAACTGTTTGATTTCTAGTGAAAGCCTCGACAATATTAAGATGGCTGTGGGGACTTTTATAAGCTTTTCAACTAGTATGACGTCAGCAAATTATTTCAGACATTAATATCTCCCAATATACTAAATGGTTTAACTTGCAATTAATACAAGGGCTTCCTGTGATCATATTCTATCTATTTTAATTTAATTCAGCATTCAAAAGGATTTATATAAGCTTAATGTTTATGTCTCTTACATCACCAGCTTGGTGCAATTTTACTCGTTTCAACAACAATTAACGAGAATCTATCTTCAAAATCTTAATTATCTTACAAATGCTTCAACTTTGTACTGAAACCATTACATATTCATAATCTTCTTAATTTAGGCTATCTACTGATGTAAATTTCTCAATTATATTCCTTTTAGTTAAAAACTTTATTTTTTTCTCTTAATTAAAACCACTAATTCAACTTTGCCAAATTAGATAATTTTACTTTTAAAATATGCTAGACAGCGCTGACTATAGCTGCTAATTAAAGATCAGCTGTGACTTTACTTAATTCAGAGTTATTTCAAATTTTACATTCTAGCTTTCCTAATCACGTGGTTTAAAACATAAACAAACCAACTTATTTCTTAAACTAAATTTTTCCAGACATAATGAATACACTTAAAAATGATTCCTATAATGACTTTTCACTGTGGAAATGAATGCAGTAAAATCCATTGAAGTTGAAAAATTCTTTACACAAAATTTCAGTTTTCTACATAAGTGACTTCAAAATCGAACTATAGAATATATTACTGCTGAGGATAGCTAATGGGAATGCTTTTGGTGAGCTAAAGGGTAGCTTACAAAGGGTGTGGGAGATATGGTGGTTGAAAGTGGTTGATCAGGGACATTTTCGTATTTCTACCAAAGACGTGTGTCATATATTTAACTTTTGTGTGTTAACTACATAGCGCAGACCACGGTTGTTTGTATGTGGTAGTAACATCTAATTTCCCATTGTGCTCTGTAGTGGTTGCATGTGGGTAGCTATGCACATGTAGCAGACATGGTAGTCAACCTGGAGCACTTTCATATTTTGCCCAAAGATGTATGTGTTCTTATATTTCACTTTTGAGCCAGCCACAACTACCTAGCGCAGACCACTGTGTTTGTGTGTGGTCACACATCGTGCACAATGTTGGCTGAATGTTGGTAGTTTTGGGGGTGTGGGAGCCGGGAGGTATGGTGGTTGAAAGTGGTTGACCTGATATCAAATTTCATTCTGCATCACACTGGTGTTTGAGTGTGGTGGTAGCCTCGAATCTCCCAGTGTGCACCGTGGTGTTGCATGTTGGTAGCTATGGGGGTGTGGGAGATATGGTGGTTGAAATTGGTCAATCGAGGGCATTTTCACATTTTGATCTAGAACATGTGTATCCCTATATTTCAGTCTGCAGTCCAATGGTGTTTGTGTGTAGTAGAAGCTTCAAGTCTCTCATCATGCTCTATGATAGTTGCATGTCGGTAGCTGTAGGGATGTGGTTGAAATTGCTCGACGAAGGGCATTTTCATTTTTTGAAGAAAGACATGTCCATGTTTTCCACTTTCCAACCATAACTACCTAGTGCAGGCCACTGGTGTTTGTGTATGGTAGTAGCTTCAAGTCTCTCATCATGCACTATGGTGGTTGCATGTTGGTAGCTATGGAGATGTGGGAGATATGTTGGCTGAAAATGGTTGACCGATGGTATTTTGTTATTTCGACCAAAGACATATGAGTCCTTATATTTCACTTTGCAAACACAACTACATAGCACAGATCATTTGTGTTTGTATGTTGTAGTAGCCTCGAGTCTCTCCTCATGCACTATGGTGATTGCATGTCTGTAGCTGAGGGCGTGTGGGAAATATGAACAATGAAAGTAATCGATGGAGGACATTTTCACATTTCGGCCAAAGACATGTGTGTCCCTATATTTAACTTTGTAGCCATAAATACCCTGTGCAGATCATTTGCATTTGTGTGTGTGGTAATAGCCTCAAGTTTCCCATTGGGAATTAATGTGGTTCAATGTCAGTAGCTATCTATCAAAATTCTTTACACACACGAATGAAGTTGTGGGCACCAGCTAGTATATGAAAAATCAAATAAACAAAGAACAAAGAAAAACATGAAACTTATCTACCACAATAGCGAGGAGGAGATTTAATAGCGATAAGAAGAGAGCAACATACAGTTAGGAATACATAAACTGTTATTATTATTAATTTAATTGTGACAGAGATAACTCCCTAGTGGAAATTCCTCTACTCATCCATTTACCCCTTTTTGTATACGTATTTTTTTAAATTTTCCTTTACAATTGGAGTGTTAAATTCCTCCCCCACTGCTATTCCAATTTACAAATTTTAATTTTAAATTAGCTAAGCATGTTTGGTAAATTATTCATCAATTCACTTGGTAATTTTTTCCATTCCTTGACAAAATTATCAACAAAAAGAAAATTTTCCTACTCTCTTATGCATGAAATCGAGCACCAGCTTTCCCCTTCCATGCACTATTCCTAATTATTTGCCAAAATCACCATCTAATGCCCTGTACATTCCCATAACTCTCTTCACCCTACTCCTTTCCTCCAGTGACTCCCGAATCCAGCTCCTTTATCATATCAGTTATTGACTGGGTTAGTGGCGGATCCAGGATTTGGGTTTGGTTACAATGTCGGGGGGAGGGGGGGACCAAGATACTTTTTGGAAGGGGCTTGAGCCACCTAGCCCCCCACCCCTGGATACACAACTGTCCACCACTGGACTGGGTCCTGCGATAATTTCCACAAACAAATCTAGCTGCTCCTCTTTGCACATCCTCAACCTCCTGTATTTGATAACCAAAATGTGGGGTCAAAACTACACCACCATATTCAAACCAATGGTCTGACCAAAGTTTTGTAACCTAATTCCATTCTTCTCTGGTACACCCTCTCAAATAAATGAAGGATTTTGTAACATTTCCCTTCCACCTACCCAATGTGCTCTGCCCAGTTGAGTTCGCTGTCAAACATTATGCTAATGATACTTACACTTCAAGCCATCAACAAGCATTTCTATAATCATAATGAACGTTTAGTTTTTTATCTGTGTACCTAATAACCTGACTCTTCTTGGCATTTATCTTCATTCAGTGCTGACCTACCCATTAGGTATTCTATCTAGGTCACCCTGCAGCTGTTCACAGTCTTCACCAGTTTTGATCCTATTGTGTACCATTATATCATTTGTAAACAACCTAAATTCTGACCATAGCCCATCAACACGGTCATTAATTAGAATAATGAACAGCAACAGTCCAATACACTGCCCTGTGGCACTCCCATATTTACTTCCACCTCTTTTTGATAATGTATTTCCTACTATAACACTTTGTTTTCTGACTTTTTAAGAATTCCTCTTCCCAGCAAGTAACTTTTTCATCCAATCCAACAGATTTCAGATTATTTTAAACCATTTCATGACTCAGTCTGTCAAATGCCTCAGAGAGGGGAGACTCTCTTCTGATTCATTCTCTCCTATCACAATTTGATAGTCCCTAGTGGTCTCAAATAAAACAGTCACTCGATATCTCTGTCATTTTAAAATCCTCTGTGACTTCAATTCCATTCTTATCTACAATAGTCCCTCAGTTTTCTAATATAGCCATAAACAATTATAGAAGCATTGTTCAGTGGCCCACCAACACCAATAATATTCTTCATAAGCCTATCCATTGCTTCTCTCTTTGCTCTTATTAATTGCTTGTTTAATTGTTTTAAGTATCCCCTATTGCCTTTCTGCCTCTTAACTCCATTGTGGTCTCATCTCACTAGCCTCGTTAACCTTCTCACCTCCGTATTGTATTATGTAGTTCTGTACTTCTCCTTCTTTTCTGCTTTGGAATAAACATTTACTCACCCTGGTTTATTATAACCTTTAACTCTTCCCGCTTCACTTCCACTGTACATGTGCCATCCTTCAATTTGCTGAACCTTTCAATCTAAAGTCAATTCTAAAATCAGTACCTTTTTATAATTATACCTATTTCCCCCTTCTATTTTGGCCACTGGTTTACTGAATCCCCTCATATCGATCAGATCTGCATTGTGATCACTTATTCCTTCAGTTACTTGACACCCTACAAGATTTTCATCATACTTTATTGGAAAGATATCCAACAAGTTTGGTCCCCTCATATTTTGCCCTGCCACTTGTGTAAAACCTCCTTCCCTTACTAAGGGATATGCAAAGCTCTGTTCCTTTGTGTTATTAATCTTATTTCCTACCCAATTTTCCCTCAAATAATGACCATTCTATGCTCACCTCTGAACTGGGAATTTAGTTTCTATCCAAGAATAACATATCCATCATTCATTCTCCACTATGGTAGGCAGCTAATATCCTGATTTTTTCCTTTTTTTATCACCCCACAAATCTATTCTAGTTACTCATGGTCATGATCTATGAACACCAGAAAACTATAGTAATCTTTGCTATCCATTATGAATACCATTCCACCAATTGCTCTTCTGTGTCTCTGTAGTAGGCTTTGTAACCTTCAGCAAAAACCTCATTGGCTAGTACTTCTTCTTTTATCCAAAACTCTACCCCTAAAATCACTTGTGGTACATGTAGCTCTATTAAGTTCTATTACTTTGTTCATTATACTTCTACAGTTCACCAACAATGCCTTTAATTTTTGCTTTGTGTTATATTCAGCATTTACCTTTGTCTTTCCAGTATACTGAATTCCTGTATTATTTCAATAGTTTCATCTGTTTCTTTAGTATTTTTTTCCCAATAGTGCATCTACAATCCTTTGATCACATATCTTTATCCCCTCACCAGCAGACCCTAACCTAGGAAAGGCCCGTTCCTGACCCCATCATAGCTGGAAAAGGCTCCCTTACAGCTTTAGCTAGTAACTAGCCCCCTTGCCCCATCTATTTAGGTGTAAACCATATCTAGAGAAATCCCACCTACCAGTGGTGTTCATAGGCATGGCAAAACCCCCAAGACAAAACTAATGCCTTTATCAAGTAGCATCTCCATTTTACACCGAGCGTGGTGGTGTAACGGATAGCGTTTCTGGCCTCGCATTCGGGAGGACGGCGGTTCGAATCCCCGTCCGGGCATCCAGATTTGGGTTTTCCATGGTTTCCCCAAATCACTCCAGGTGAATGCCGGGATGCTTCCTTCAAAAGGCCATGGCCGAATTCCTTCCCATTCCTTGCCCCCATCCTTTCCCGTCTCTAAAGACCACGTTGTTAAAAAGGGACGTTAAACTGTTAAAAAAAAAAAAATACATTTTACATTTACCTGCCTCACAACGATGTTCAACTTTGGCTGGTTATGGTGACTTAGCATCTGCATGAGCTCAACCCAGGTATGCTGTGAGCGAGAGTGGTGGTGTAACAGTTAGCGTTCTGGCCTCGCATTCGGGAGGATGGTGGTTCGAATCCCCGTCCGGGCATCCAAATTTGGGTTTTCCATGATTTCCCAAATCACTCTCCAAATGGCCATTGCTGAATTCCTTGTCACCAGTCCCCTCCCACTCCAGGCAAATGTCGGGATGCTTCCTTCAAAAGGCCATGGCCGAATTCCTTCCCATTCCTTTCCCCCATCCTTTCCCGTCTCTAAAGACCTCGCTGTTAAGAGATGTTAAACAGTTAAAAAAAAAAAAGGTATGCTGTGCCTCCTTTACCATCTTCCTCAGGTCACTCTATACTATAACTTGTATTCCTATCAATGTTATTTCCCACACCTCCCATTATCACTATTCATCCTTAGTGAAATCCCTGCAACAACATGATGCTATTTCCTCTATTACCTGTCCTAATGTTGCGCTGGTTGGGGCCTGATTGTCTGTGCCTAGTTGATCCTGCCGAAGAGCACCTACACATCTCCCATGGCTATTACCTAGCAGCAGAACCTTTATCTTCCTATTTTTTCCTTCTATGCCTATATTCTTATAGGTCTGCTGCACCTTACTTACTGTTACATCAACACGAGTCTCTTCCCCATCTGACTCTGGTAAGTTAAAACTTATTTCTCCCCACAATTTCTGGAGTTTCTAGCTTCTTCATCCTATTAATCATATTTCTTCTATGACCTGTTATCAGTTCCCATCGCTCCTGCTCACCCTCCTTACTAAACCCACCATCTCTACTTCCTGTCTCCAAAGGAAGAGCCTTCACAGAGACAGCCTCCACAGGCACTGCCTCTAGAGCAGAGATGTGAAAATCGCTTTCAAACCAAATTATAATAGTCTGGGCAATTTTACTTTCAGCTGCCGAGTTTTAAATTGGTATTGATGCCACAAAAGCATTTTTTTTTTTCAGATTGATTTTGAAATATATTGTGCCATTTCTGTAACGGTGTTATCTTTTTCTGCACTGTTTCCGTCACTACGTTTTTAATGTTACGAACATCCTCATCTCAAAGAAGGTTAATTTTTAGTTTTTCTCTAATATCAACGATTGACCCATAAGTAAAAGAGTCATCTTGCTAACAAAATGGCTTGAATAAGTCGAATTTGCTTTCTTTTCCTTTTTGATTCTGGCTTTACGCATCGACGACGTCGAGTTCGTAAGAGGCAGGAAAGCACTGTGGGCAAGGAATGGGAAGGAATTTTGCCGTGGCTGTTTGCACGGACCATCCCGGCATCGGCTTGCAGTGATTTGGGGAGACAATATTGCTTTAATTGAATTAGTGCTTGGTTTCTACATCTCATAATTCAAAGCTTCTCCGCGACACGCACAACAATCTTTTTTATTTTTGAAACTGTTTCATCCGATTTTTTTAAATAAATCTTATACGTATCTTTAAACAAGAAAGTCTTGTATATATATATATTAGGAAAGTTTTTGAACAAATAGTTGTATTAAAATCCATTAATTAAATAACATACAGAATAAATGAACACTAAAAGTATTTTATTTTAACAAAAGTATTTTGAAAATACCTATTTTGCATTTTGGATTTAAATACCTACATCTTAAACTATTTTGTATTTGAAATACAAAAAAACAAGAAGGTATTTGTATTTTGTAATTAAATGCTTTTTAAAAACTATTTTGTACATCTCTGCTCTAGAGGCACAGCACCCACAGGCCTGACCCTTTCATGCATATAATTATATTAAAGTTTTATAAGTAATAAATAGGAAACAAAAGTACTTAAGAACCAATTGATAAAACTTACGCTAATGAATTCCAAAATAAACTTAAGATGTAAGGTCGATACTATTTAGTGCTAATATGGATAAAAACTAATTAGTTACTTACGAAATGTTATATAAGAAATAAGCTAGGAAGTTTTTATTTTAATATATTAGAAGGTAATTAAACACAATTATCCTTCAGACAGAACATGTTAATTACGTTAACGTACGCTTTTGTTTTTGTAAACTGGATTGAGGAATTTTTAATTTCGATAGTGGAATTTAAAATAACGATACTGTGTAGACCTATTGTGACCATGATTGTGACCAACAAGATGCTATTTATGAATAATTATTTTTATTATTAGCAAGTTGTTATGTTACTGTTTCAGAACTAGGTAAATAACAATCTATCTATATTCTGTATATATCTATAAATGAGAAAACGAGAAAGTTCGGATGTGTGTTTGGATGTTCTTCTGCAGTTAATCACGCCTTAATAACTCAACATATTTAAATGAAATTTGGCATAAAGTCAGTTAATTGCGTGCGAAGTGAGATAGGATAGATTTTATCTCGCAAAAACGCATAGTTCTTTTAGAAATTGCCATTAATATCAATTCGGAAACAACAAAGAGTTTCCTACTTCGTAAATAGCTGTGCCACGTTTACTCTTTGCTTTTACGTAAATCGCAAACTACTTTTCAGAAATAAAAGCAAAAACCTTCTTACATATGCAAGTTTGTGTTTAGTTTAAAAGCCACCGTCAAACGGGGTTACTTGGGACTGCAGTCCAACTTAGGACAAAATTAACCCATACTTTGGAATATCTTTGACAATAATTGCATCAGTGAGGACCTGCCATAACACAATAGGCGACTTCTACTGAATGTTTACTTGCAAGATATACATTTTTCCAGGCAATATCAAGGTAGGGGTCTAACTGAGGTTGGATTTATGTGATATATCTGATTTTCTCGAAAAATACACGTAAATACTTTGTGTGTATTTGCTGAGGCAATGAAATTATAAAGCTGAATAGATGATAGTTTTATAACCCAACTTTTCAACATCAAGGATGCTTTGTATTTTGCATTGTTGCCAACCTAAGCAAGTAAAACTTTTTTAAGCTATAATTTGTAATTTTGGGGTTACTTGGGACAGTGTCCCAAGTTATACTTCCTTCAATAAGCATCCACAAAATTAAATACTATTGATTGTTTTAATTATATTTCAGGCTAAATAACATGCCAAGGCAGAACAATAGGAGGTTAGGAGCCCGAAAATACCATGACTTCTCAGAAGATAACCTGAAACTCGCTTTGGATGCTGTGAAGAAGAAAGAAATGTCAATCAGGAAAGCTGCTGAGATGTATGGTGTACCTAAGAGTACGATTGCTCGTAGAATAGCTGGCAAAAACACCAAAAAATATGGGCGTCCATGTGTTCTATCAACAGATGATGAATAAATATTGACAGATTCTTTACTCCTGATTGCAGACTGGGGTTTCCCTTTGACTGAGTTTGATGTACGATTAATTGTCAAAAGATATCTTGACAAAATTGGTGTGCAAGAACCAAGATTCAAAAACAACATGCCTGATGTTGACTGGGTAAAATCATTTCTGAAGAGACAATCTGATCAACTGAAAGTGAGAACATCAAGCGAGCCAGAGCTGCTGTTGACCTAGAATCAATAAAAAACTACTTTAAAACATTACAGGTTACATTAAATGATGTACCCAACGAGGCTATTATAAACTATGATGAAACAAATTTGTGTGATGATCCAGGAAGGAAGAAAGTTATTGTTCGGCGTACTTGCAAACATCCAGAACGATTAATAGACTCTTCCAAGTCAAGCACATAAGTAATGTTTGCTGGAACAGCTAGCGGACATTCACTGCCCCCTTATATTGTTTATAAGGCAGATCACCTATATCAAACATGGGTGGAAGGAGGACCTCAGGGAGCAAGATACAACAGATCCAAATCTGGGTAGTTTGAAGGTCCTATTTTTGAAGACTGGTTCTTTACCTTAGCTTTACCATATTTGAAATCCATAGGAGATGGACCAAAGGCTATTATTGGTGACAACCTTCCAAGTCATATTTCTATAAGAGTGATACAGGAATGTGAGAAAAACAATACCAAATTTGTTCTATTGCCACCCAATGCAACCCATCTGTGTCAGCCATGAGACCTAGCATTCTTCAGACCCTTAAAAGTTGAGTGGAGAAAGGTATTAGAAGAATGGAAAAACAAACATCGCGGAACAGTTCCTAAAGACACCTTCCCACGTCTGCTGAAGAAGTGTTTAGATCGACTTGCTGAGAAAGCAGGTGAGGATTTAATAAGTGGATTCCGGGCAAGTGGCATCAGGCCTCTTGATGCACAACAAGTGTTGGGAAGGCTACCAAAAGAACTGTTGAAGAGAGTGACTGGAAAGCATCACTGCAAGATTTTTTGCACGAAACTCGGACTTCTGAAACTGGAATACCGAAAAAGCGACAGAAGCTTCAGCTCACTGCAGGTCAAAGCATTTCATCACAAATGATTGCAGATCTGAAGAACAACAGGCGTAAAGGGGTCCATACTAAGGAACATAGAACTACGACTCCAGCGAAATGAAACATGAGGGCGGCTGCAATTTAGTTCTACCAGAGATCCAAAAACAGAAGCAGTGTAACAATGAAGACTCAGAGTCTGAATCTAATAATGAATCATTCTCAGTTCATGACACAAGTGATGAATTGGACTTTGATAATTTTGGTGCATCAGATGAAGAACATGACACAGAGTTTTTGGAATCCATTGTAAATGACGATAAAAATTTTGAAGAACCCTCTGGAAACATCCAGCCAAGTGTTCAAGTGATTAAACTCATGTATGATGAAGGTACCAAGAAACAGAAGGAAAAGATTTTTGTAGGGCAAGTGCTTTCAATAGAAACTAATGGAACCTATCAGTGCAAATTTCTTCGTTGCTACCAAGGAAAGAAAACCAATATCTTTGTATTTCCTACAGTTGATGACATAGACAATGTTAAGACACATCAAATAATGAAGGTCATTGTGCCAGTTAAAGTAATGAGTAGGGGCAGATATGTATTCAATATACCTAGCCATATTTGAATTAAGTGTGATATTCTGTATTTAGATGTATCGTGTAATAAAGATGAGATAAATGCATTAGTTTGGAAACTAATCAAAGCTTTCCCTTGCTGGTTATTTCTGCAATGTCTCAAATAACCTAAATATAGTTTAACTTGGAACACAGACATCAAAACATAGGTTTACTTTTGAGTTTAAGTTACTGTCCCAAGTTACCCTATCTCAAGGGTAACTTGGGACAGAGGAAAAATTTACTTTTCAGGCATAAGCAAAAGATAAACATTCATTTTATGATAAAAATTAATTAGAACATACAGCCACTGGAGTTTACACACAATCAGTGTGTTTCTGACACTTCATTTCTAAGTTGTACAGTAATTCGAAAAATGGAACTGTCCCAAGTAACCCCGTTTGACTTTTGTTTTTGTAAACTGGATTGAGGAATTTTTAATTTCGATAGTGGAATTTAAAATTACGATACTGTGTAGACCTATTGTGACCATGATTGTGACCAACAAGATGCTATTTATAAATAATTTTTTTTATTATTACCAAGTTGTTATGTTACTGTTTCAGAACTAGTTAAATAACAATCTATCTATATTCTATAAATGAGAAAACGAGAAAGTTCGGATGTGTATTTGGATGTACTTCTGCAGTCAATCACGCCTTAATAACTCAACATATTTAAATGAAATTTGGCATAAAGTCAGTTAATTGCGTGCGAAGTGAGATAGGATAGATTTTATCCCGCAAAAACGCATAGTTCTTTTAGAAATTGCCATTAATATCAATTCGGAAACAACAAAGAGTTTCCTACTTCGTAAATAGCTGTGCCACGTTTACTCTTTGCTTTTAACGTAAATCGCAAACTACTTTTCAGAAATAAAAGCAAAAACCTTCTTACATATGCAAGTTTGTGTTTAGTTTAAAAGCCATAATCCGACGCACTTGACGAATAATAGTTTGGAAGCAAGAAATATAAATGTGTACTTAACCATAAATTAAAAAGGTATGTACTGTTGTCAAGTTCGCAAGAAGATGTTTTCATTTGCGTACATAAAATAGTATGACATCTTAAATATTACACCATAATTTCGATCGTAATATATGCGTCATACTGAACGTGAAAATCAGAGCTTGGAAAAAAAACAACGTAAAATGCTATGAGTATACCAGCACGAAAGTCGATTTACTAAAAGTGCAAAATGCCGGTGCCCGAAATGTCGTAATTATAAAAATGTTACGGATTACATTCTACCTCGGTTTAATTTATTTCCTGTGTTTCTTCTTTTTTGCTACCATACAGTCTCTGTAATATTACAAATTATTTTTGCCAAAATTTAAAACTTAACCAACCCTTTTTTGTTCCAAATTTTTACTTACTGTTCAATTTCTACAAATATATAATAAATCCTTCACTTAAAACGAATGAATTCAATGGCCTAACATATAAACTTATTGTTTCATGAAGCAACATTGGAAGTCGTTTACAACGCGATACACCTCATTTACACGGAGCTTATGGAAGCTGCTTATTTATAACTAATAATAATTAAATTCCTTCTGTCTTACTCTGCAACAAAAATATTCTGGTCCAGGCAGCATTTCATTCAAACCACTATCTCTGTTAATATTGCTGCTACAAAATCAAACGATACGAACACACCTCAACACATTAAATGCATTGAAACTACATTTCGAGAACAGAATTTTCTATATCAAGATTCATAATTAGTGTAGCATAAATTGATATCCCTATTAATTTCATTATACACGTTACTAAACCACGAGCAGTAAGTGTCACATTACCGCGATGTAAACTTGGCCAACAATATTAACGAAAGTTGTCTTAGAGTTGAAGAGAATTATGGAATTACCATTGAACAACGTAAGTTACAAGCATTTTAGTGTAAATTTTTTAATTATGTTACTTCAATAACTGTCAAGCATTTTAGTATAAATTTTTTAATTACGTCACTTCAATAACTGTCATCATGCTGACGCCATAGTTAATGCGGCTGAATGTAGTTCATTATTCGGTTCATGTACTATGAAATGACTCAAGTTTATTTTGCTATTCATAACGTCACTAACATGCAATAGTGAATGTATTAATGCGCGAGTGATAGAAGCTTTGATTTTCTAGCTGTAATATTAGAAGAATTGTGCAGCCTGGGCCAGAATAACTGAAACATTATTAAGTATTCCATGAGCGCCATTTTAGTGACGTCGTGTACCGATATTGTATCAAAAGATTTATAATAAGCAGAACACGCGGCGTGTTGCCCGAACTAAATTTTTCAAATTTATAAATGTTTTATTCAGATAGTGGAGTAGCATACAAGCGAAGTGGTAATTTGCTGGTAGACATTGAATTCTTTCTGCAGATTGAGGAACCAGTTATGATGAAAGAATCAATTACTACTTTAACATTGAAATTTATATTTTAACGCAGAATTAATGGATCGAAACGAACGAACAATAGTAATCTGGTCTGCAGGCATTCAACTGTTTCCAAAGATAGAGAAATCAACATTAACATACGTAAGTTTCTGTTTTAAAGCAGAATTAATTGATGAAACCAATATATCCTCAAAACAAAATCAATATTCAAAAAGCAAATTAAATTCTTTTTTTAAAAAAAATATTTTTGCAGATATTCAGAGCAGGTTAAAATATTCATTTTTAGTTTCGCATTTTTTTTATTTTTATTTTTTAACTGAGATTAATGTCCTTGGGCCACTTAAGTATTCATTTGCTCTTTGAATGTTAGTATTTTTATGGATATTTAGTCGATTCCATCAATGTATTACTAATATTTCGACGATTTAAGTTTCCATTAATTAAAAGTATATTCGTGAGACTTGAAATTAGTAATTTTAAGAGATGCCGCGTAAACGAAAGTCAAATCTTTCAAGGAAATGCAAGAAACCTAGGACTGTGAAAATAGCCAAAACCCAGGAGACAAATCCTCAAGCAGAGCTGCAAAGGGTTGAGCACTTGGCACGTCTTGGGGCTTCTGCGGCTGCTGAATTACCGGAGCAGTCGCAAGTTGGGCGACGACAGCAAATTGGACACTTAGTGTCGGGAAGATCTGCCCAGAAACCGGAAAAAACGCGAGCTCGGTGCAGAGAACAAGCAGAACGGCAACCCATCTCAAGAGCTGCAGAAACACCGAAGCAAAGGAAAAGGCGGCTACAACAACACGCCGCGTATCTGGCATTGCAACGAGTTGCTGAAACACCTGAGCAAATGCGAGCTAGGCGAGAAGAACAAGCCGTCCGTCAGTCGATTTCAAGAGCCCTTGAAACACCGGAGCAAGCAAAAAGTCGGCGACGACAGAACGCCCGACATTTAGCATCACAACGGGTTGCTGAAACTTCTGAACAATCGCGAGCTCGGCGACATCAGCACGCCAGGTATATGACATCACAAAGAGGTAATGTCATCGTGGATGAGTTAGAAACCCGTAGACGAGCTGTTGCTGATAGGGTGGCGCAGAGACACGTGGTCCGTATTTGAAAAAGCTGCTTTTCATTACGATGCGACTATTGATTATGGTAGCCACTGCCTCTTAAAAGTTGAAAAAATGAATAAAGAATGCAGATTTTGCGGGGCTCTGAAATGGAAGGAAGAAACTGCAGGAATGTGTTGTTCAGGAGGAAAGGTAGCCATCCTTTAATAGAGGAGCCGGTGGAACCATTGAAACAGCTGTTTTCTTGTAGCACGGATGAATCGCGGCGATTTTTGAATATTATCAGAAAGTATAATGCTTGCTTCCATATGACGTCTTTTGGAGCCGATAGAATTGTTGCAATGCAAGGATTTTCACCAACATTTACTATCCAGGGGCAAGTATATCACCTAATTGGATCCATGCTTCCTTCGTCGATTACAGAACCACACTTTTTACAGATATACTTCAAGGGCGATGAAGAAGCAGAAAGTGAAAGACGTTATAGAATTATTGAAGGGACTGAGAAAGAGATCATACAAAAAATACAGCGGGTATTACACAACAACAATGTCTTGGTTAGGGAGTTCAAAACGGCTTTGGAGAACATGTCCGATGTAATCTGCAAAGTAGTGATCCACCCCGACCGCTTGCCACGTGGACAACACGAAAGATGCTACAACGCATCTACAAGCAACGAGATCGCAGTGGTGATAGCAGGTAATGAATAAACCACTACACGAGACATCTTGCTGCAAGCGCGCGACGGAACAGTCTGCAGAATTGCCGACACGCATAGATTCTACGACGCTCTGTAGTACCCGCTGATATTTTGGAAAGGACAAGAGGGGTATCACTTTGATATACCCCAAATTAATACATCTACCAGACTACCAGTTCCAAATAAAAAGGTATCCTGTATGGATTATTATGCATTTCATATTATGGTGCGTCATAATGATTTTAATCTACTTCTGCGCTGTAGGCAACTTCTGAATCAATTTCTGGTAGATATGTATGTCAAGATGAAAAGTGAGCGATTGAGATACGTATCTCTAAATCGGAACAAGCTGCGGGTAGAAAATTATATTCATTTACAGGATGCAGTAAGAACCGACCGTACTGTAAATCCTAATAGTTTGGGACAAATGGTGATCCTTCCATCATCATTTGTAAACAGCCCAAGGTACCTCCACGAGTACACGCAGGACGCATTCGCTTACGTTCGCAGTTACGGGCGACCGGACCTTTTCATCACTCTTACCTGCAACCCCGCCTGGACTGAAATTACGGAAGAACTTATGCCTGGACAAAGAGTGACCGACAGACACGATCTGATAGCTAGAGTTTTTAAAATAAAGGTCCAAAAATTAGTTGCTCTTCTCAATAAAGGTAAATTATTTGGTGAGTCTCAATGTTTCATGTACTCTATTGAGTGGCAAAAGCGTGGACTGCCCCACGTGCATTTATTGCTGTGGCTAAAGGAAAAGTTGCGTCCAAACCAGATCGATGAAATTGTATCTGCTGAGATCCCTGACCCTTACACTGACAAAAGATTATACGACATAATAGTTACAAACATGATCCACGGACCCTGCGGTGTACAAAATCAAAAATCACCGTGCATGAAGGACAGGAAATGCACGAAAAAATATCCTCGAGTGCTATTAAAACAAACGCAAACAAATAACAATGGATATCCTCTGTACAGACGGAGAGCCCCCGAAGACGGAGGGCGCACTACCCAAATAAGAATCGGCGGCAATCGCGAGGAAATTGTGGTGAACAATAGCTGGATTGTACCTTACTCCCCCTTACTTTCAAGAATATTTAATGCCCACATAAATGTAAAGTTTTGTAACTCAGTGCAGGCAATAAAATACATCTGCAAATATATTTACAAGGGGAATGATAAAGCTATTTTCACTGTTCAGAAAGGGAACGCAAACATTGATCCCAGAGACGAAGTGCAATCGTTTAGGGCTGGGCGATATGTGAGCACTAATGAAGCAGCGTGGAGGATCTTGAGTCTTCCGCTGCACGAAAGACACCCCACTGTGACTCACCTGGCTGTACATTTGCCAAATGGTGAAAGAGTTTTCTTCACAGAGCAGAATTTTCGCGTAAAACTGGCGACGCCTCCTAGGTCGACATTAACTGCATTTTTTAAACTTTGCAAAGATGATCATTTTGCAAAAACCCTACTTTATGCCGAAGTTCCTCGCTATTATACGTGGAATCTTCAAAGAAAGAGTGGAAGCGCCGTGTACAAGGTACTCCAGTTGAGAACTGGCCAGATGTGAAGGCAGGAGATGCACTGGGCCGCATATACACAGTTCACGTTAGCAACTTCGAGTGTTAGCTTACTGATGTTGCTCAACCATGTGCGAGGTCCGACGAGTTTCCATGAACTCAAGACAGTTAATGGACAACAACAGACAACGTACAGAGAAGCGTGTGAGAGGTTTGGGCTACTGGAAGACGATAATCACTGGGACGCTACGATGGAGGAAGCTGTGTTATGTCGCTCTCCAGCAAAAGTGAGAGAGCTTTTTGCTATTTTAATAAGCACATCTGGATTATCCAATCCTCTGTATTTATGGGAGAAGTATGAAAAAGCTTTGTCAGAAGATATCACTCACAGATTTCAAGGAATAAATGAGGCAGATAACAATTATATTTTCAATGAAACACTTATATTGATTGAGGACAAAATATTATCAATACAGGGGAAACAATTAGCTGATTTTGGTATGCCTACACCACAGCGCATGAGAGAATTGTCAAGTGATGTAATTAGAGAGCTCAACTATGACGCAGCAGCTTTAGATGTGTACGTGAAAGAAATGGAGCCACGTTTATTGCCTGAACAGAGGGAAATCTTCAACAAAATATTGTGACGTGTCGAGAATGAGGATGGAGGTATCTTTTTTCTAGACGCACCAGGGGGCACGGGCAAAACATTTCTTCTCAATCTGCTTTTGGCACAAGTTCGCAAAGACAGAAATATAGCGCTGGCTGTTTCATCTTCGGGAATTGCTGCAACATTGCTCAGTGGTGGATGGACTGCGCATTCTGTTTTCAAGTTACCTCTTAATCTTACAAGCGAAGAAATCCCGACGTGCAATATAAGCAAGAACAGCAGCCGTGGCACTCTCTTGCAGCAGTGCAAGCTTATAATGTGGGACGAGTGCATTATGTCACACAAGCGCGCAGTTGAGGCCCTGAATCGCAGCTTGCAAGACATACGCGGCAACCGAACGCCGATGGGAGGTGTAGTGGTTTTGCTCGCTGGCGATTTCCGCCAGACTCTTCCCGTTATTGAGAGAGGTACTCTGGCAGATGAAATGAAGGCATGTCTCAAGGTGTCGCCACTATGGGCTACGGTGGAAAAGCTAAATCTCATCACCAACCTGCGAGTCCAGTTATATAACGATCTAGAACCAGATTCATACGCCCAAAAGCTGCTGGAAATTGGAGATGGTCGTCTGCAAACAGATGAGGATGGAATGCTTCACTTCACATCTGATTTCTGCAATGTTTTCAGCTCTGAACACGAGCTCATTACTAATGTTTTCCCAGATATACAACTAAATATTAACGACGAAAACTGATGTGAGAGGACAATACTTGCTCCGAAAAATGACTCTGTTGCCAAAATAAATAAACAAATATTAGAGGTAATAGCAGGGGAAGTGACAACATACTCTTCCATCGATACTGTAATGTCAACTGACGATGCTGCCACCTATCCCGTCGACTTTTTAAACTCTTTGGAATTATCTGGGGTCCGTCCCACAAACTGGAGCTTAAGGTTGGCGCTCCAGTTCTCCTGATGCGTAATCTCGACCCCCCAAGATTGTGCAATGGCACCAGATTACGAATAACAGAACTAGGAAGAAACATCGTGAAGGCAACAATTCTTACCGGTGCATCTAAAGGGGAAGCCGTATTAATTCCGCGTATTCCAATCATTCCCAGTAATATTCCCTTTCAATTTAAAAGATTACAGTTCCCATTAAAAACTGCATTTTCAATGACAATTAATAAATCACAGGGTCAAACGTTAAAAGTGGTGGGAATACATTTGGATACTCCTTGCTTTTCCCATGGTGAATTATATGTTGCCTGCTCGCGGGTATCGAGTGCAAAAAATTTACATGTTTTTTCAGAAAATAACAAGTCATACAATATTGTATATACCGATTTATTAAAGTGAAAATACTCCTAACATACAGAATATTTTTATTGATTTAAAAATTCAATGTAGTTGTTGTGGAACATAAACAAATGTTTCTTCTTTTACTGCAATATTTCTTACTACTATTACTAATAAAATAGCTCTAATATAAATTGTATGGTCGTTTAGACCTGATGACAAGGCTTCTTTACGTCTGCGCAGTGAGCTCCTTAACCTAACCCAGTAATCCTACTGGACGAAATGATCTACAGTTCAACGTGGAATCAGAACCAAGTGTATTCTGGCGTACTTCACATTACACAACAACCTATGTCAAAGGATCTATGAAAATCCTCGCCGACACTGGGATTCAAGCTGGGGACTTTTCCATCTCCAGCTGGACGCCCTGACCACTGAGCAACCAAACCTCTCAAGAAAATCATATCATATATATTATTTCTATAAGGTATTTTTTTGTCACAAGCCTGTATCTTCCTTCATACTTAACCGAAATCAATGAATAAGGCGTCATTTTAAAGCTTATGGTCGCCACTTCGGTCACATTATATTTTAAGGAATAAAGTTTTCGGAATTCGACCCTTAAAGGGCAAAAATGTCAATATTTCTAAAATGCTGTTTTCTGTGTTACGAGTCACTTATCTCCCTTGATACCTAACTGTAATCGTTTAATGAAGTATCATTTTAAAGATTAAGATCTCCGCTTTAGTGACGTCATATATTAAGACAGAAATTTTTAGAAATTCGACCCTTAAAGGGCAAAAGTATCAATATTTTTGCAATGCGGTTTTGTGTCACGAGCGATTTATCTCCCTTAATATCTAACCGATATAGATAAGTGAGGTATCATATTAAAGAATAAGGTCTCCGCCGTGGTAACATTATATTTTAAGAAAGAAACTTTTCGTAATTCGGCCCTTAAAGGGCAAAAATGTCAATTTTTCTAAAATGCTTTTTTTGTATCTCGAGCCATTTATCTCCATGGATATCTAACCAATATCGATAAATGAGGTAGGATTATGAGGAGCAATGTCTCAGTTTTGTGAAATCATATTTTTTGAAAGAGTGTTTTTGGAATTCAGCCCTTAAAGGGAAAAAGTATAAAATTTTCTATAAAGCATTTTTGTGTCACGAGCGATTTATCTCCCTTAATATCTAACCGATATAGATAAATGAGGTATCATATTAAATAATAAAGTCTCCGCCATGGTAACATTATATTTTAAGGAAGGAGTTTTTCGTAATTCGACCATTAAAGCGCAAAAATGTTAGTTTTTGTAAAATGCGTTTTTTATATCTCGAGCCATTTATCTCCCTGGATATCTAACAAAAATCGATAAATGAAGTAGGATTATAAGGAGTAATGGCTCAGCATTGTGAAATCATATTTTAAGAAATAATGTTTTTGGAATTCAACCATTAAAGGGAAAAAGAATAAATTTTTTTATGACGCATTTTTGTGTCACGAGCGATTTATCTCCCTTAATATCTAACCGATATAGATAAATGAGATATCATATTAAAGAATAAGGTCTCCGCCGTGGTAACATTATATTTTAAGAAAGAAACTTTTCGTAATTCGACCCTTAAAGGGCAAAAATGTCAATTTTTCTAAAATGCTTTTTTTGTATCTCGAGCCATTTATCTCCATGGATATCTAACCAATATCGATAAATGAGGTAGGATTATGAGGAGCAATGTCTCAGTTTTGTGAAATCATATTTTTTGAAAGAGTGTTTTTGGAATTCAGCCCTTAAAGGGAAAAAGTATAAAATTTTCTATAAAGCATTTTTGTGTCACGAGCGATTTATCTCCCTTAATATCTAACCGATATAGATAAATGAGGTATCATATTAAATAATAAGGTCTCCGCCATGGTAACATTATATTTTAAGGAAGGAGTTTTTCGTAATTCGACCATTAAAGCGCAAAAATGTTAGTTTTTGTAAAATGCGTTTTTTATATCTCGAGCCATTTATCTCCCTGGATATCTAACAAAAATCGATAAATGAAGTAGGATTATAAGGAGTAATGGCTCAGCATTGTGAAATCATATTTTAAGAAATAATGTTTTTGGAATTTAACCATTAAAGGGAAAAAGAATAAAAATTTTTATGACGCATTTTTGTGTCACGAGCGATTTATCTCCCTTAATATCTAACCGATATAGATAAATGAGATATCATATTAAAGACTAAGGTTTCCGCCGTGGTAACATTATATTCTAAGACAGGAATTTTTCGTAATTCGACCCTTAAACGGTAAAAATATCAATATTTTTAAAATACGTTTTATGTCTTTCGAGGCTTTTATCTCCCTGTTTTTTTTAACCAAAATCGATAAATGAAGTAGGAGTATGAAGAGTAATGACTCAGCTTTGGTGACATCATATTCAACCTCAGTTTTCACATCATTTTTTTCGCGAAATTTTCGCACGGGTCGTCTAGTTACTTAAAACACTCTTCAACGCGGACGAAGTCGCGGGTAACTGCTAGTCTGTTATATTTTAAACCGAGAAGAGCTTAAAATATGGGACGATACAATCTAAGTTCTAACTATTGATTTGAATTAGATAGGCCTACGGTATATAATAAGGTGACCAGACGTCCCGCTTTTCGCGGGACAGTCCCGACTTTTACCAATTTGTCCCGCGGGTTCACTTTTCGTAACCACTTCGGATGAATCACTCGCAGTGAAAGGAAAGTGAACCATGTAAACAGAGAATCATCCAGAGTGATCATCCAAGATGGCGGATGAAAGAAGTTGGCTCGGGTTCAACTTTTCGTTCACTTTTGGCGTTTCACTCGGATGAATCATCAATAGTGAAGCTTGTAAACAGTCAAAATATCGAAGTAAAACATATTCCTGGATCGGTCGCAATTGTTTGTTCCTGATTGTTGTTGTTTTCAACACATAATGATTTTTAAATTGAAATAAGAAATATTTCTTTATTTTTAAGTTCTTTCCATAATAACGAGTGTTTATGGAATTTTGTATAACACAAAATTTGAAACTTACAGAGGGCATAATTAAAGGATTTAATATCCCACTTTTGAAGACATCAAGCACAAAATTAAAAGTATCTGAACCAGGTATTCTAGTGAATTAACTAAAGTTTTAAAACCAGATAAATGTGATGTAATTGTGCTTGTAGGTAAAGTGTATTTGTTTTAAAGCAGTTACCAGTTGCAAGAAACGTGAGAATAGTTTCTAGCTTCGGTTTAGCCGGAAGACATTTTCTCATTAGTGTTCCGTTTTGTAAGTAGTGGTGAGTTTTTTTGACAGTAGGCCTAAATCTGTGTGATTTAAACATTCGAAGATGATTTTTAAATGCAGTTTTGTCCTCCAATACCCTTTCTACCACGCCGCAAGGTCCAATTTTTCGTCCACCAACTTCTATTTTTTCAATTAACTTTCTTCACTATGTAACTTTTAATTCTTTACGAAAGATTTCTGAAAATTAAATCCATTCCAACACGCGAAAGTTTGTTTATTGACATCTTGAAGTGAATTGAATGGTTCATTTGTGATGATACTTGTAATGAAAAGTGAATTCACCTTCACTTTCACTGCGAGTGATTCATCCTGAGTGATTACGAAAAGTGAATCGTGTAAACCCGCCTTTAGAAAAGTCCCGTTTTTTTAAAGAATTCATGACAAGCCAGGGAACGGCAGGAGAACTGGAAGGGAATATACGGCTTTCGGCGGCCATGTGGCTGTTTCGTCAGGAAATGAGTTTTATATTATTTTTTGTTAATCTTACAGTGTTAAACTTTAATAAAAACAAATAATTGTTGAGAACTGACTATCGAGAAGCGATTACAAGGGTGTATCCAGGATCAGAACTAGAGGGGGGCAGGATTTATACTAGGGGGGGGGGCAACCCATTTTGGTTTCGAGGAAGTGGGGTGGGGGACTGAAACATGACATTACAAAATCAAACTCAAACCTATTCACGAAACTATTTTTATCATTGATTAATATAGTTACCCAACTACTTAATCTAAGGACCTACTATGTAGTTAATTAAGATCGTAAGTCAGTTAGTTTTTTATCTAAACATTAATTGCCTCGGATTTTCAATTTCAATAATTTTGTTTGTCAATATCTCATGGTGTTCTTTCACGAAATTTCGACACACATTCATCAGACATAATCCAGTCAATCTTTCTCTCTCAAAGTGCTCCTGAACTAGTTGTTCACTGAAGGCAACTTAATTTTTCTTCTAGGGGGGGGGGGCAGCAGCCCCCCTCTGCCCCTCGCTGGATACGCCCATGAGCGATTATCAAGAACTACTTATCAAACGTCGTTTATCAGTTGTTAACATTCGACCACCATTGTTTAGACTTAATGAACAATGGAATTTTTCGACACTGGCAACGACGACAACATTTTGTAACTGCCTCTCAGACGATACTCAGTGATGTCAACAAATTAGCTATTCAGATAATTTCATAAAAACATAAATGTTCTTGAATTTACCAGACAGTACTCGTATTATTTATACTGTATTTTATAAAGGAGAATTAGGGCGGAAAAACATCACACGTCATTAATGTATGCCCCCTTACCAGGAACTAATGCTGCGACTGAACACGTTTTTACTAAGGTAAATAAAGTGTGGACATCAGAAAAGTCACAATTAGACTGAGACTTTGAAAGCCAAATTATGTGTGGAATATAATTTAACAAAGTCTTGTGAAAAATTTCATGAGTTTTTAAACAATGACACCAATCTACTGAAAAAAAAAAAAAAATTCACTCAAATGAGAAACATGCCAGAGAATAGGCCTACACATCATTTTTAGTGTATTATATCTGTAAATTGTAGCCTACTTATGTTGAAATTTTAAAATAAATGTAGGCCTAGTACAATACTATTTTTACGTTTTACAAATTTTTTTGCTCTATATAGACAAACTTTATAATCAAGGACCCCCCCCCCCCCTCCCCCGCCGGTCAATGGTGTCCCGCTTTACCACTGTTAAAATCTGGTCACTTTAGTATATAAGAAATTAAAACAGTGAAATAACTTATACCACAGTGTTTACCTATGGCTTAATATTCTAATTAAACTAACTATCAAGCTTATGGTCTGTATAATTCAATGAAACTTTCAGTAAATAGAAAAGGGGCTCTAACAACAATAACGCGAACCTAAAGCTTTTGTTAATGGAGGAAATTTTAAATAATCCTTCTCGCTAACAATAATCGAAAGAATCTAGATTATAATTTAAAGATTTTAAAGTAATTTGGTCTACAAAAACTTATCTTATGATCAGAGGCGGCCCTAGCAAGTTTTTCATGTGGTGCGAGATATTGTGGCGTCTCACATGTGTACACGTGTTTAAGGTGCCCATTTAGACAGATTGAAGATAATATTAATTTTTTACACCCTACTAAAATTATAAACGTAAACGTTTGTTTGCTTTAATATTTGCTACTGTTTCACGTCGCTGGATGGCTTAGGATAAAGTAGTTTACGTTCACAGTTATTTAACATACCTCTACGGGGAGGATATGTCGCGCAGCGTTAAACATCTGGAGAAGCTGCGCTGCAAGAAGGCCAAACTACTGAGTTCGCTGGCATTCCTGTTAAGGTGTAGAGACACCGAAACAGTGCCACGGTTTGCCGTTGTAAACCATCCGACAAACACTACTGCCATGAAGAAGATTTTACGCCGCACCAGCCTGGCGATTGTAAGGGAGAGGATTCGTCAAACTCGCCGTGACCTCGACAAAAATGCTAGAGAACTAATGGGACGCCATTTGCTATTAGCAGCAGCCCTCTCGCCGATGGATTGGGAATGGGTCGACAACTTCACCACCGGACAACAGAATTCTATATTGAGGACGGCCACGCGCAGGCAGTGCTGTAAATTCAACCGCCTGTCGCGTGATCTGCCCGACACCCAGCTACCCGAAGACAGACGAACCGTGATTAACCTTTAGGGGAAAGAAATTGACGAAGGTGCTATCTCAGCCCTGAAGAAAGGACTGAACTTCGCACCGGCTCCACGTTCCTTGCCTATCATGAACATCATCAGCGGAGTGGAACAAGCTGTGCGTAATATTCCAACGGACGCAGCGGAAGAGGTACGCCGGGAGACAACGCGCATCCTGACGAGGGCCAGACCACCTAAGCCCAATATGACCGCAGCTGAACGAGCCGGCTTACGTTTTTTACGGGAAGACACCGAAATCGTGGTTTTACCAGCTGACAAGGGAAATTCGACCGTAATTCTGACCAACACTGACTACCACCAGAAGATGTGTGAAGTTTTAGATGATGAGGCATATCGTGTGCTTCCGCGCGACCCCACGGCACGGACAGTCAGAAAAACCAATATTTTAATAAAAGAAGCTGGATTGGCGGAAGAAACAGTGAAGAATTTGACAGTCCGAGCCCCAAGACCACGAAGATTGTATGGCCTACCATAAATACACAAAGAGCATGTTCCGATGCGGCCGATAGTTAGTGCCATAGATTCGCCGACGTACAGGTTGGCCAAATACCTCACACGTCAGTTAAGTCCGTTTGTGGGTCAATGTGCACACCACGTTAAGAACTCTGCTGCGTTTGTGGAAGTGTTTAAAACAATGAGACTTGAGCGTGACGATATTATGGTCAGTTTGGATGTCACATCGTTATTTACGCGGGTGCCGTTAAGGGAAACAATCGAACTACTTAGTGAACATTTTGACCAAAAACTCATGGAATTATTCAGACACACGCTCACGTCGACGTATTTCGTGTACCAAGAAAAATATTACGAACAAACGGACGGCGTGGCCATGGGGTCCCCGTTATCCCCAGCGATTGCCGATTTTTACATGGAACATTTTGAGCATGTAGCTCTTGACGCGGCCCCTTTAAAGCCCAAATGTTTTTATAGATTTGTTGACGACACATTCCTCGTGTGGCCTCATGGCCCTATATGAATTTGTGAACTATCTCAACGGCGTTAACCCCAATATCAAGTTCACGATGGAAATCGAAAAAGATGGCGCACTTCCTTTTTTGGATGTATTGGTACGTCGAAAGCCGAACGGAAGGTTGGGGCACAGTGTGTATAGAAAACCCACACACACTGATCGTTATCTAAACGCCCTTAGTTTTCATCACCCATCTCAGAAGCGCGGCGTACTGAATACGTTGGTCCACAGGGCAAAGGCGGTATCCGAAAATCAGCATCTACAAGAAGAGCTGCGACACTTAGAACGCGTGTTTAGGGCCAATGGTTATAGTTCCAAAGAAATTCGACATGCGATTAGCGGAAGAAGAAACAAAAACAAAACGGATGACAGGGAACGAGAAACCCCACGTACCTTTTTGCCCTTCTGCGGAGCGGTGACATCAAAAATAGCCAGGCTGCTCAACAAGCAAGGCATCCGCTCCATCTTTCGGCCCCCGCCTAAGATCCGTCAGTTATTACGAACCCCGAAAGATTGTATAAATCTCCGGGCCCCTGGAGTGTATGAAATTCCTTGTGAGTGTGGCTCTTCCTATATAGGACAGACTTTGAGAACGATCGATGAAAGTCGCAAAGAGCATATAAGATACTTTAAGTTGGGGCAGAAAGAAAAATCGGCTATAGTAGAGCACGCCCTTGAAAACTGTCATGAGCCGTGCTTTGACAAGACGACACGCCTCTGCCATGCTAATAATTTTTGGGATAGTGTGGTGAAAGAGGCGATTGAAATCAGAGTTAATAACAATGTGATAAATCGGGATCAAGGACTTAACATAAGTCAAACATGGAGGCCAGTTATTAGACAATTACGAAACACACGGGAGCGGACCATATTTGGGCATAACAACAACCGGAACATGACGTCACCAAGCAGACCCATCCTCCGCGCGAGTTCCCCTCCTCTCCCGTCCGGTAGGCCTATATAGAGACTACCGCTAGGCAGTTTTAGTTAGTTAAGCAGGGCTTGACAATGGGAGCAGTGCCGGCTCTCGAAACGTCGCCAGTCGACTTTTATTTGACGCGGCTAGAATCCCGAGAGTGTTTTCTACATATTTATTATTGTTTACTTAGCAAGGAGAAAATGTTTACTATCTAATCAGGTAAGTATGGAGCAAGATACCTTAAATGTCACTGGATTAGGCTCAATGCTAGCGAAACAAACATAATAAATCACAATGCGCTTGCAACTTGGATTTGCGAATACCATCGATAAACACAGTTGTTACTTTTTGTACAGCGATAAATTGTGACTTTTCGTCATTTTCGCGCCTTCTCGTATATTAAACGGAGGCTTTTTTCCATCGCTAACACATAGTTATCATTTGTATATAATTTGTATTAATTACTGAAGCCAACAAATACTACCAATGACCAATCGTTCCATTAATTTGAGATAAGTATTAAAAACAGCACTGTGTAACGTATAGTGTAGGTACATTAGTTAACTGGCTTCTTCGTTTACAATTGTCTACTTCTAGTCCAAAAAGAAAATAGTTCAAGTAAATATAAGTATTTTAAATACTTAAGTTGCAAATACATCATCGTGCACAACAAATTTAATTTGATGAATAAGGTGATCGTTATTTAAATTCGTAAAAGAAATGATTTTGTACAGTGATGCGATGAGTCAGCTATTTGCATTATATTCTAATACTATATCGACAAAATGTGCGTCGCAAACACACTCAAAAATTTTGTAAGAACGTCTAAAAGTGTAGTTAACGTATGGCCCTTCGTAAAACGACTGAGACTGGTCAAGAGGAAGATCGAAAGGTGTAGGCCTCTACAAAAACTGCCATTTTTTTATATAAAGTTATTTTGAACTAATGTATCTCCTATAACAACATTTATAACAAATCGTTAGGGTGTTCTCTTAGTTCTCTGTGTGGAGCAACGACGATTTTTTAAATGCAATGTTTCAGCCATACTGATGTAGCTAGATTACATGACTGACCTATCTGAGATCTTGTCACCCATAAACGGCTTTAACGATTTACAAGCAGCAGGGATCCCAATCATGGTAGTCCTCAAATGAGAACCACAGAAAGATGGCTGAATCGTTAGTTTTCAAAAAAATCGACGCAGCTCCAATCGAAGAACCAAGAAAATATAGACAACGAACGCAGAAATCTACAAAATCAAATATCTTGATTGGGCCTAGTTGAGGTTATCAAATCCTGTTGTATATTTTTTCTTAGCACACAACCATAAATTAAACTAAATATGCATGTGGACTCTTTCTACTACATAAATTCTGCAGAAGGTTGATAACCGTAATTTTCCATTTAATACACTGAAGAGCCAAAGAAACTGGCACCCCTACCTAATATCGTGTAAGGCCCCCACGAGCAAGCAGAAATGCCGCAACACGACGTGGCTTGGACTCGACTAATGTCTGAAGTAGTGGGAAGGAATTTACACCATGCTTCCTGCAGGGTTTTCCATAAATTCGTAAGAGTACGAGGGGTGGAGATCTCTTCTGAACGGCACGTTGCAAGGCATCCCAGAAATGCTCAATAATGTTCATATTTGGGGAGTTTGGTGGCCAGCGGAGATGTTTAAACTCAGAAGAGCGTCCCTGGAGCCACTCTGTAGCAATTCTGGACGTGTGGGGTGTCGCATTGTCCTGCTGAAATTGCTCAAGTCCGTCGGAATGCACAATGAACATGAATGCATGCAGGTGATAAGCCAGGATGCCTGCCTACGTGTCACCCGTCAGAGTCGTATCTAGACGTATCAGGGGTCCAATGTCACTCCAACTGCACACGCCCTACACCATTACAGAGCCTCCAACAGCTTGAACAGTCCCCTGCTGACATGCAGGGTCCATGAATTCATGAGGTTGTCTCCATACCCTTACATGTTCATCCGCTCGATACAATTGGAAACGAGACGTCAGACCAGGCAACACGTTTACAATCATCAATTTCGGTGTTGACGGGACAGGCGAACGTAAAGCTTTGTGTCGTTTACTCATCATGGATACACGAGAGTGACTTTGGCTCTGAAAGCCCATATCGATGATGTTTGGTTGAATGGTTCGCACGCTGACACTTGTTGATGGCCCAGCATTGAAATCCGCAGCAATTTTCGGAAGGGTTCCACTTCTGTCATGTTGAACGATTCTATTCAGTCGTAATTGGTCCTGTTCTTGCAGGATCTTTTTTCGGCCGTAGCGATGTCGGAGATTTGATGTTTTACCGGATTTCCGATATGCACGGTGCACTAGTGAAATGGTCGTACGGGAAAATCCCCACCTAATCGCTACCTCGGGGATGCTGTGTCCCATCTCTCGTGCGCCGACTATAATACCATGTTCAAACTCACTTAAATCGTGATAACCTGACATTGTAGCAGCAGTAACTGATCTAACGCCTGCGCCAGACACCGGTTGTCTTATATAGGCGTTGCCGACTGCAGCGCAGTACTATGAGTGTTTACATATCTCTGTGTTTGCATACGCATGCCTATACCAGTTTCTTTGGCTTTTCAGTGTATAAGAGTTGTTGTTTATTTTTCGACATAGTTCCTTCTGAATTCTACACCCTTTCTCCAGCGATATTCTAATGCTTTTTCCAGCCGCAAAAAAAAAAAAAAAAAAAAGAGTTTTGAGAGGTGTAAAAATGTAACATCACATATGAAGTCATCATATGTCTTGACGTGGATGCAAAACAGAAAGGTTTTTTTGCTTTGGTAATAAGAGGCCGAATCGAATGAGTAGGAGAGGAAACAGTGACGATTGAAATAATTGTAATGAGAGACTTATGACTGGGATCACTTTTGTTTTGGTTGACAACTTGCCTCTTCTCTTTATGTTGATATAAGCTCTCAGTTGATTCCAAAGTTTAGCACAATACTGTCTCGTGATGCTTTCACCATTTTTCACGAAAGCTACTAACACTATACTTTCACATTCCCAAAAAAACATACGATCACTTTCCTCACCTTGGCCTTCCACTGCATTTGCTGTTGCTTTGATTCTAGGATAAAGCATTAGGACAATGTCTCAATTATAACCACAAATCACTCAACAAAATCTACTGGACTGGATTGGAAGTTAGATTTTACTCAGACCCCAGCCTACTCAATGTCTTTTGATATGTTCTCAAAAATTTCAGCACACAACTATGGAAACCTTTCCAATGTCCACGTATTCTGTCAAAATACCATGTACTGTTGTTTTTAGAATGTCTCACATTTCCTCAATCTGCCAAACTGTTAACCTATCCGCACCACCAAATCATGTATCCTGTCAACAATGTACGGAATGGCTCCTGCGCGGAGATTATCTTCAGGGATGGGTCTTTATTAAACTAAGATTCCAATTCTGTTAAGCAGAGTCACTCATAATCACTCAAATTTGTAAATCGGAAAAGTAAATGGGAGAACAATTATTTAGCACTCCAATTACAAAAGAAAATTTAAAAAATAAAAAAGTGTAATTAGATGACAAGGGAAATTGCCACAGGAGCGTTAGCTCCATCGCAATTAAAATGAATAATAATGATTTTGAAACATTACCTTATGATTCTACATAACTTACAAATGTAAATATTTAATCACAGCTTGATTTTTTTTTCGTTTTTGCACCATTAATAAACTAAAGTCTCATTGCTTGATGTTAGTTTTGACAACACAAGAAACTAAAAAATTATAGGTGTTTTCGCAAATTTGTGCAATTTCGTTTGCTTGCTGAGTCCACGAGCTTAATTGGATAATTTTGCTAATGAATTTATGAGTAAGATGTGACAAAAAGAATACTATATAATATTCTTTTTATTTCAGGGATCTTCATTTTTGCAATTACTATGTGCGATATCTGAAACCAGAAGTTGCCTCATCTTGGCGTAAGAAGCTGAAACCTGGAATTGGAATGGATGAAAAGGGTCAATTGCCTATTCCTGGAGACCAGCATTACACATACCGTGATATGTAATTGTAATGATTGCTAGTGACACTAAATAAAAAAGATCATATATAATATATTGTACCGTTTTACTCCATGTAGTTCAAGACAAATACATGTCCTCGGGCCAAATAAGTGGAGGAGTCAAAGATGATCAGTAGCATATAGAAGGGGATGGATCATAGAGGAAAGAAATACCATGGGATGAATCAACTTACTTAATAACGCCAAAGATTATCTTGTGGTAACGGAATCCTCTCAGTTTAATGAACCAATAGGGCTTCCTCCTTGTTAATATATTCTGGAAGCAAAATAATTCCCCAGTCGGAGTCCCGGATGTATACTTTTCAGGAAGGTATATATACAGAATTTACTGAATCAGTCTATAAATCGAAACGTGGCAAGTAGGCTAGGGAACTGAAAGAGGTGGACGGAACAACTTCAACATTTTCTTGCGGTCAGTGAGATTATTTGATTTGAAGAATGTAAAATAACTATCACGTATGCTATCAGTATGGATTAGTGGAATAGAATTTGTAATGAAAAGATGTTAACTTCAAATTGTAAGTTAATAACAAGTATTTTCATCCTCAGTTATGGTAGAACACTAGATTTAATCTTTGATTTTCAACATAAAACTCCGGTGAGGTCACCAACCAACAATTATTCTATAACCAGACTTCTTCTGCGAAGATTGCAGTGTCCGTTGGAAGAGTAGCATTCCCTAAAAGTTCACTGATGTCATAACTTGCATCTCCACCAAATAAAACAACCACTTTCAACTGTCCTCTCGCTACTACATAGCACAAAATATACCATAGAAACATTTTCAACTCTCTCGTACCATTTCTGTTGTTATGCTACAAGATGTTTTGGATTAATTTTGGGTCAGTTTGAGGGTTTTAGTAATTTTAAAGATTCTAATACTTAATATAGTTTAATGGCGAGTTTGTAACAAGGTCCCAGTTGCTGAAGGATCTTGTAGAGAAGCGCTGTAACGACCTGGCTATTTTAATCCGCCACCCAACCAGCTCATTCGTTCTCCAGTTCCGCATCTCGCTTCTCATCAACTTATTTTAATTGGCTTTACTACACCTACACGCTACACCTTGTCAACGTCGAGGTCATGTAGGAAATGTAGTATCAAAAGAAGTGAAATTAAAAATGGGAGTGTCGCAGGGTAGCGTATTGGGAGCATTGCTATTCGTTATTCTAATGAATAATTGTATTGATTGGTTACTATCTAAAATTAGATTGTTTGCAAATGACGTAATGCTATATAAAAGGATCAAAACGATAAGAGGATTGTAAACATTTGCAGGGTGATCTGGACAGGATATCTAGTTGGGTTGATAAACATGGAATGAAATGAAGAGTCAGCTTATTAGATACACAAATAAAAAACAAACGGTTAATTATGAATATAAGGTGGGGAAAGAATTTCTTGCTGAAAACTTGAAATGTAAATATCTTGGCATTACATGTGATAACAAGCTTAACTGGGCAGGACACATTGAACACATGGTAGGAAAAGGTTTCAAAATTCTGCACTTATTGGAGAGAGTGATGAGGGGATGTAGGCTACGTGTGAAGTAAAGGAATTGGGTTACAAAACTTTGGTCAGACCATTGCTCGAATATGTTAGTGTAGTATGGGACCCTCATTTTGCGTATCAAATACGGGTGTTGGAGAGGGTGCAAAGAAGGTCTGCTAGATTTTTTTCTGGAAATTACCGCAGAATGCAATCAGTGGCAGATATGAAAAAGGAGCTGGAATGGGATTCATTGCAAGACAGGAGGAGAATGAGGAGGGTTATGGGTGTGTACAGGGCGTATTCCGGCGATGAGGCATGGAAAGATATTGGAGTAGGTATGAAAAGTAGTGCATGGAAGGGAAAAGATGACCAAGCTGGCACTCGATTTCAGGCACAAGGGTGTGGGAAGATTCTATTTTTTAGGTAAGGTTGTCAGGGATTGGAATGAGTTACCAAGAGAAATGTTGAATAATTTACCGTAAACGTTGAAAGAATTTAAAGATAAAATTTGTAAAGGGTAAATGTAGATGGGTGTAGGATAGGTAAAAGATGGTGGTGTAGGGAAATTGCCACCGGAGCCACTGCTCCATTACAATTAAATTAAATTAAATTACATTAGAGGCGGGAAAGAACAAGGGTGGACAAGGAACAGAAAGCAATTCCGCCATCACCTTTTGAAGGAAACCTCCCGCTATTCGCCTGAAGAAACGATGGAAACCCCAAATGTAGAAGGTCGGACGGGGACCCATGCCCGTGTCCTCCCGAATGCAAGGCCAGAGCCACTCCTCTCTCTTACTAAGCTCGGTGGAGAAAGTGTAAAAAGTGCAGTACATATTGCTGGAATGTTTCGATAAGTCGTAAATGCGTGTTTGAATATTTTTGTGACTCCAAATTGAATTTGTAGTTTTAAGGATTTTTGTGTGGTTGCCAAGTTTCTTAAAGATTGTAGCAGATTCTGTAACCGACTGAAAAGTGGGAGTCCTCGTCAAATTGTATTGCACATGTATAGGTCTAAAGAAACGGTGAAAATACAATAATTTCATAGCTGTATTCTGATTTTGTCATTACTTTGACAGTAACAACAGGAAAGTAACGGAATTTGTCAATTCAGTTTCACCCACTTTCAGATATCCAAATTGTTTGAAATTATGCACATATATTAAGAACCCTTGGCAATGCAGTGATATTCTCATTACTTTGACAGTAACAATAGGAAAGTAATGAAATCTGTCAATTCAGTTTCACCCACTTTCAGATACACGAATTGTTTTAAATTATGCACACATAATTTTATAATCTCATAGCAATGTCCTGCTATTCTCATTACTTCGACAAAATAACAATAGGAAAGTAACGGAATCTGTCATATCAATTTCACTCACTTTTAACTATCTGAATAGTTTGAAAGTATGCACACATATTAAGATTCGGTGAGAACATAATTATTTCATAGCTATGTCGTGATATTTTCGTTACTTTGACAATAACAACAGACAAGCGTTTGAATGCAATGGAATATTTCATTTCAATGTTCATGCGCTTCCTGATGTCCCAATTGTTTGAAATTTTGCATACGTACTTAGAACCGGTGACGTTACACTAAGTTCATAGCTGTGTCCTGATGTTCTCATTATTCGGTAAGGATCCCACCAGCGAGCCAAGGACAACGACACCCTTGAGCGACCATATGTCAGGCAGTTCTGGGAAGGACGGTTGGACAGTGCTATTGTCAACTGTACTCTCGGTCAGATAAACATCTGTTAATGGACTGTGTCGAATTTTGCAAAGGTTGGTGCACACGAGCGTCATTTCACGTCGCGTGCACGCAGTGTGCACGCCGCGTGCACGCGACATCCGATGCACACGTAGCAGGCGGCAGTAGGCGTCCCACTGACAACGATGGACATGTATAATAAGAAGCGGGTAATTTTTGCGTGCTTTATCTTTAAAAATCATTTATTAAGGACACATGCTAGACGTTACTGGTAGCATAGGACTATTCCAAAGAACTTATTTTTATAAGAAACTTGAAAACAATTAAATAAACATTCCGAGAGGACAACCTCTGCCGGCATTGCAGGTCCAAAAACGCCCTTCTATTTTGTTGGTGATGAAGCATTTTCCCTTTCACAGTGGTAAAGTTTTATCAGAAAAGAAACAAGGATTTTCAGCTACAGATTGTTACGTGCCAGGAGAAAAGTAGAAAGTACATTTGGCATTCTGCACATTAAATGGAACATTTTACATAAAACAATGTAAATTTTGATTTATCTATCCTATTGATAAAGACGTGTTGCTCACTTCACAATTTTTTAAGAACGAGAGATGGGTACAACATTCAAGACGAAATGAGTATAGAAGGTTTAGTCGATATCGGAAAGGACGCCTCAGTTCCAACAAGAGGAACTACTTCAGTATATCCAAGTAAGGAACATGATAGCAACATATTTTGTTTCTGATGTTGCCATATTACCCCGGTAAAGGAACTTTATTTAAGAACTATTGTGTATGCAACAGCAAATTACTATAAATTTTATAGGTATGATACATAAAATCTAGATTGTAAATACTTTACGTAAACCTGGAATTATAATAAACACGAAATATTTTGCTTAAATATTTCATTTTCGCCCTTGTTGTCCTTCTCCTCGAATCCCTCAATGAATATCCGACATATACTGGTCCAAGCTCTCCTCTTGATTCGATCATGATAATTTTTTGACGGGTGTCCCAAATTTCTGGATAAGTCTTAATTACACCAATAAAATGTTCGATGTCAATATTTTCTAAAACTTGTAACTCGTCTGCCATGCTTGCCGCGCTAGCATGTTCTGCCGCCCGTGTGCACCGCTCCATTGGACACAATGTACTAGGAGACCGCACTAGCGTGCGCGGCGACCCTGCGGCGTGGTGGGCGAGAACAGGGAAAAACGACCGCTGGGTCGCCGCGGCGTGACCGCGGCGTTACCGCTTGTGCGTGTGCACTGCCGTATCTGTTCCTGTGTACTCCTAGCCGCTAGCACGGCATCTCGGCGTGCACCCGACGTGAAATGACGCACGTGTGCACCGGGCCTTAAGGTGTCTGAGAACCTGTCAAACATTCTCCGTGTCGAATCATAGTATGTGCTCAAGTGCAGCCATGGTGTGATGGTGTGTTATCGACTTCTCACGACCAGGGTTCATTGCTCCGACGAACAATGAAAAAGCCATGAAAGCGCCGATAGACGCAATTCCACGAAATGTGTACATGGAGGGAAAACTGGCAGCCAATCTCTGCCCTGCAAATTCCGTAAATTTTCGTATTCCCCAGGAGAGTGGATCTTTAGCCAATAAGGAATTTGTTTAGAGTATAAGTTACTATTTACAACAATTTTGTCCGCATGTTGGAGCGAATCAAGAGAGCTGCCGAGGAGATCGCCTTTTGATTGCCGGAAGAGAACGGTGGACGAGCCTGGAAGATGGGAACAATAGGGAATGAATTTAACATTCCAGTTATAAAATAAAATTTTAAAAAATGTGTATATAAAAAAGTGGTAAATTGATGACTGGGGGAATTGCCACCGGAGTGTTAGCTCCATCGCAATTAAATCTATTAGTATAATACACAAGATGTTGCGTTGTCGCACCTACGTCATGTCACGCGGTGACGTCAACCTATGACGTTGCGCTATGACGTCACGCTTTACGATATTATTTGTGGGAGTGCGCGTTATTTAATATCATTTCCAAGCAACAGTGAATAAATTAACTCACATAACACTGAAATAAAAGTATGTATTGCGTTAAAATCGATATATCAATCATTAGATGCTTATATTTACGTAATATTCTCTTGATATATTGAAGTATTCCTTAAATTCTTTGTCCATAGATATTGTAAGATAAAAGCTTTGTATTTCGAGCATCAGTGCTGCGAAAAGTTTGGTTAGAGTATAACTAGCATGGATCAGAATTACAAGTGGCATTTGACGTTAACGCAGAAGGCATGAATAATTTAGTTTTTTTAATTTAAACTGTGTGCGTTTAAATTGGCATATTAATTATCCGTTTTTTTACTGAAACATTACATGGTTCAAATGAAAGAAGTTGCAAATGTTCGTGATATATACGGCCTAAACCACAATGAAATATTACATGGCATAGCTTAAGTTGTTAAGGTTTATTTATAGCATCCTTCGTTCTTGCTGGAGTCATTATTTCAGCCGCTGTAAGCTTTCTTAGCCGTTAAAATATCGATCTTCATCATAGGTATTAAGAAATGTGTCAGAACCTGTGAAGATTTGGGATCAAGTTTATATCGCGATGCAAGGAATGTATTAATTCGCGTGATTGAAGCTTTGCTTTTCTATCAGAAATTTTAGTGGATATTATGGTTAAGTTGAAATGCAACCTGGACCAAGTTGACAACTGAAGCTTTTTGCTGCAGCACAATGAACGATAAATTACAATGAGCTTTATTTTGTAACAATTCTGGCTCGAGCGCAACGTCAGGGTCCCAAGAAGGAAATGTGCTATCGGTCTGAAATTTACTACACACGTTCCTAAATGCATATTATTTCATAAAACGGTGCATGTAAAGCTGTCAAGCGTATGAAAAATGTATAAAGTTGTTTGAAATATGGGTAGCTCGTTAGAAGTAATCACGCAATAAATGCACGTTATTAGCTGTTAATATTTATTCCACGTGTTCTTAAGTCTTCATTATTGGATAAAAACTGCTTTCCACCTGCAAATTACCGACACTTGATAAGAAGAAAATCATTAACATTTACAATTCATATGTGCGTATCGACATATTGGATTTCAATGCTAAGATATATTGCATGGCAGCCTACCTTCCAGGGTAAAACATGGCGCTACCGTAACGGATGTTGGATACAGAGAATTTAAGTTAGTTTAAATTTTTGTTAATAGCAGTTGTGGTTAGGTTGAAATGCAGCCTGGACCAATAGTTAAAAGTAAGAAACACGCAGAAAAATATCAACATGCAATAACGTGGGCGGTAATAACATTTATTGTGTGATTACTTCTAACGAGCTACCCATATTTCAAACAACTTTATACATTTTTCATACGCTTGACGGCTTCATATGCACCGTTTTATGAAATAATATGCATTTAGGAACGTGTGTAGTAAATTTCAGACCGATAGCACATTTCCTTCTTGGGACCCTGACGTTGCGCTCGAACCCAATTCTGATTAGTTAAGCAACTGCAGAGAAATACCCACGTTATTTAATAACATTTCTAGGCATCCACGAATAAATTAGCTGACTACATATTTATTAGTTGCTTGATTTATTTAATATTAGTTTATGTAGAAGTATTCGTTGAAATCACATATATGTAAGTTAATTTTCGCAATGTTAGCGGCAGTTTTGATAGATTGTTATTAGTTTTTTTTTCTGTTACTTAAATCATTACTTCGTTCTAACGAAAGTGTTGCTAACATTTTTCGGTTGCGGAGCGTTTTACATTTCCGATTTTTTAATTTAATTCATGGCGACTTTTCCGAAAAAAGGAGGGTGCAAATGTGAAGAAGATGCCATTATAACGAAGCAATTGATACAAATTTCAACAGGGCAGTAGATACCAGTTTCCGGCCGGTGGAAAATATCACCTTCCACCCATTAAAACTAATATTACGTTGGAATGACGTAAGTTGTTAAGATTTATTTTTAATTTTCTTTGGTTTTACTGATGCCTTATTTCAGCCGCATGTAACTGTGTCAGCTATTCAAATGTGTTAGTATAATTGTTGAATAACGAATATAAAAAATATAAAAGATTGAAGAACCCTTATAGATTTTTTTATTTGGTTTATTTCGCCATGCAATGTGACCATTAAAATGTGATAAGTATATGTATTAATATGCGTGTAACGGAAGAATTGTTTCTCTGGCGGCATGTTTAGCATATGGAGGAAGGAAATATTACCTGCATGGTTTAGCGTAGTACTGTATGTCGTTAGGGGATTCTATGATAACCGTGAAGACGCAATTTGTTGATGGATTCTTATATAACTCGACGAAAAAAACTGAAAGTAGAGAATAAAATGTTTTGATATCTCACTTAATTCTCGAGATATTGTATCTCAAAATTGACGTGGTTAAGTTGAAATGCGGCCTGGAACAGAAGAAAAATTTCTACATTACCAAATTTGATGATGATGTCGTATGTAACTCTAAGAGACAAATCGAAAACAGAGAATATATTTTCTTTCCATATCTCGCTTAGTTCTCGAGATATTGTATCTCAAAATTTAGGTGGTTTGGGTGAAATCTGGCCTGGACCAGAAAAAACAAATTACCAAAACCGCTATATGTACACGGTGGAAATACACTATATGTGGTTTATTTTCTTCCTGGTGGTTGTTGTTAGGTTGAAATACGTCCTGGACCAGAGGAAACTTCACCAAAATCACAGTTATAATTTTTCAACATGCTATATCTCGAAAACCAAGAAAGATATCAAAAAATTTAACTTTATTTTCGATTTGTTTCGTCGAGTTCTACAAGAATTCATCATCAGATTGTGGCGCCACGGTAATGATAGAACTGCCTTTTGTTAGATTGAAATGCAACCTGGATTAGGATAGCAACAGAAACATTTTGTTATTGCGCAAGGCAATAGGAATTACATTATGTTTTATTTTTGTGTTTATTTAAGCGGTTGCTAAGAAATGATTTGCCAGAACACTGAATTTGTTATGATTTAATTTAGCAGCCTTCGTTTTCACTGTGGTCATTATTTCAACTGTATGCAGGGACGTAGCTACTATGGGGCTAGGCGGTTAGGCGGTGCAGTGCACCGAGGGCCCTCACGCTCAGGGGGCCCCCGAGCAAACCTCAAGGGGCCCCTAAGCGCAGTTTAGAGGGCCCACGAGCCTTCACAGCAAACTGGCGACCTTTTTTTTTTTTTAGCTCTACCGTCGTCTAAGGGGCCCCTGAGATCACAGGAACCCCTCACTAAGGGCCCTAGCTGTGCTGAGGGTGGGCCCAGCCACAGCTCAGGGGCCCCTAAAGATCAATTCAAGGGCCCCCATCCTCAGTTCAGGGGGCCCCTACCAGCACACAAAGCAAAAATAACGTCACCCGTCTGGCCTGAGGGCCCAAAATAAACTTTTTGCACCGGGGCTCTTATGACCTAGCTACGCCACTGACTGTATGTAACCTATATCATCCGTTAACACATCGATCTTCATCGCATTATTAGCGAAGTTTGTGGTTAGACTGAAATGCGACCTGCATCAAGTAGACAACTGAAACGTTTCACTACATCACAATGGACGAGAAATTACAGCACATTGAGCTTTATTTCAAAACAATTCTGATTAGGTATGCAAGTAAACAGAAATTAATTGCCAGAATACTCCAAACCCGTCATTTTTGACGGGCTTTGTGGCTAGTCTTATCTTATATATAAAAATCAATGTTTGTGGGTTTGTTCGTCTTCTATGCATTCCTATACCATTTATCAGATTGCAATGAAACTTTGGAGAGTTTTCGAGTGTGCGTCTGCGAAGGTTCCTGTGAAAAAAAATTTCCAAAACGTCACCCCCTATTCCCCATAACACCCCATAATTTAGGCAAAACCACATTTTTTATCCGATTTAGATAGGAATTTGTACATTTATACTTTAAAACAAACATAAAAATACTGCCCACATACGGTTTCCGAATATTAATCCCCTCGCCCCCTATCCACCTCCATAATTTATTCACCCCATAATTTAGGCAATACCACATTTTTTATCCGATTTAGGTAAGAATTTGTACACTTATACTATAAAACAAACAGAAAAATAATGCCTACGTATAGTTTCCGAATATTTATCCCCTCTCCCCATTTCCAACCCCATTACGTTTTTACCCCATAATTTAGGCAAATCACATTTTTTATCCGATTTAGATAAGAATTTGTACACTTATACTTTAACACAAACATAAAAATACTGCCTACATACGGTTTCCGAATATTAATCCCCTCGCCCCCTTTCCACCCCCATAATTTAGCCAATACCACATTTTTTATCCGATTTAGATAACAATTTGTACACTTATACTTTAAAACAAACAGAAAAATACTGCCTACGTATGGTTTCCGAATATTCATCCCCTCTCCCCATTTCCAACCCCATTACGTTTTCACCCCATAATTTAGGCAAATCACATTTTTTATCCGATTATAGATAAGAATTTGTACAGCTTATACTTTAACACAAACAAGAAAAATACTGCCTACGTATGGTTTCCGAATATTCATCCCCTCTCCCCCTTTCCACCCCCCATAATTTTTTTCACCCCATAATTTAGGCAATACCACATTTTTTATCCGATTTAGATAAAAATTTGTACACTTATACTTTAAAACAAACAGGATAAATACTGCCTACGTATGGTTTCCGAATATTCATCCCATCTCCCCATTTCCAACCCCACTACGTTTTTACCCCATAATTTAGGCAAATCACATTTTTTATCCGATTTCGATAAGAATTTGTACATTTATACTTTAACACAAACAGAAAAATACTGCCTACGTATGGTTTCCGAATATTCATCCCCTCTCCCCCTTTCCAACCCAATTACGTTTTTACCCTATAATTTAGGCAAACCACATTTTTTATCAGATTTAGATAAGAATTTGTACACTTATACTTTAAAAACAAACAGAAAAATACTGCCTACGTATGGTTTCCTAATATTCATCCCCTCTCCCCCTTTCCAACCCCATTACGTTTTCACCCCATAATTTAGGCAAAGCACATTTTTTATCCGATGTAGATAAGAATTTGTACGCTTATACTTTAAAACAAAAAGAAAAATACTGCCTACATATGTTTTCCAAAGCGCATCCTCTTTCACCCTTTCCAACTGAAAATGAATGAAACAGCAGTTTTAAAATTTATATGTAAATATTTTTTCATTTAATCTATGTGCCACTCAAGTCCAGCAATAGTGAAGCATTGCCGGGGTCAGCTAGTTAATAATAATAATAATAATTCAAGTGACAGGATTCAGTGTCTACCACTTACAACCATAAGATTCTTCAGAAAAGTATCTATAGAATTGCTAATATTATTGCACTGTTTGGTTGGGGGATGGTTGGTTGTCTGTGTTGAGAGCTGCTACAAAATTGCGATTTTTCATCATAAGCAGGGGCGGCCCTAGGGCGGTGCGAGTGTTGCGACCGCACCAGGCGCCGTCATATGGGGGGGCGCCGAAAAGGCAGCGAGAGATCGTTTGCGCAAAAAATGAAAAATAAATTCTATAATAATCCAGCTTGCTGTTCACATATTTTTTTAATAAATTAATCAGCAAGAAGATTTTATAAACGTAAGATCTTCCGTTTAATATATAGTCCGAGTCAGATCGAGTTACTCCATTCCAAAAACCACAAATCGTCCCATAATTAGCACTCTCCGGTGTCGCACCGCGCCTCCCGCACCTGTTTCCTGCCTTTTCGGCTGTAATCTTGCAGTTCATTCACCTGTGGTGGATCTACGAATTTTCCGAGCAGGGTCGAGTTCTTTGATTTTCCGCCCCCGAAGGTTGCCTCTCAGGGCAGTAGAGTTAAGAAAGAAGGTCACCGCCCACGAATTTGTCACTTACTACCCATTTAAACATGATTATGTCTCCCGGGGTAAGCGCCACGGTTTGCCCACTCCCCCCCCCCCCCCCCCCTCCCTCCTCTAGATCCGGCATAGTCATTTGCATGAGGCGAGATTCAACCTATGTATCTACTTTTACAATGTTAAACCTTAGGTGATTTCAATCAACGTTGGTAGCATAAATATTTACTAAATGTAATGCGTCTTTTATAGACAAGACATGTCGCTACATTTATTTATTTCTCTCTCTTTTTTTTTTTTTTTTTTTTTTGAAATACTAAACCAAGTTGAAACTGAGGAGGCTTCAAAATTGCTTGCAAAATTTCTTAGAGTTGTCATTTGAATCGTCGTCACTAGAACTAGTTCAACACGTGACGGAAGAAAACTTATTTTATAGAAGTTCTTCAGACGAGGCTCATAATGATAAAGAGCAGCATGTACAAGAAGATGTTGCTATGGCCGCAATGTCGTCTGCACTTCAAAATGGAATATAGCAGACATACACCGTCACAAATTATGGTGATATTTCATAATGGTTGCTCATTGACCCTGCAATCAGAGATGAAATAATTATTCGATCAACGAAAAAATCCAAGAAAAAATCATGAACGTCATTTCTCAAAAACGCATTTTAAAGAGTAATACCACAAAATTTTGCGAAATTCATTCGGAGAATAGAGTTTCTAGCCGCGTTGCAGACCGTTATCAGTTTATCACTATTCATCAGTTCGTGACGCCCTTCTGGAAACGAATTATTCACCTGTAGTAACAGAAGCCTTGTCCCTGAGCCAGCCCATGGAGCAATTTGAGTTTATAGTTACAATGGTGATTTGGTATTGATTCAAGTATTATTTATTGTAAGCAAGGCTATCCAGTATGAAAGGGGATTCATGAAACGCTCCACAACTGCTGTGAAAGATCTTGGAATTTGTGAGAAATTGTTTCTCAGACCGGGACATACCCTTTTATTAAGTCAGTTAGATACCATACGAAGAAGAAATTTTTTGAGTACGAGGCCGTAGATGAGATAGCAATAGATCCAGAAGAATTGCTTACAGTGAACGTGTTTTAGCATCTGATCGGTACAATTAAGAAGGCGTAGGTCACTCAATTTTCACAACTATCTAAATTTAATAATACACTGTAGTTCTTATAAGTAGGTAGGAATAGAGAGAGCGCTGCCACAAAGGATGCCGCCCCTATTGTTATGCTAATTAGGCCACTTGACTTGAGGGCCACTTGACTAACCCCAGTTTCACCTCTATGTTCTCCCCCCTCCCACCTGTCAATCATGGCCACTTGACTAACCACTTGACTAACCTCAGTTTCCCCTCTATTGTTAGGCCACAGGTGTGTCACGGTCCTCCCCTCCCCCACCTGTCAATCATGGCCACTCGAGGGCCACTTGAGCGACCCCACCTGTCAATCATGGCCACTTGTTTGAACACCTGCCTTCCCTAGCACCAGCTGCCCTCACTTGACTCGAGGGCCACTTGAGCGACCCCTCCTGTCAATCATGGCCACTTGTTTGAACACCTGCCTTCCCTAGCACCAGCTGCCCTCACTTGACTCGAGGGCCACTTGAGCGACCCCACCTGTCAATCATGGCCACTTGTTTGAACACCTGCATTCCCTAGCACCAGCTTCCCTTGGTGTTTTTTTTCATTAGGCCACTTGAGCGACCCAGGTGTGTCGCGCAAGAAACCGGTTTGTAGAGCGGGCGGGCAGGAACAAACCTGTTTTTGTAGAGCGGGCGGGTGAACAAAAACCGGTTCTCGCTACCTGGGGATGGTCACTTGTTTGAACACCTGCCTTCCCTAGCACCAGCTGTCCTCACTTGACTCGAGGGCCACTTGAGCGACCCCAACCACACCAGGTGTGACGCAGCCGCACCAGGTGTGGCGCAGACGTTGCCAGACCACTTGAGCGACCAACTGGACTTTCGGACAGATGTCGACATGCTGCTCCTTTTCGAACGAGGAATTCGCGGAGGTATTTACCAGTGCGTGCCGAGGCAAATAACAGGTACATGCCGAGTGCGTCCATTAACTACGTAAGTACATTTTGGTCGAGTACCGGCCAAACCACTTGAGCGACCCCAACCACACCAGGTGTGTACTCTGCTGCTTTTGTCGTTCTGTGAGGTATGAGAATTCTGCGGTATGAACAGAGAAGTTCACCGGAATAGCATTGCCATGGTCGAAGCTTGTGGACTACGCGTTTCTACCGAGAGTGGTGGTGTAACGGTTAGCGTTCTCGCCTCGCATTCGGGAGGACGGCGGTTCGAATCCCCGTCCGGGCATCCAGATTTGGGTTTTCCATGGTTTCCCAAATCACTCCAGGCAAATGCCAAGTGCTTCCTTCAAAAGACCATGGCCGAATTCCTTCCCATTCCTTGCTCCCATCCTTGCCCCCCATCTTTTCCCATCTCTAAAGACCTCGCTGTTGAGAGACGTAAAGCAGTTAAAAAATACGCGTTTCTGCCGCTAGGCGTTTATGGCGCAACTCATTTGCAGTACAGTGCATCGTGTGTTGCCGACCTGGCTTCTGTCAATCTGTTTCTGCCAGCGCTGTTTTGTTATTGTTTCGTTTTTTGGTGATGTAAGTTTAAGCGAGTAACGTGCAGCTGAGAAACTTTGTTTTCTACTGAGATAAAATGCTGCTGAAACTCGGTTCACTCGGTTTAAAAATAGCGACATGTTGGTTGATGACAAACCTCGTTCTGCACGTCCATCAAATGTCCGAATCGACGAAATGTTGAAAAAAATTCCAGAGCTTTTGCTCTTTGACCGTCGACAGACAATTGATCAACTGTCAGAAATTAGTGGGTTATCTTGGAGCTCGGTTCAGCGAAATTTAACAGAAGATTTGGGAATGAAAACTGTTGCTGCCAAGTTTTTTCCTCGGGCTGTGACTAACAATAAAAAAGAACGTCGACTTGAAACATGTCGTGCTTTGAAATTGATCCAGATTTTCTGTCATTATTGGTGACGAGTCATTGCGCTATGGTTACGACCCAAACACAAAGCAACAGTCAGCCAATGTAAGACGTCATTGTCACTCCGTCCAAAAAAAAAAAATATCCTGGTATGGACTGTGTTTTACGTAGTATGGATTGACCTCTCATCAAATTGAACCGAACATTGACTTGAAATGGTTATATTCTGTTACTTGTAGACCATTTGCAATCATATGCCAGGATGTTTCCTTCAAAAGGCCAGGGGATAGACTACATCTTTGCCTCACGCCGTTTTTTAACTGATGCCTGTCTTTGCGTGTCACTGGTTTGAGTTTATTTTATGTATATATTATTATTATTTTCCTTCTTTCTGGTATTCATAAAGTCCATGAGTCACTACCATACAGTGCTGTGCTCTACACATAGAGTTTTAGAGGGTTGAAAAGTTTACTACTAATAATGTCATAACCCGACAGTTTATTCAATTAACATGAGAGGCATACTCACATCGGCGTATTTACGTTTACTTGAATTATACAGAGTGTTTCTATATGTTATCATTTTGCACAGAATGTTCGTCGGAGAGTGATCATGTAATCTAGAAGGTTTGCCCGCCAGAGTCGCCACTGTCGTACCGGTGCGACAGGCGAGGCATACGGTCATTTTTTTTTATTATTATTATTTTGTTTCTTTGTTGAATACCTGAAAACTGGATCCTAAAAAAATCAGGGTATACTTTAGGTATGTTTTCAACCAGAGGAGGCTTTACGGCATTACGAATGTATTCCCCGAGGCGTAATCATTACTGCCGACATTTAATGGCATGAATTGAGACGTCTTGTAGGTCCAATCCGAGAAAAAACAATCAATAAGACTGCGTGAAGTGATGCTACTGAACGATAACGGCCGCCCCACACTGCTAACCTGACAAAAAACAATATCAAGCTGTTAAGTTGGCAAGTCATTCATCATTAACCTTATTCACCAGATCTTGAGCTGTCATATTTTTACATTTTCCGTTCTTTACCACCGAGCATGATGGTTGAACGGTTAACGCTCTGGCCTCGCATTCGGGAGGACGTAGTTCCGAATCTCCGTCCGGGCATCCAGATTTGGGTTGTCCATGGTTTCTCCAAATCACTCCAGGCAAATGGCGTAATGCTTCCTTTACAAAGGCCACGATCTAGCGAGCTTTGACTATTTATTCAAAAATGAATCAAATCCATTGCGGTATCGTCCATGATACAAGTCGCTGTTCTTGTCAATAACCAGAAATCCATGCTTGTTTGTATTTTCAGCAGGAACTACATAGGTTTTTAAACTCGTACTTAGTTTCTCAGTCGTAACAGCCCTACCTAAGGACAGGACTGAACACGTGAAATCACTGCAGCAATAACGAGCATGATGGATGAGATGTAATGTTGTGGATTCACATTCGGGAGGACGTGGGTTTGAATCCCTGCCCCGACCATCAAGATTTCGGCTTTCCATGCTTTTTGTGAAATTACTGCATTCGGTGCTTAAGCAATCTGATGGGAAAGTGAAAAGCCCTCTACCTGACCTTCACATCTTTCACAATTTGCGTCGTAATGTAGTTACGCCTTAACACTTCCGTTGTTCGGTTTCAAGTTTAAACTGTAGGTTCTCTACACCCTGTTAAGTTCAAGTAGGCTAGGATAGAGGCGGAATGCGCAGGCAATAAAAAACCCTGATCATAATGACCAAACGAGCCATTACTCCGTACTTCAGGTGAATGTTGGGTTGGGTCCTTCAAAAGACCATGTCTGAATTCCATCCCGATCCTTGCACCAGTCCTATCACATTTCGTGATCGGTAAAGATCTGGCCTAGCATTTGGGAGGGCGTGAGCTCGAATCCCAGTCCGGGCATCCAGATTTGAGTTTTCCATGGTTTCCCCAAATAACTCGAGGCGAATGACGGGGATGATTTCTTCATTTGCCATGGCCGAATTCCCCACCGTTCCTCGTCCACTGTCCTTTCCCACCTCTAAAGGCTTCGATGTCGACGAGGCGTAGAACCTTAAAAAAAGAAAACCACGACCACCAACTCCAGATGAATGTCGAGTTATTCATTCAAAATACCATGCCCGAATTCCTTCTCAGTCCTTGCCGCCAGTCCATTCAATTATGGCCATTACATTCTCGCAGTCACCATAGAGGGGGAATGCGCAGGCAATAAAAAAACCCTGGTCATAATGACCAAACGAGCCATTACTCCGTACTTCAGGTGAATGTTGGGTTGGTTCCTTCAAAAGACCATGCCTGAATTCCATCCCGATCCTTGCACCAGTCCTAACACACCTCGTGATCGGTAAAGATCTGGCCTAGCATTTGGGAGGGCGTGGGCTCGAATCCCAGTCCGGGCATTCAGATTTGAGTTTTCCATGGTTTCCCCAAATAACTCGAGGCGAATGACGGGGTGATTTCTTCATTTACCATGGCCGAATTCCCCACCGTTCCTCGTCCACTGTCCTTTCCCACCTCTAGAGGCTTCGATGTCGGCGAGGCGTAGAACCATAAAAAAAGAAAACCACGACCACCAACTCCAGATGAATGTCGAGTTATTCATTCAAAATACCACGCCCGAATTCCTTCTCAGTCCTTGCCGCCAGTCCATACAATTATGGCCTTTACATTCTCACAATCACCAAATTTTAGTGCCAATCGATTTACAGTAGACCTATCAACGGCATTGTCGGTATAAACAGCCTTGAAACGACGATGAATCGCAGTAGGAATCACTTTGTCAGCAGTTAAAAATTCGATAACAGCACGATGTTTAACTCACGTTGACACAACACTAGAACACTTCTCCTTAATTCCGAACAACAAATCCTTACTTCTCAGTACTTTCAAATAAAATGTAATGCCGCTTGGTATGTATGTTCTGGCGTCAGAGTTTTTCAGTCGTAACAGCCTTACCTAACGACAGGACTGAGCACGTTTACCCCCACCACCACGGACTAGACCTGATTACTACCCAAATGGACTGCTAGTGCCAGTGTACAGAGATGGCCAGCCCGGTACTGTTGTTTTTTACCCCACCACCACGGACTAGACCTGATTACTACCCAAATGGAACTGCTAGTGCCAGTGGACAGAGATGGCCAGCCCGTATTGTTGTTTTCGTCTGTGTATCAGCTCAATGCTGGTGATTCTAAGCTTTTGACGATAGGTTTATCGTCCAAACACGAATTTGAGCCAGTAGTAGTGCTCGAAAAAGTTGGATACCGCACCAAGGTTATACTAACGTATGAAGAATGGGTCGTGCTGACTCAAGTATTGGATGTAGTGTCAGATTTGTTCTACACAGGCAGCTCCCAGACAAACATTCCACTTGTGAGAACGCCGTCTCCTTCCGTACGATTGCCAGGACGAAAACTGTATGTTTTTACCCAAATGTTGACCCCACCAGCGGCATCTTCCTCAGCGATTCAACTTGGAAGAACTGCAGCCTGCAGTGTCCAGCGCCTTGGCCGTCAAGAAGAGGTGGGGATACCTAGTTGCAAGATACTACACAGAATTTGTGGACATTTTATCTAGTAAAGTGCTACGAGACTATCATATGGCAACAGTGCAAAAACTGGTTGATATGCATATTCGTGATGTTTATGTGACTCAATTGACCCCCAGTTCGTCACTGGACTATAATCTACTAAAATATGAACTTATTGCATATAAAAATTAACTTGTATTACCTGTTATTAACAATGTAGTAATTAAGAATTATTACCCAGGATACTACATTGATGTGAACAGTGTGAATAAAATACACATAGTAAGTTATTCAATTTGTTTTATTTTATCCACTTTCCATTAATAAAACCCTTTACCGAGTTATTTTTATTAGTTCTTGTAGTGGCATGACGCTTCATCACTTACATACTAGTCTGAAGAGCGAATTGTAATAGACGCCAACATTCGAAAAGACATAAATTTGCTGGATATAATTACGTATGCGGCTGTTTCTATTAATATCATTAAAAACAGTGTGAAAATGTACAAAATCAAGAAATTTGGTCATATATAACAAAAATCGGTAAAAAATGTAAATTTCATCCATGAATGAAGTCAATGGTTGACATAAAAATCACACCTGCGTGTATCGCAATATCGTTCATATAATGTGTGTGGATTACAGAAATACGTGTTATATGGATAAAAAGTGTAATGGCAGTCACCGGATAAACTAAAATGTGTTTTTTTTTTTCAGTAATAAATATTATCTGATGAATAACGAAACTTGGTAGAGTTCTCCAGAGTCAACACACACGTCACGTAACCATCATGATAGACGTGTCAGTGGAAGTGCATCGGATGCTGCATTCATATGTGTATATGGAGTACTCTGTAAATTTCCTCCACAAAAGATGTAAATTGTATGAATTACATGTTTGCTCACGCTTTATTTTCATAACAATAACATGCAGAGTCTAAACACACATAACGTTACCATCATTATAGACACGTAAGAGGAAGTGCACAGTCGGAAAAAGATCATGAAAACACGTAAAACATCACCGCAATTATACCACTTCACTATACGAAAGATGTCATCGGTTTACATGGTTAGAAGGTGTCCATCATGCCATACGATGTGTATTGAGTGCATCAACCAAAATAGAAAAAACAAGTGCGACATGATGCGGTGTTCCATCATAAATGAAACTCATTCTGTTCACGGCCCGATATGACATCGGACAACTTGAGTAGTACATCAGATATACCTGTCGAAAGTCACACTAAAGTACTGAAGTTGAACTAAACAGAGCATGCAGAAGATGAGAACATCACAAGTTTCATTAAACAACACGGCCCTCCACAAGGCCGAAACATAATGGGCTCAATTCCAGATGAAACATAAATTATGTTAGATATCAGTTAGTATGTGCCACTTTCGATGAATTTCATTTAAAAAGTGCAAAAATAGATAAAAATTCGCGAATACTGGTCAAATATAGCAAAATATTGGTTAAAAAATTATGGCACTTTCTGAGACAGAACTTATGCTAAAGTCTGGTTAATACAGAATGTTAAAGTGTTTGTTATAGTTAGTTAGAGTAAATTCAGGTTAGGTTATTTCAACTCACTTTCTCATGGTGCCACTGATACATGGAAATCCAAAAGTGTTTGCTGAGGCGGCTTGGGCCCCACCGCGGCCTAAGAGAACGGTATTTTGCGCGGCCTAAGAAGACCGAAATTTTGCACGCCGGTTTTCCGGATGCAACGCGTTTGTATTTTTCTATACAGCAGCAGCTTACTGTGTTGTTTAATGAAACTTGTGATGTTCTCATCTTCTGCATGCTCGGTTTAGTTCAACTTCAGTACTTTAGTGTGACTTTCGACAGGTATGTACTACTCAAGTTGTCCGATGTCATATCGGGCCGTGAACAGAATGAGTTTCATTTTTGATGGAACACCGCATCATGTCGCACGTTTTTTCTACTTTGGTTCGGAACTACGTCCTCCCGAATGCGAGGCCACAGCGTTAACCGTTCAACCATCATGCTCGGTGGTAAAGAACGGAAAATGTAAAAATATGACAGCTCAAGATCTGGTGAATAAGGTTAATGATGAATGACTTGCCAACTTAACAGCTTGATATTGTTTTTTGTCAGGTTAGCAGTGTGGGGCGGCCGTTATCGTTCAGTAGCATCACTTCACGCAGTCTTATTGATTGTTTTTCTCGGATTGGACCTACAAGACGTCTCAATTCATGCCATTAAATGTCGGCAGTAATGATTACGCCTCGGGGAATACATTCGTAATGCCGTAAAGCCTCCTCTGGTTGAAAACATACCTAAAGTATACCCTGATTTTTTTAGGATCCAGTTTTCAGGTATTCAACAAAGAAACAAAATAATAATAATAATAAAAAAATGACCGTATGCCTCGCCTGTCGCACCGGTACGACAGTGGCGACTCTGGCGGGCAAACCTGCTAGATTACATGATCACTCTCCAACGAACATTCTGTGCAAAAATGATAACATATAGAAACACTCTGTATAATTCAAGTAAACGTAAATACGCCGATGTGAGTATGCCTCTCATGTTAATTGAATAAACTGTCGGGTTATGACATTATTAGTGGTAAACTTTTCAACCCTCTAAAACTCTATGTGTATAGCACAGCACTGTATGGTAGTGACTCATGGACTTTATGAATACCAGAAAGAAGGAAAATAATAATAATATATACATAAAATAAACTCAAACCAGTGACACGCAAAGACAGGCATCAGTTAAAAAACGGCGTGAGGCAAGGATGTAGTCTATCCCCTGGCCTTTTGAAGGAAGCATCCTGGCATATGATTGCAAATGGTCTACAAGTAACAGAATATAACCATTTCAAGTCAATGTTCGGTTCAGTTTGATGAGAGGTCAATCCATACTACGTAAAACACAGTCCATACCAGGATATTTTTTTTTTTGGACGGAGTGACAATGACGTCTTACATTGGCTGACTGTTGCTTTGTGTTTGGGTCGTAACCATAGCGCAATGACTCGTCACCAATAATGACAGAAAATCTGGATCAATTTCAAAGCACGACATGTTTCAAGTCGACGTTCTTTTTTATTGTTAGTCACAGCCCGAGGAAAAAACTTGGCAGCAACAGTTTTCATTCCCAAATCTTCTGTTAAATTTCGCTGAACCGAGCTCCAAGATAACCCACTAATTTCTGACAGTTGATCAATTGTCTGTCGACGGTCAAAGAGCAAAAGCTCTGGAATTTTTTTCAACATTTCGTCGATTCGGACATTTGATGGACGTGCAGAACGAGGTTTGTCATCAACCAACATGTCGCTATTTTTAAACCGAGTGAACCGAGTTTCAGCAGCATTTTATCTCAGTAGAAAACAAAGTTTCTCAGCTGCACGTTACTCGCTTAAACTTACATCACCAAAAAACGAAACAATAACAAAACAGCGCTGGCAGAAACAGATTGACAGAAGCCAGGTCGGCAACACACGATGCACTGTACTGCAAATGAGTTGCGCCATAAACGCCTAGCGGCAGAAACGCGTATTTTTTAACTGCTTTACGTCTCTCAACAGCGAGGTCTTTAGAGATGGGAAAGGATGGGGGGCAAGGATGGGAGCAAGGAATGGGAAGGAATTCGGCCATGGTCTTTTGAAGGAAGCACTTGGCATTTGCCTGGAGTGATTTGGGAAACCATGGAAAACCCAAATCTGGATGCCCGGACGGGGATTCGAACCGCCGTCCTCCCGAATGCGAAGCGAGAACGCTAACCGTTACACCACCACTCTCGGTAGAAACGCGTAGTCCACAAGCTTCGACCATGGCAATGCTATTCCGGTGAACTTCTCTGTTCATACCGCAGAATTCTCATACCTCACAGAACGACAAAAGCAGCAGAGTACACACCTGGTGTGGTTGGGGTCGCTCAAGTGGTTTGGCCGGTACTCGACCAAAATGTACTTACGTAGTTAATGGACGCACTCGGCATGTACCTGTTATTTGCCTCGGCACGCACTAGTAAATACCTCCGCGAATTCCTCGTTCGAAAAGGAGCAGCATGTCGACATCTGTCCGAAAGTCCAGTTGGTCGCTCAAGTGGTCTGGCAACGTCTGCGCCACACCTGGTGCGGCTGCGTCACACCTGGTGTGGTTGGGGTCGCTCAAGTGGCCCTCGAGTCAAGTGAGGACAGCTGGTGCTAGGGAAGGCAGGTGTTCAAACAAGTGGCCATCCCCAGGTAGCGAGAACCGGTTTTTGTTCACCCGCCCGCTCTACAAAAACAGGTTTGTTCCTGCCCGCCCGCTCTACAAACCGGTTTCTTGCGCGACACACCTGGGTCGCTCAAGTGGCCTAATGAAAAAAAAACACCAAGGGAAGCTGGTGCTAGGGAATGCAGGTGTTCAAACAAGTGGCCATGATTGACAGGTGGGGTCGCTCAAGTGGCCTCGAGTCAAGTGAGGGCAGCTGGTGCTAGGGAAGGCAGGTGTTCAAACAAGTGGCCATGATTGACAGGAGGGGTCGCTCAAGTGGCCCTCGAGTCAAGTGAGGGCAGCTGGTGCTAGGGAAGGCAGGTGTTCAAACAAGTGGCCATGATTGACAGGAGGGGTCGCTCAAGTGGCCCTCGAGTCAAGTGAGGGCAGCTGGTGCTAGGGAAGGCAGGTGTTCAAACAAGTGGCCATGATTGACAGGTGGGGTCGCTCAAGTGGCCCTCGAGTCAAGTGAGGGCAGCTGGTGCTAGGGAAGGCAGGTGTTCAAACAAGTGGCCATGATTGACAGGAGGGGTCGCTCAAGTGGCCCTCGAGTCAAGTGAGGGCAGCTGGTGCTAGGGAAGGCAGGTGTTCAAACAAGTGGCCATGATTGACAGGTGGGGTCGCTCAAGTGGCCCTCGAGTGGCCATGATTGACAGGTGGGGGAGGGGAGGACCGTGACACACCTGTGGCCTAACAATAGAGGGGAAACTGAGGTTAGTCAAGTGGTTAGTCAAGTGGCCATGATTGACAGGTGGGAGGGGGGAGAACAATAGAGGTGAAACTGGGGTTAGTCAAGTGGCCCTCAAGTCAAGTGGCCTAATTAGCATAACAATAGGGGCGGCATCCTTTGTGGCAGCGCTCTCTCTATTCCTACCTACTTATAAGAACTACAGTGTATCATTAAATTTAGATAGTTGTGAAAATTGAGTGACCTACGCCTTCTTAATTGTACCGATCAGATGCTAAAACACGTTCACTGTAAGCAATTCTTCTGGATCTATTGCTATCTCATCTACGGCCTCGTACTCAAAAAATTTCTTCTTCGTATGGTATCTAACTGACTTAATAAAAGGGTATGTCCCGGTCTGAGAAACAATTTCTCACAAATTCCAAGATCTTTCACAGCAGTTGTGGAGCGTTTCATGAATCCCCTTTCATACTGGATAGCCTTGCTTACAATAAATAATACTTGAATCAATACCAAATCACCATTGTAAACTATAAACTCAAATTGCTCCATGGGCTGGCTCAGGGACAAGGCTTCTGTTACTACAGGTGAATAATTCGTTTCCAGAAGGGCGTCACGAACTGATGAATAGTGATAAACTGATAACGGTCTGCAACGCGGCTAGAAACTCTATTCTCCGAATGAATTTCGCAAAATTTTGTGGTATTACTCTTTAAAATGCGTTTTTGAGAAATGACGTTCATGATTTTTTCTTGGATTTTTTCGTTGATCGAATAATTATTTCATCTCTGATTGCAGGGTCAATGAGCAACCATTATGAAATATCACCATAATTTGTGACGGTGTATGTCTGCTATATTCCATTTTGAAGTGCAGACGACATTGCGGCCATAGCAACATCTTCTTGTACATGCTGCTCTTTATCATTATGAGCCTCGTCTGAAGAACTTCTATAAAATAAGTTTTCTTCCGTCACGTGTTGAACTAGTTCTAGTGACGACGATTCAAATGACAACTCTAAGAAATTTTGCAAGCAATTTTGAAGCCTCCTCAGTTTCAACTTGGTTTAGTATTTCAAAAAAAAAAAAAAAAAAAAAAAAAAGAAACAGAGAGAGAAATAAATAAATGTAGCGACATGTCTTGTCTATAAAAGACGCATTACATTTAGTAAATATTTATGCTACCAACGTTGATTGAAATCACCTAAGGTTTAACATTGTAAAAGTAGATACATAGGTTGAATCTCGCCTCATGCAAATGACTATGCCGGATCTAGAGGAGGGAGGGGGGGGGGGAGTGGGCAAACCGTGGCGCTTACCCCGGGAGACATAATCATGTTTAAATGGGTAGTAAGTGACAAATTCGTGGGCGGTGACCTTCTTTCTTAACTCTACTGCCCTGAGAGGCAACCTTCGGGGGCGGAAAATCAAAGAACTCGACCCTGCTCGGAAAATTCGTAGATCCACCACAGGTGAATGAACTGCAAGATTACAGCCGAAAAGGCAGGAAACAGGTGCGGGAGGCGCGGTGCGACACCGGAGAGTGCTAATTATGGGACGATTTGTGGTTTTTGGAATGGAGTAACTCGATCTGACTCGGACTATATATTAAACGGAAGATCTTACGTTTATAAAATCTTCTTGCTGATTAATTTATTAAAAAAATATGTGAACAGCAAGCTGGATTATTATAGAATTTATTTTTCATTTTTTGCGCAAACGATCTCTCGCTGCCTTTTCGGCGCCCCCCATATGACGGCGCCTGGTGCGGTCGCAACACTCGCACCGCCCTAGGGCCGCCCCTGCTTATGATGAAAAATCGCAATTTTGTAGCAGCTCTCAACACAGACAACCAACCATCCCCCAACCAAACAGTGCAATAATATTAGCAATTCTATAGATACTTTTCTGAAGAATCTTATGGTTGTAAGTGGTAGACTCTGAATCCTGTCACTTGAATTATTATTATTATTATTAACTAGCTGACCCGGCAATGCTTCACTATTGCTGGACTTGAGTAGGCACATAGATTAAATGAAAAAATATTTACATATAAATTTTAAACTGCTGTTTCATTCATTTTCAGTTGGAAAGGGTGAAAGAGGATGCGCTTTGGAAAACATATGTAGGCAGTATTTTTCTTTTTGTTTTAAAGTATAAGCGTACAAATTCTTATCTACATCGGATAAAAAATGTGCTTTGCCTAAATTATGGGGTGAAAACGTAATGGGGTTGGAAAGGGGGAGAGGGGATGAATATTAGGAAACCATACGTAGGCAGTATTTTTCTGTTTGTTTTAAAGTATAAGTGTACAAATTCTTATCTAAATCTGATAAAAAATGTGGTTTGCCTAAATTATAGGGTAAAAACGTAATTGGGTTGGAAAGGGGGAGAGGGGATGAATATTCGGAAACCATACGTAGGCAGTATTTTTCTGTTTGTGTTAAAGTATAAGTGTACAAATTCTTATCTAAATCGGATAAAAAATGTGATTTGCCTAAATTATGGGGTAAAAACGTAGTGGGGTTGGAAATGGGGAGAGGGGATGAATATTCGGAAACCATACGTAGGCAGTATTTTTCTGTTTGTTTTAAAGTATAAGTGTACAAATTGTTATCTAAATCGGATAAAAAAAGTGGTATTGACTAAATTATGGGATGAAAAAATTATGGGGGTGGAAAGGGGGAGAGGGGGTGAATATTCGGAAACCATACGTAGGCAGTATTTTTCTGTTTGTGTTAAAGTATAAGTGTACAAATTCTTATTTAAATCTGATAAAAAATGTGATTTGCCTAAATTATGGGGCAAAAACGTAATGTGGTTGGAAATGGGGAGAGGGGATGAATATTCGGAAACCATACGTAGGCAGTATTTTTCTGTTTGTTTTAAAGTATAAGTGTACAAATTGTTATCTAAATCGGATAAAAAATGTGGTATTGCCTAAATTATGGGGTGAATAAATTATGGTGGTGGAAAGGGGGCGAGGGGATTAATATTCGGAAACCGTATGTAGGCAGTATTTTTATGTTTGTTTTAAAGTATAACTGTACAAATTCCTATCTAAATCGGATAAAAAATGTGGTTTTGCCTAAATTATGGGGTGTTATGGGGAATAGGGGGTGACGTTTTAGAAATTTTTTTTCACAGGAACCTTCGCAGACGCACACTCGAAAACTCTCCAAAGTTTCATTGCAATCTGATAAATGGTATAGGAATGCATAGAAGACGAACAAAGCCACAAACCCACAAACATTGATTTTTATATATAAGATTTAATTGCGATGGAGCTAACACTCCGGTGGCAATTCCCCCAGTCATCAATTTACCACTTTTTTATATACACATTTTTTAAAATTTTATTTTATAACTGGAATGTTAAATTCATTCCCTATTGTTCCCATCTTCCAGGCTCGTCCACCGTTCTCTTCCGGCAATCAAAAGGCGATCTCCTCGGCAGCTCTCTTGATTCGCTCCAACATGCGGACAAAATTGTTGTAAATAGTAACTTATACTCTAAACAAATTCCTTATTGGCTAAAGATCCACTCTCCTGGGGAATACGAAAATTTACGGAATTTGCAGGGCAGAGATTGGCTGCCAGTTTTCCCTCCATGTACACATTTCGTGGAATTGCGTCTATCGGCGCTTTCATGGCTTTTTCATTGTTCGTCGGAACAATGAATCCAGGTCGTGAGAAGTCGATAACACACCATCACACCATGGCTGCACTTGAGCACATACTATGATTCGACACGGAGAATGTTTGACAGGTTCTCAGACACCTTAAGGCCCGGTGCACACGAGCGTCATTTCACGTCGCGTGCACGCCGAGATGCCGTGCTAGCGGCTAGGAGTACACAGGAACAGATACGGCAGTGCATACGCACAAGCGGTAACGCCGCGGTCACGCCGCGGCGACCCAGCGGTCGTTTTTACCTGTTCTCGCCCACCACGCCGCAGGGTCGCCGCGCACGCTAGTGCGGTCTCCTAGTACATTGTGTCCAATGGAGCGGTGCACACGGGCGGCAGAACATGCTAGCGCGGCAAGCATGGCAGACGAGTTACAAGTTTTAGAAAATATTGACATCGAACATTTTATTGGTGTAATTAAGACTTATCCAGAAATTTGGGACACCCGTCAAAAAATTATCATGATCGAATCAAGAGGAGAGCTTGGACCAGTATATGTCGGATATTCATTGAGGGATTCGAGGAGAAGGACGACAAGGGCGAAAATGAAATATTTAAGCAAAATATTTCGTGTTTATTATAATTCCAGGTTTACGTAAAGTATTTACAATCTAGATTTTATGTATCATACCTATAAAATTTATAGTAATTTGCTGTTGCATACACAATAGTTCTTAAATAAAGTTCCTTTACCGGGGTAATATGGCAACATCAGAAACAAAATATGTTGCTATCATGTTCCTTACTTGGATATACTGAAGTAGTTCCTCTTGTTGGAACTGAGGCGTCCTTTCCGATATCGACTAAACCTTCTATACTCATTTCGTCTTGAATGTTGTACCCATCTCTCGTTCTTAAAAAATTGTGAAGTGAACAACACGTCTTTATCAGTAGGATAGATAAATCAAAATTTACATTGTTTTATGTAAAATGTTCCATTTATTGTGCAGAATGCCAAATGTACTTTCTACTTTTCTCCTGGCGCGTAACAATCTGTAGCTGAAAATCCTTGTTTCTTTTCTGATACCGAGCGGGGCGGTGTAACGGTTAGCGTTCTCGCCTAGCATTCGGGAGGACGGCGGTTCGAATCCCCGTCCGGGCATCCAGATTTGGGTTTTCCATGGTTTCCCCAAATCACTCCAGGCAAATGCCGGGATGCTTCCTTCAAAAGGCCATGCCCGAATTCCTTCCCATTCCTTGCCCCCATCCTTGCCCCCCATCCTTTCCCGTCTCTAAAGACCTCGATGTTAAAAAGAGACGTAAAGCAGTTACAAAAAAAAAAATCTTTTCTGATAAAACTTTACCACTGTAAGGCCTCATATATTTGGTGAAAGGGAAAATGCTTCATCACCAACAAACTAGAAGGGCATTTTTGGACCTGCAATGCCGGCAGAGGTTGTCCTCTCGGAATGTTTATTTAATTGTTTTCAAGTTTCTTATAAAAATAAGTTCTTTGGAATAGTCCTATGCTACCAGTAACGTCTAGCATGTGTCCTTAATAAATGATTTTTAAAGATAAAGCAAGCAAAAATTACCCGCTTCTTATTATACATGTCCATCGTTGTCAGTGGGACGCCTACTGCCGCCTGCTACGTGTGCATCGGATGTCGCGTGCACGCGGCGTGCACACGGCGTGCACGCGACGTGAAATGACGCTCGTGTGCACCAACCTGTGCAAAATTCGACTCAGTCCATTAACAGATGTTTATCTGACCGAGAGTACAGTTGACAATAGCACTGTCCAACCGTCCTTCCCAGAACTGCCTGACATATGGTCGCTCAAGGGTGTCGTTGTCCTTGGCTCACTGGTGGGATCCTTACCGAATAATGAGAACATCAGGACACAGCTATGAACTTTAGTGTAATGTCACCGGTTCTAAGTACGTATGCAAAATTTCAAACAATTGGGACATCAGGAAGCGCATGAACATTGAAATGAAATATTCCATTGCATTCAAACGCTTGTCTGTTGTTATTGTCAAAGTAATGAAAATATCAGGACATAGCTATGAAATAATTATGTTCTCACCGAATCTTAATATGTGTGCATACTTTCAAACTATTCAGATAGTTAAAAGTGAGTGAAATTGATATGACAGATTCCGTTACTTTCCTATTGTTATTTTGTCGAAGTAATGAGAATAGCAGGACATTGCTATGAGATTATAAAATTATGTGTGCATAATTTAAAACAATTCGTGTATCTGAAAGTGGGTGAAACTGAATTGACAAATTCCGTTACTTTCCTGTTGTTACTGTCAAAGTAATGAGAAAATCAGAATACAGCTATGAAATTATTGTATTTTCACCGTTTCTTTAGACCTATACATGTGCAATACAATTTGACGAGGACTCCCACTTATCAGTCGGTTACAGAATCTGCTACAATCTTCAAGAAACTTGGCAACCACACAAAAATCCTTAAAACTACAAATTCAATTTGGAGTCACAAAAATATTCAAACACGCATTTACGACTTTTCGAAACATTTCAGCAATATGTACTGCACTTTTGACACTTTCTCCACCGAGCGTAGTAAGAGAGAGGAATGGCTCTGGCCTTGCATTCGGGAGGACACGGGCATGGGTCCCCGTCCGACCTTCTACATTTGGGGTTTCCATCGTTTCTTCAGGCGAATACCGGGATGTTTCCTTCAAAAGGTCATGGCGGAATTGCTTTCCGTTCCTTGTCCACCCTTGTTCTTTCCCGCCTCTAATGTAATTTAATTTAATTTAATTGTAATGGAGCACTGGCTCCGGTGGCAATTTCCCTACACCACCACCTTTTACCTATCCTACACCCACCTACATTTACCCTTTACAAATTTTATCTTTAAATTCTTTCAACGTTTTCGGTAAATTATTCATCATTTCTCTTGGTACCTCATTCCAATCCCTGACAACCTTACCAAAAAAATAGAATCTTCCCACACCCTTGTCACCTTGTGCCTGAAATCGAGTGCCAGCTTGGTCATCTTTTCCCTTCCATGCACTACTTTTCATACCTACTCCAATATCTTTCCATGCCTCATCGCCGGAATACGCCCTGTACACGCCCATAACCCTCCTCATTCTCCTCCTGTCTTGCAATGAATCCCATTCCAGCTCCTTTTTCATATCTGCCACTGATTGCATTCTGCGGTAATTTCCAGAAAAAAATCTAGCAGACCTTCTTTGCACCCTCTCCAACACCCGTATTTGATACGCAAAATGAGGGTCCCATACTACACTAACATATTCGAGCAATGGTCTGACCAAAGTTTTGTAACCCAATTCCTTTACTTCTCTCGTAGCCTACATCCCCTCATCACTCTCTCCAATAAGTGCAGAATTTTGAAACCTTTTCCTACCACTTGTCGAATGTGTCCTGCCCAGTTAAGCTTGTTATCACATGTAATGCCAAGATATTTACATTTCAAGTCTTCAACAAGCAATTCTTTCCCTACCTTATATTCATAATTAACCGTTTGTTTTTTATTTGTGTATCCAATAAGCTGACTCTTCTTTTCATTCCATGTTTATCAACCCAACTAGATATCCTGTCCAGATAACCCTGCAAATGTTTACAATCCTCTATCGTTTTGATCCTTTTATATAGCATTATGTCATCTGCAAACAATCTAATTTTAGATAGTAACCAATCAATACAATTATTCATTAGAATAACGAATAGCAATGCTCCCAATACGCTACCCTGCGACACTCCCATTTTTAATTCCACTTCTTTTGATACTACATTTCCTACATGACCTCGACGTTGACAAGGTGTAGCGTGTAGGTGTAGTAAAGCCAATTAAAATAAATTGATGAGAAGCGAGATGCGGAACTGGAGAACGAAAGAGCTGGTTGGGTGGCGGATTAAAATATCCAGGTCGTTGCAGCGCTTCTCTACAAGATCCTTCCGCAACTGGGACCTGTTACAAACTCGCCATTAAACTATATTAAGTATTAGAATCTTTAAAATTACTAAAACCCTCAAACTGACCCAAAATTAATCCAAAACATCTTGTAGCATAACAACAGAAATGGTACGAGAGAGTTGAAAATGTTTCTATGGTATATTTTGTGCTATGTAGTAGCGAGAGGACAGTTGAAAGTGGTTGTTTTATTTGGTGGAGATGCTAATTTATGACATCAGTGAACTTTTAGGGAATGCTACTCTTCCAACTGGACTCTGCAATCTTCGCAGAAGAAGTCTGGTTATAGAATAATTGTTGGTTGGTGACCTCACCGGAGTTTTATGTTGGATATCAAAGAATAAATCTAGTGTTCTACCATAACTGAGGATGAAAATACTTGTTATTAACTTACAATTTGAAGTTAACATCTTTTCATTACAAATTCTATTCCACTAATCCATACTGATAGCTTACGTGATAGTTATTTTACATTCTTCAAATCAAATAATCTCACTGACCGCAAGAAAATGTTGAAGTTGTTCCGTCCACCTCTTTCAGTTCCCTAGCCTACTTGCCACGTTTCGATTTATAGACTGATTCAGTAAATTCTGTATATATACCTTCCTGAAAAGTATACATCCGGGACTCCGACTGGGGAATTATTTTGCTTCCAGAATATATTAACAAGGAGGAAGCCCTATTGGTTCATTAAACTGAGAGGATTCCGTTACCACAAGATAATCTTTGGCGTTATTAAGTAAGTTGATTCATCCCATGGTATTTCTTTCCTCTATGATCCATCCCCTTCTATATGCTACTGATCATCTTTGACTCCTCCACTTATTTGGCCCGAGGACATGTATTTGTCTTGAACTACATGGAGTAAAACGGTACAACATATTATATATGATCTTTTTTATTTAGTGTCACTAGCAATCATTACAATTACATATCACGGTATGTGTAATGCTGGTCTCCAGGAATAGGCAATTGACCCTTTTCATCCATTCCAATTCCAGGTTTCAGCTTCTTACGCCAAGATGAGGCAACTTCTGGTTTCAGATATCGCACATAGTAATTGCAAAAATGAAGATCCCTGAAATAAAAAGAATATTATATAGTATTCTTTTTGTCACATCTTACTCATAAATTCATTAGCAAGATTATCCAATTAAGCTCGTGGAATCAGCAAGCAAACGAAATTGCACAAATTTGCGAAAACACCTATAATTTTTGAGTTTCTTGTGCTGTCAAAACTAACATCAAGCAATGAGACTTTAGTTTGTTAATGGTGCAAAAACGAAAAAAGAAAAAAATCAAGCTGTGATTAAATATTTACATTTGTAAATTATGTAGCAAGAATCATAAGGTAATGTTTCAACATCATTATTATTCATTTTAATTGCTCCTGTGGCAATTTCCCTTGTCATCTAATTACACTTTTTTATTTTTTAAATTTTCTTTTGTAATTGGAGTGCTAAATAATTGTTCTCCCATCTACTTTTCCGATTTACAAATTTGAGTGATTGTGAGTGACTCTGCTTAACAGAATTGGAATCTTAGTTTAATAAAGAAGATAATCTCCGCGCAGGAGCCATTCCGTACATTGTTGACAGGATACATGATTTGGTGGTGCGGATAGGTTAACAGTTTGGCAGATGGAGGAAATGTGAGACGTTCTAAAAACAACAGTACATGGTATTTTGACAGAATACGTGGACATTGGAAAGGTTTCCATAGTTGTGTGCTGAAATTTTTGAGAACATATCAAAAGACATTGAGTAGGCTGGGGTCTGAGTAAAATCTAACTTCCAATCCAGTCCAGTAGATTTTGTTGGTGATTTGTGGTTATAAGTGAAACATTGTCCTAATGCTTTATCCTAGAATCAAAGCAACAGCAAATGCAGTGGAAGGCCAAGGTGAGGAAAGTGATCGTATGTTTTTTTGGGAATGTGAAAGTATAGTGTTAGTAGCTTTCGTGAAAAATGGCGAAAGCATCACGAAACAGTATTGTGCTAAACTTTGGAAGCAAGTGAGAGCTTGTATCAACATAAAGAGAAGAGGCAAGTTGTCAACCAAAACAAAAGTGATCCCGGTCATAAGTCTCTCATTACATTTATTTCAATCGTCACTGTTTCCTCTCCTACTCATTCGATTCGGCCCCTTATTACCAAAGCAAAAAAGCTTTCTGTTTTGCATCCACGTCAAGACATATGATGACTTCATATGTGATGTTACATTTTTACACCTCTCAAAACTGTTTTTATGTGGCTGCAAAAAGCGTTAGAATATCGCTGGAGGAAGGGTGTAGAATTCGGAAGGAACTATGTCGAAAAATAAACAACAACTCTTATACACTGAAGAGCCAAAGAAACTGGTATAGGCATGCATATGCAAACACAGAGATATGTACAGTCTTTGACTTTATTTCTAGCCGCCGCTGAAAAATTCTATCACTCTTATTTTACACAATTTAGCATCAATGTCATCCCAAGCAACAGTAACGCAATACTGGCTCCGCCTCCTCGCAATTTCATTGGTGGATATTTTATTCAGAGCCATCTATACTGCAGATTTTTCATTTCCTTAAGTCAATGCAGGAAACAATTGGATAACAGGTAGGAATTAAGCTCCTCCTACTGACGATTCTTACTGGCAGAACAGTTCATCAACCTTCCATTACATTTCTATAATACTTTACCAAAATTCATATCTTGAAACGTATCCCAAAAGTTGTAATTAACGGGATTGCATTAAAGTGAGGCAGGAAACAGGCTCAATGCTATATATTACTACGGTTGATTAGCATAAAACTATAACGATAAGGTTGTAATACTCATTTTGATAATTCCTTCGGATAATATTTCACTCATATATCTGGTCAGTCCATAAACAAAGGGATAATCATGTTCCATGAGGTAGAATTTTTAGTACTACGAAACTACAGAAACAAGAAATTATTTCGGAAGTGTCTCTCTCCAACATGGATTGAATGAAACAGTCTTCCTTCGCTGCGTTGTATACACCTATACGAGGAAAGTAGCACGGAGCGTGCAGTGGTCCTATGGTTAGCGTTCTGGGTTGCTGAGCGAGCGGTTCCGAGTTCAAATCCAAGTAGTTCTTATCCTTTCTTTTTTTTTTTTTTTAGAAATTTATCATTACTTGTATTTTCCTTTTAAGCGTATCGAAACTGCACATTGCTTATGAGTATAAGGTATCCATGATTCTTTCCTAACTGCGTCAGGAAATAAGATAAAGATCTGCGAAACTACTATGTTTCGTAACTAATAGCCGACGTAAGCATGAAAGATTTGCGGCGGCAGAACTGACGAAAATCTACACAGCTTTCAAGCCACGCCGAAATCATATCATCTGTCCCTTTTCAAACGACACACATTTTTCCAAAATAATTATTTCACAGTAGAACGATCATCGCGTTTCAGAAAGAAATTTTTTACAAGAGGAATTATTGCTCTCTTTGTAGGTGGACGATAATGATTATGCACTATATAAATAAATGAGAGTTAATCGCGTAGAACTAAATATTAGCACCGCAACAAATCAGACGACCATTGTCACTAAAAAATTTACAACCAGATTATTAACGTAAGACAAAAATAAATTCTTTTATAACTGGTAAAAGTAATTAAAGTTAATTGAGAATCGGGCTTAAAGATAGGGAGTTTTTATATTACCGTTTTTCCCGTTTTCTACAGTGCTGTTAGTTGTTTCTGACACTATTACTTCATGATATTTACAGCATTGGGATTTATTAAATACTGGGGATAAATGCTCATTATTTAACAAGGCGTGAAATTACCTGCGTTATTCTTTGTTTGGAATCTTATATATAAAAATGAATTGCTGTTCGTTAGTCTCGCTAAAACACGGGAATGGCTGGGCCGATTTGGCTAATTTTGATCTTGAACTATTTGTGGAAGTTCAGGGAAGGTTTAAACGGTGAGAAAAAATGGAAAAATTGTGAGGAATATACTAAAAATGACAATTTAATCTTATATATAAAAATCAATGTGAGTTTTGTTTATGCTCTATGCGCTCCTAAACCGTTCATCTGATTACGGTGAAACTTTGGTGAGTTGTCTAGAGCGTTTGTGAGATGGTTCCTAAGAAATAAAATTTAAAAAAAACCACACCCTCCTCCCCATAACACCCCATAATTTAAACAACCCAGCAGATTTTGTCCGATTTCCATCAAAATTTGCACACGTATACTTAAAAACAAATTGAAAAATATTGCCTATATATGTTTTCCAAAAACGAAACCCCTCAACCCCTTCACATCCCCATAATTTACACAAACCCACAGATTTTGAACGATTTCGATGGAAAATTGCACACCTATACAATTAAATATACAGAAAAATACTTCCTATATATAAAGCATTTATAAAGCATCGTGTGTATGGCCAAGTCCATTGTTGGATGTACTCTGTTGAGTGGCAAAAGCGTGGTCTTCCACATGCGCACATATTAGTTTGGTTAGTTGACAAAATAAGGCCAGATGAAATTGATTTCATAATTTCAGCTGAGATTCCCGATGAAATAGTTGACCCAAAATTGCATGCAGTAGTGACTAAACACATGATACATGGGCCTTGCGGGGTTTTCAACAACTCACCCTGTATGGTCGACGGCAAATCCTCCAAGTGATACCCGAGAGACGTGATTGCTGAAACTATCACGGGAAATGACGGTTACCCACTGTATCGTTGACGATCAGTTGCGGATGGTGGGCGATCGGTAGTTGTGACGGTGAAAGGACAAGATTTTGAAGTAGACTATCGCTGGATTGTGCCGTACTCGCCAATGTTGTTAAAAGCTTTTGAAGCTCACAGCAATGAGGAATATTGTAACTCCGTCAAGTGGATAAAGAACATATGTTAATATGCAGGGGCTGATCCGAGGGTGGGGGGGGAAAGCCGCCTGGCGGCTTAAGCCCCCCCCCCCCCTCCACACACAAAAAAGTATGTAGGTCCACTTCCGACATTGTGATTTTGGAGACTTTTTTTTAGCTCTACGGATTCAACGCCCGAGGAGACTATAAATACTAACCTTTGCCCGACTCAAGCCACCCCCTGAAGGCAAGCCCCCCAAACCAAAAGTCACTCAAACCAAGCCCATCCCCAAACCAAAGTCCGCTCAAGCCCCTCCCAAACTAAAATCCTGGATCCGCCCCTGTAAATATGTTAACAAAGGTAGCCACATGGCCATCTCAGTGGTCCATTTGGCAGTTCATCTAGAAAATGGACAACGAGTGTATTTCAATCATGAGAACGCGGCGGATAGGGCGGCACGTCCACCATCGACCACATTAACAAGTTTCTTCTCAGTTTGTCAAACAGATATTTTCGCTCGCACTTTGCTAATATGCCACGCTATTACACTTGGAACGCATCATCGAAATCGTTTCAGCGTCGGAAACAAGGAACACCAGTTGAAGGACACCCAAATGTATTTGCCTCAGATACTCGCATCTACACAGTTCATCCAATTAACGATGAATGTTATTATCTTCAATTTTTGTTGGTGAATGTTCATGGTCCGACATCGTTTCAACAACTGAGAACTGTTGATGGACATCTGTGTGCAACATACCGTGAGGCGTGTCAACTACTACAATTGCTAGAGAACGATTCGCATTGGGATAATACGCTCAAGGAATCCGTCATATCCTCATCGCCTCATCAAATTCGCCCGTTGTTTGCGATTATAATATCGACATGTTTCCCCTCGAATCCGAAAGATTTGTGGATGAAATATAGGGATGACATGTCGGAGGATGTGTTGCATCTTGTGCGTCGTCAAACTTTGAATCCTATACTACAGAAATTTACAATGAGACATTAATCATGATACAAGATATGTGTTTATTGTTGGCAAATAAGGTATTGTCGTGTTTGGGCATGACATCACCCAATCGTCCTATGCGCGATGCATTTAACCACGAGTTACAAAGAGAACAACAGTACGATACTGAAGTATTGACCGAAACCGTTCGTTCAAATGTTCAGTAATTGAATGACCAACAACGAATTGTGTACGATACTTTGATTCAAGCTATGAACAGTGGATTTGGGGGAATTTACTTCCTTGACGCTCCCGGGGGGACTGGGAGAACGTTCCTAATTTCATTGCTGTTGCCAAAGATCAGATCGCAAAATGAAGTAGACCTAGCCTTGGCTTCATCTGGAATAGCTGCAACATTGTTAGAAGGTGGACGAACTGCACATTCTGCCTTGAAATTACTATTAAACATGCAAATCAACGAAGCGCCAGTTTGCAACATCACCAAAAACAGCGCAATGGCAAATATTCTACAGATATGCAAATTGATCGTTTGGGATGAATGTACGATGCCCCACAATAGGTCACTGGAGGCACTGGATGGAACGTTAAAAGATCTTCGTGACAACCAAAACATTTTTGGTGGAGCCATGATTGTGTTGTAAGGTGATTTACGTCATACTCTTCCAATTATTCCCCGATCAACTGACGAACTAAAAGCATGCCTAAAATCGTCTAATTTGTGGCGGAATGTATAGACACTCCAATTAACAACTAACACGCGAGTGTTTCTGCGACAAGATCAAACTGCGTTTGTGTTTTCGAAGCATTTATTAGATATTGCAAATGGTAAAGTCGCAGTTGACAACTCGACCGGATTAATTACACTACCCACGCATTTCTTTCACTTCACCGACTCAAAAGAGGAGCTTATTCAGCGTAATTTTACGGATATAGAACAGCAGTTCAGTAACCATAATTGGCTGAGTGAACGAGCAATACTGGCCGCCAAAAACAAAGATGTCAATGATTTCAATGCGACCCAGGAGAGTTGTTTTCTTACAAATCAGTTGATACATTTACAAACCAGGATGATGTAGTAAACTATCCCACAGAGTTTTAAAATTTACTGGAATTGCTTGGACTACCACCTCACAATTTACAATTAAAAGTAGGATCAGTTATGATTATACTGTGTAACATTAATCAACCCCGACTGTGCAATGGAACAAGACTGGCTATGAAAAAGCTAATGAATAACGTGATTGAGACCAAGATCATCAAGGGAAAATACAAAAGAAAGGATGTCTTGTTCCCGTGTTACCGATGTTTCCAACGGATTTGCCATTCGATTTTAAGCGTCTACAATTTCCCGTGCATCTGGCCTTTGCGATGACCATAAATAAATCGCAAGGTCAGTCGTTGCAAGTTTTCGGAATCAACTTGGAGTTTCCCTGTTTCGCGCATGGACACTTATACGTCGCGTGCTAGCGCGTCGGAAAGCCATCATCTTATATATTTACGCACCGCAAAAAATATGGGTCATCAGAAAGCTTTAAATTGATTAAGTGTATAACTGTATTGTATTTAATGTAGATAAAAATTTTGTATTCATATGAATTGTTAGCAAATTTCGTTTAGAGACCGATCGAAATTAAAACAGTGTAAGATATAGTATGCTGAATATGTGTGTGGGTGTGCGTGTGGGTGTATGTGAAATGTATATGAGGTGTTGTTACTAAAACATATCCGTCAGAATTAGAATTATTATTGTTTTACATTCGTCACAACGTAACAAAATGTTATAACAACTAGGAAATGAACATCGGTTGTCCTGCCGCTGAATCCACTTTTTTCAAAACGGGCAATGCATATTATATTAGAGACCAAAAAAAATAAAAAATTGTAGACACCTTATTAGTGTCTGTAGTAGAACAACTGCATAAACCGTGACGTGCACAAAAGAGACACTATTGTGCAGTCACGACAATAAAGAGTTTTTGATCGGTGTTGCCATCTCAATACATTATACATATATGATGTAGGTGAAACGAAGTTCACCGGGTCATCTAGTAACATAAATAAATTCAAGCATTTGGCGAATGAGGATGTCGCCGTTCGCGTGATTGTTCTTTAGTCTCCGGCATAAAGTGGAACGCTCAAGTTTTGTCACCCGTCACCCGTCATAATCGACTCCATAATCGCCTAGGTCTAAAGGATTCAAACAACACAGTCTAACGGTAAAGTAAGGTTGATAATGACTAAAGACTGGAAGACCGAGCGTGGCGTGTGAGCGGTAAGGCCGGCCACACACAGAACCGGGCGGGGCAGGGCGGGGAAGGGCATTTTGCCCCGGGGCGTCTTGTGCGACGGGAAACGCACGGGTGCCTATGGAGCATCACACACAGGACCGGGCGGGGCAGGGCACGTCGAAAAGACGCCCCGGGGCAAAATGCGAAGCTGAAACAAATTATGCCCCGGGGCAAGTCGCTGCCGGGCAGAACGTTCTGCGCATGCGCTGTCACGTGACCCACCCTCCCTCCCCGGGCTCCACTATCTCGCGGTGTTTCAAATATTCGACTGTTCTGTATGTGTGCCATGTATGACTGTAAGATTTAAAATTTATATGACTATACAGTGTTATTATATGGTTGAATAACTAATGCTCAGGAAAAAGAGGACCAACATACATTCCTTAAGGTTATCAAAAGCCGCTCCTCTGGGGGTATGGCTGTTCTCCAGTTGGTATTTTGCTTTTCTATTCTGCTCCGAATGCTCTCAAGTACAAAGTCGAATGTCGAAATTGACATGCGACAATAATCAAAAAACTTGTCTGGGTTCGGCTCGAAGCTCAGAAATAAAACTTCCTATATTCCTTTTCAGGTTTATAGGTCTTACCCACATGTCTTTGTTGTTAACACTGTGGTCCAAGAGCTGCAGATAGTTCCAAATTAACAAAACGGTCTCCTCATGTTCATCCAATTCAAAATGATACACTACACACCAGTATGCTCCCGCTGAGTTCACTGACAGGTGACTGGGTAGTGAAGAAAATTTGCTAAATGTTTGACTTGTCGTGCCCCGCCTCGTTCTGTGTGTCACAGCAGCCCGACAGGGCAAATCAGGCGACTCGTCGCGCCCCGCCCCGCCCTGCCCCGCCCGGTTCTGTGTGTGGCCGGCTTAACGCTCGGGCTCCAGGCAAATGCTGGGATGATTCTTATAGAAGGCCATGGCCGTTCCCTTCTTTAATAAATTCAACATCGATGAATCGCAAAGCAATAAACAAAAAATAAGAATAGGGAGGAGGTATTGTTAATAGATTTCAAGCCAGCTGCAACCTCCTCAATAAATTTAGCCAGCTCTTTTTTTTATGATTTTACGCCTCGTCGACATAGAGGTGATTAATGGCTGGATAGGAGTAGTGGCAAGGATTTCGGCCATGCCCTTGTAAAGAACCCATTCCGGTATTCATATGGAGTGATTTGGGGAAACCTTGGAAACCACAAATCTGCATGGACGATCTTGGATTCGAACCTATGTCCTCCCGAATAAGAGATCAGAACGTAAAAGATTTTCAGACGACGCCTAGTCATTCACAAGCCGTCACAGCACCGACAAACGCGTGTTCCGAAATGGTAATGATGTAGAAAAATAGATATTTGTTCAACCTCTAAAACGGTAAATAAATAAAATAAAATAATTTGATTCTTTATTTATGAATGCTTGGGAGACGTTACTTTCTGTATTGCCCTCATACAATTAACATGGATTCCCACCGTATTTTCACTTACCAGCTGTAAGTTGGATATTTGTGAAACCAACAAAAACGTTTGCCAAATGTGCTGCTCGTGTTGAATTATTACGAGTATTATTTACGCGTTATAAAGGTATTCTTCCTTGCCGAAGGAAGTAGGAAAGTTAAGACTGTTTCCTGGTAAGCGTTGTCATATTTACTTTCTGCGATGTTGCCACGATGTTCTGCCTAGTAGTAGAACTGTAGCAATTTTCCTATACAAGAAATAGTGTTTCATAGCTGGACACACACATCGGCGAAATGAAAAATTATTTTGAGCCTAACTTTTAAAAATGTTTGTCAGTAATGTTTAGACTCAATTACAATCATATATTTACATTAATTCATAGCCGAACGAATTGGATAAAGGGTAAAGTTTAGCAGTGACATTAGACAGTACTCAATTCACGATCCAGTCATCAAAATTTCGGTTTAAATAAAAAAAAAATACGAAATGTGAAATTTACCCTTCTCAAAGATCGAGGGCGGTTTTTTTTTTTTTTTTTAAATTGCTGAAAAACTCATTTTTTCCGAGCCATTGCATTAATAATGACTTTACTAAAGAATAACAACGAAAAAATGCAGACATATGTAACTTTTGATCCCCATTAAGTGTATAACATGTTTTCATTGTCCCGTGTACAAGCAACACAAGAAAAACATAACGCTCATAAAACCACTTTTGCCCGCGGCCTGAAACGAACCGTGGAACCGCGAGACAACGCACTAGATTCCGGGATCAGCATGGCATCCGCGAATCTGAGCCACTTACAGTACCATCCTCACTGGATTACCTGAGACAGAAGCTAAGGTAACATCAACTGGCATTATCTTTCCTCCTTCCTCAAATTTCCTGTTTCTTTCTTGCAATTTCACATTTCGGAAATAAGGTTATCATGTCATTATATTGAGGATATACATCAATTATATCATTACTGATCACTAGTAGGAGCAGCATTTTGTTAAATACTGAAATGTCTAGGCTTGTTATGCCGGGAAAACAATTACGTGCATGAGATGCAAGATTTTAATTATTAAAAAAAATGTTCTTTTAATATTTATTTTTAATTGCAAAAAGCAGGATTAAATTTAAATTACACCCTCTAAGTACAAAAGGAAAACACGAGTACGGAATTTAAAAAAAATACATTTATGAATAAAACATTGAAAGAAATACATGTTTGTTTAACATTACACAAAATTTGAAACTCAGCCAGCAAAAGAAAAAGAACAGAAACTGACAGACAATAAACAAATTGTTCCCGGCTAGGGAGAGCATGAAACTTCATCAGTTTGGGCGTATACTGGGTATATGTTTATATGTTTATATGAATTTTTATCACTTATCGTTATGGAGTAAGCTGTCGGTGACCTCGATATTTCCTTCACAATGATGAAACACCTTTCAATGCCATCCACCAACTAGATGGGTTCATTCTTGGCAGCACATGACGAAAAAACAGCACGACAAAAGATATCATGACAAAAACGGGTCCTCCACGTTTCTTTGAAAAGTCCGCGTACACACACACATACGGACTATACGGGGTCCAGCCCCCAAGTGCCCACGACAGCTTGACCACACTCACCCCCGCGCCTCCGGGAGTGGCATCTCTACCTGCGTCAAACAAAGACAAACACTCGCGCGAAAGGAACCTGTCGCCAGACAGGAATGCACCACCTTCTGCTGTCTCACAAAACGGCTGAATGAAATGTCTCACAAATGGAGAGGTGACGGAAAAACAATGACAGCAGAGGCTGGACATTACGGAACCTCGCAATAGCATGTTATTCGTCAATTATGATTTTTTGTTTTCGTAAGAATAACTACTCATATTTTTTCAATTCTGATTTGCTTGCTAATACCACTGTGTCCAACAAGAACATTAGCTACAAAGACCTCACATTAGTTTGATTTAGGTCCTTGTTTTTTATTTAAACAGCCATCATTACACCAATCATCAATCTCCTGCCTTTGCCATCAGCACTAGAAAAAAATTGGTAAAGTTGAGTGGCACAAATCGTAATGGTTAAATTAAATTTATCGGAAAACTGGCTTTTAGTTCCTACTGACGCAAGATGCGTTGACACTTTCTCATTTCAGCCAAAACATTAATTTTATGATTCTTTTCCACTGCTCCAATTGACCACGAAACATAAATAAACTTACTTAAATGATATGTATTTTGGAACAAGTGAAAAGGAGATAAAGAATGAAAAAAAAAATTACAGCACTTGGGCTTGACTGAGAACCAGCACAGCCCAGCGCGTTACCACTCAGACACCTGGACATACAGAATCTGGCGTTTCATCAATTATATGACCAAAGAAAATATATACATATAGATACAACATACCGCGATTGAATAGTAATCTGTATAAAGAATCGAACTGTTACAAGAGAAGTAATCAGTTAAATGAAAATATTCTAGATGAGACTGGAACATAAATAATTTTTCATTTTGCCGATGTGTGTGTCCAGCTATGAAACACTATTTCTTGTATAGGAAAATTGCTACAGTTCTACTACTAGGCAGAACATCGTGGCAACATCGCAGAAAGTAAATACGACAACGCTTACCAGGAAACAGTCTTAACTTTCCTACTTCCTTCGGCAAGGAAGAATACCTTTATAACGCGTAAATAATACTCGTAATAATTCAACACGAGCAGCACATTTGGCAAACTTTATTGTTGGTTTCACAAATATCCAACTTACAGCTGGTAAGTGAAAATACGGTGGGAATCCATGTTAATTGCATGAGGGCAATACAGAAAGTAACGTCTCCCAAGCATTCATAGATAAAGAATCAAATTATTTTATTTTATTTATTTACCGTTTTAGAGGTTGAACAAATATCTATTTTTCTACATCATTACCATTTCGGAACACGCGTTTGTCGGTGCTGTGACGGCCTGTGAATGACTAGGTGTCGTCTGAAAATCGTTTACGTTCTGATCTCTTATTCGGGAGGACATATGTTCGAATCCAAGTTCGGCCATGCAGATTTGTGGTTTCCAAGGTTTCCCCAAATCACTCCATATGAATACCGGAATGGGTTCTTTACAAGGGCATGGCCGAAATCCTTGCCACTACTCCTATCCAGCCATTAACCACCTCTATGTCGAATAGGCGTAAAATCATAAAAAAAAGAGCTGGCTAAATTTATTGAGGAGGGCGCAGCTGGCTTGAAATCTATTAACAATACCTCCTCCCTATTCTTATTTTTTTGTTTATTGATTTACGATTCATCGATGTTGAATTTATTAAAGAAGGGAACGGCCATGGCCTTCTATAAGAATCATCCCAGCATTTGCCTGGAGCCCGAGCGTTACCGCTCACACGCCACGCTCGGTCTTCCAGTCTTTAGTCATTATCAACCTTACTTTACCGGTAGACTGTGTTGTTTGAATCCTTTAGACCTAGGCGATTATGGAGTCGATTATGACGGGTGACGGGTGACAAAACTTGAGCGTTCCACTTTATGCCGGAGACTAAAGAACAATCACGCGAACGGCGACATTCTCTTTCGCCAAATGGTTGAATTTATTTATGTTATTCCAAACAAAGAATAACGCAGGTAATTTCACGCCTTGTTAAATAATGAGCATTTATCCCCAGTATTTAATAAATCCCAATGCTGTAAATATCATGAAGTAATAGTGTCAGAAACAACTAACAGCACTGTAGAAAACGGGAAAAACGGTAATATAAAAACTCCCTATCTTTAAGCCCGATTCTCAATTAACTTTAATTACTTTTACCAGTTATAAAAGAATTTATTTTTGTCTTACGATAATAATCTGGTTGTAAATTTTTTAGTGACAATGGTCGTCTGATTTGTTGCGGTGCTAATATTTAGTTCTACGCGATTAACTCTCATTTATTTATATAGTGCATAATCATTATCGTCCACCTACAAAGAGAGCAATAATTCCTCTTGTAAAAAATTTCTTTCTGAAACGCGATGATCGTTCTACTGTGAAATAATTATTTTGGAAAAATGTGTGTCGTATGATAAGGGACCGATGATATGATTTCGGCGCGGCTTGAAACCTGTGTAGATTTACGTCAGTTCTGCCGCCGCAAATCTTTCATGCTTACGTCGGCTATTAGTTACGAAACATAGTAGTTTCGCAGATCTTTATCTTATTTCCTGACGCAGTTAGGAAAGAATCATGGATACCTTATACTCATAAGCAATGTGCAGTTTCGATACGCTTAAAAGGAAAATACAAGTAATGATAAATTTCTAAAAAAAAAAAAAAAAAAAAAAAGAAAGGATAAGAACTACTTGGATTTGAACTCGGAACCGCTCGCTCAGCAACCCAGAACGCTAACCATAGGACCACTGCACGCTCCGTGCTACTTTCCTCGTATAGGTGTATACAACGCAGCGAAGGAAGACTGTTTCATTCAATCCATGTTGGAGAGAGACACTTCCGAAATAATTTCTTGTTTCTGTAGTTTCGTAGTACTAAAAATTCTACCTCATGGAACACGATTATCCCTTTGTTTGTGGACTGACCAGATATATGAGTGAAATATTATCCGAAGGAATTATCAAAATGAGTATAACAACCTTATCGTTATAGTTTTATGCTAATCAACCGTAGTAATATATAGCATTGAGTCTGTTTCCTGTCTCACTTTAATGCAATCCCGTTAATTACAACTTTTGGGATATGTTTCAAGATCTGAAGTATTATAGAAATGTAATGGAAGGTTGATGAACTGTTCTGCCAATAAGAATCGTCAGTGGGAGGAGCTTAATTCCTACCTGTTATCCAATTGTTTCCTGCATTGACTTAAGGAAATGAAAAATCTGCAGTATAGATGGCTCTGAATAAAATATCCACCAATGAAATTGCGAGGAGGCGGAGCCAGTATTGCGTTACTGTTGCCTGGGATGACATTGATGCCAGATTATGCAAAATAAGAGTGATAGAATTTTTCAGCGGCGGCTAGAAATAAAGTCAAAGACTGTACATACTCAGAGTACTGCGCTGCAGTCGGCAACGCCTATATAAGACAACCGGTGTCTGGCGCAGGCGTTAGATCGGTTACTGCTGCTACAATGTCAGGTTATCACGATTTAAGTGAGTTTGAACGTGGTATTATAGTCGGCGCACGAGAGATGGGACACAGCATCCCCGAGGTAGCGATTAGGTGGGGATTTTCCCGTACGACCATTTCACTAGTGCACCGTGCATATCGGAAATCCGGTAAAACATCAAATCTCCGACATCGCTGCGGCCGAAAAAAGATCCTGCAAGAACAGGTCCAATTACGACTGAATAGAATCGTTCAACATGACAGAATTGGAACCCTTCCGAAAATTGCTGCGGATTTCAATGCTGGGCCATCAACAAGTGTCAGCGTGCGAACCATTCAACCAAACATCATCGATACGGGCTTTCAGAGCCAAAGGCCCTCTCCTGTATCCATGATGAGTAAACGACACAAAGCTTTACGTTCGCCTGTCCCGTCAACACCGAAATTGATGATTGTAAACGTGTTGCCTGGTCTGACGTCTCGTTTCCAATTGTATCGAGCGGATGAACATGTAAGGGTATGGAGACAACCTCATGAATTCATGGACCCTGCATGTCAGCAGGGGACTGTTCAAGCTGTTGGAGGCTCTGTAATGGTGTAGGGCGTGTGCAGTTGGAGTGACATTGGACCCCTGATACGTCTAGATACGACTCTGACGGGTGACACGTAGGCAGGCATCCTGGCTTATCACCTGCATGCATTCATGTTCATTGTGCATTCCGACGGACTTGAGCAATTTCAGCAGGACAATGCGACACCCCACACGTCCAGAATTGCTACAGAGTGGCTCCAGGGACGCTCTTCTGAGTTTAAACATCTCCGCTGGCCACCAAACTCCCCAAATATGAACATTATTGAGCATTTCTGGGATGCCTTGCAACGTGCCGTTCAGAAGAGATCTCCACCCCTCGTACTCTTACGAATTTATGGAAAACCCTGCAGGAAGCATGGTGTAAATTCCTTCCCACTACTTCAGACATTAGTCGAGTCCAAGCCACGTCGTGTTGCGGCATTTCTGCTTGCTCGTGGGGGCCCTACACGATATTAGGTAGGTGTACCAGTTTCTTTGGCTCTTCAGTGTATTAAATGGAAAATTACGGTTATCAACCTTCTGCAGAATTTATGTAGTAGAAAGAGTCCACATGCATATTTAGTTTAATTTATGGTTGTGTGCTAAGAAAAAATATACAACAGGATTTGATAACCTCAACTAGGCCCAATCAAGATATTTGATTTTGTAGATTTCTGCGTTCGTTGTCTATATTTTCTTCGTTCTTCGATTGGAGCTGCGTCGATTTTTTTGAAAACTAACGTTTCAACCATCTATCTGTGGTTCTCGTTTGAGGACTACCATGATTGGGATCCCTGCTGCTTGTAAATCGTTAAAGCCGTTTATGTGTGACAAGTTCTCAGATAGGTCAGTCATGTAATCTAGCTACATCAGTATGGCTGAAACATTGCGTTTAAAAAATCGTCGTTGCTCCACACAGAGAACCAAGAGAACACCCTAACGATTTGTTATAAATGTTGTTATAGGAGATACATTAGTGCAAAATAACTTTATATAAAAAAATGGCAGTTTTTGTAGAGGCCTACACCTTTCGATCTTCCTCTTGACCAGTCTCAGTCGTTTTACGAAGGGCCATACGTTAACTACACTTTTAGACGTTCTTACAAAATTTTTGAGTGTGTTTGCGACGCACATTTTGTCGATATAGTATTAGAATATAATGCAAATAGCTGACTCATCGCATCACTGTACAAAATCATTTCTTTTACGAATTTAAATAACGATCACCTTATTCATCAAATTAAATTTGTTGTGCACGATGATGTATTTGCAACTTAAGTATTTAAAATACTTATATTTACTTGAACTATTTTCTTTTTGGACTAGAAGTAGACAATTGTAAACGAAGAAGCCAGTTAACTAATGTACCTACACTATACGTTACACAGTGCTGTTTTTAATACTTATCTCAAATTAATGGAACGATTGGTCATTGGTGGTATTTGTTGGCTTCAGTAATTAATAAAAATTATATACAAATCATAACTATGTGTTAGCGATGGAAAAAAGCCTCCGATTAATATAAAAGAAGGCGCGAAAATGACGAAAAGTCACAATTTATCGCTGTACAAAAAGTAACAACTGTGTTTATCGATGGTATTCGCAAATCCAAGTTGCAAGCGCATTGTGATTTATTATGTTTGTTTCGCTAGCATTGAACCTAATCCAGTGACATTTAAGGTATCTTGCTCCATACTTACCTGATTAGATAGTAAACATTTTCTCCTTGCTAAGTAAACAATAATAAAGATGGTTATTTTTCCACAGCTGTAAGACAAGACATATTTACTGGGATTTCCAAACGCTACGCTTTATTTCTAAAAGCTTTATCTATCTATATATTAATACGCTAAGCGAAAACTTCGGATCCCTTTTTAGGAAAATTGCGCGCACGGAGAAGTGTGAGATTTGACATAGTTAAAGGTTATATGGAGAAGAAGTGCAGAAATCTAAAATCTATATATGATATGTGTTATAAATACAATAAATTAAATAAAATAAAACATTCGTTGTTTAAATTAATCATTTTTTTTTTTTTTTTTTTTTTTTTTTTTTTTTTTTTTTTTTTTTTTTTTTTTTTGCGACGTCGACACTTGGTGATTCTGAAAATGTTTGTGATCTTTGATCAAGAGTATAGAAAAAATGTAATAAGCATAATTAATACATGATTAATCGACTTTCGTGTTATGCCGCGTTGTTTATTTCATTTCCTGAGCTTTCTGCTGGTATCCTACAGGCTTCGTCAGTCTATTAATCATGAACAAAGACGGCCACGGAAGTCTTAGGAATTAGTTACTACATGTTACAAATACATTATTAAATAAAAAATAAATTCGCGAAAGTGAGTGTGTGTGTGAAATCGGATCGGAGCCAACTATCTGACCTGTTTTTCCAGCATTGAGAAAATCTGTGGTCTTTGGTGAAACAAAAGAATCGCATTCAGCAGGGATTCATCTTTGAACATATAAAAGGAATGTTCCGAAAAGGAATGTAGTGATTCTACCAGATACTATATGGTCTTTTTATTATTTAAAAGGTTAAACTTTGGTTAATGGTCTTTTGATTTTGGAATTTCAGTAATTTCATTACAGATTTTTTTTCATTGTGATATTTTCTCCTACTTCCATTATGCCTGGATATAGAACATTGAAAGGTCGGAGAGAGGGAGAGAGACAGAAGGAATACCTATTTGCGTGAAATTCAAGAAGATAATAGACCAAATTTAAATAGTGAATACACAAAATGTTGAAATTATTTTGATGGATACATTTAAATGCTCACTAAATGCCATTCCAAGAAATTTTTGTAGTTTCGCATTTACAATGCATGTTTTGCAATGCAAAACATTTCGAATCAAAAGTCACTATTATTATTAATTTAATTGTGATGGAGCTAACACTCCGGTGGACAGGTGAAAGGTCTGCATTTACTTAATGTTGTCATAAAGCTAAAGCAGTTTTACCGGCCTTAAGTCAGAATGAATATTTTAAATGGACTAATTTCAAAATGAACCGTCGGTAAATAAGCAGTCAAAAATTATTTTGAAAACATCCATAAATACATTTCATCATTTCCTGTGGTTAGTTCGGAAGTTAAAATTTAGTCACGAGTGGAGTGTATCATTTTAATTGTGTAAGTATGGTATTTTAGGGATTTAAGGCAAACAGTAGAAACTAATAAGTAATAACGTGTTGGTACACGATTGCAGCCAACGATGTCAATGTATACAGTATATAATATATCTATGCTCGCAGCAAACGCAAAAGAACGAAATCAAATAATGATTATTACTCTTTAAAAAAAGAAACTAAATAACTTAATGAATTACGGTCGAATTTCGACCCCTGGGCGATCACTAGTAATAATAAATATTGAAATGCACCAAGCTAATAGTTCATTTATAGAAAGTTTTAGTTTTCATGATTAATGAGGATTTGTGTCAATCCTAGTTCTTCAGCCTTCTCTACTAACTTTGTTGCATTTGTTTATGTCAACATGATTTCACTATTATGAAACAATCACTAGTTGAATCAATTGCTAGTGGAGATATCTCGCCCTACTTTTTTTTTACATTAACGGTTATTGTGATTTTTCATTAAAGGTTTTGTTTGTACATAAAAAAAAATCTTACCTGTTTGTAGGCAACTTGGTGATTCTTTTCTCTGAGAGTGGAAGATCATTTTTAAATTTTTCCCATTCGCATGCCATTGACTGGTTCATAACAAAAGAAAGTTTCCTTGTCTCTTCTTCTTCTATCCAGTCTTTTTGATAGAGTGGTAAAACATCAAAACCCTTTACATGATGGTGAGGAGGATGATACTGATAAAATAATTCTTGCGGGAAGTTATCTGTAATAGGAAATAGATTATAAAGCTGTCGGATAGACACAGCAAAACAATAAATTGTTTCAAGAAATACTCGAATTTGTACTATTAGGCAAGTGATAAAGATAATCAAATGGACAAGTGAATAATTAATAAAAAATTATCAGAGTGTTAGATACGCATTTGGGAGTGAGAGGGGGGGGGGGGGGAAGGATACTAGGTTAGTGAGAGTCGTGGTAGACTCGTGTGAAAATACAGACGAGTCTAGCAGGCGGACCTGTCAGTCAGCTTAAGACTTCCAGGGGAACGCGACCACCACACAGAACGAAACAGTGTACTACTCAAAGGTTGAAGAACAGCCCGGAATAAATTTTGAACGGAAGACGATATAAATGGCAGGCAGTATATGCGATTTATTGCAACTCTTAGTGAAGTATCGGTAATTTACAGTGACCCTATGCCAATAGATGAGCGGCCAGCCAATAATGTGAACACGTACCTCGAGTAAAGTTTCTATAGCACGACATTTCAAATGATTCAGTTATTCTTTTGTTCATCCTAAATTTCAATTAACGTGCTGCACTATACATATAGCATTTAAACTTCTGAGTCCTAGGGCAATGTTTGAAACTGAAAGGTTTCTCCTTCCGAAGAAGCCTCTTTTCGCCGATCGCCCTAGCTTTAGCCACTGATAATAGAATCCGTTTAGTTCTTTTACAACATTTATATGGGATCCATTTATATCCGTCTACCGTTATTGACATAATTTATTTATGCTAAATTTGGTTATCCTTTTTTTTCTCAAGTAATTTACTCACACCATACAGTAATGTCTCAGAATCCTCAATCTTGTCTCCGAGCAGGACGTCATCAGCAAATCGCAGGAATATTGTTTGTTCCTCCCTTATGCCAAATCCAAAATTTTCTCCTATTTCATTGATTGGTTCTTTTTCTTCTATTTCGTTTATTGGTTCTTCTAAATACAATTTGAAGTTGGCGGAAACATATAAGATAAAACACTATAGCAAAAAGGCCAAGTTCTCAGTTTGCATCTTACATTATACAGGGCGTTCGCCGGAAAACGCTACCCTCCCAGTCTGTTGCCGTCGGCAACTTGCTCGGTCAGTCCAGCCAGCAGTTTCCGCCACACGGCACCGTGAATCACCGCACTGTTTAACACCTCCGCTGCCCCAACAGTGCAGTGCAGTGACCCTTACATTGTTAAGAACGGTTTCTTTGCATTGTAGATAGTTTGTGACTTCAGTCTCTTATTAATCAGTGTTGTGAATAAACGTTTCTTTGCGGTTTGGCTGGTTTGGGGATTCATACTCTTACTAATCTGTACCGTGTTTGAGTGTGAGTAAAATTATGGTACGTTACAGTTTGCAACAAAGAATATTTCTCTACGATACATATGTGAAGAAGAAGTCGTTTAGAAAGTGTCGCAGTAAATTTCGTCGCGAATTTCCTGGCGCTTTACTGCCAGCTAAATCAACAATTCTGCGTCTGGTTAAAAAAGTAAGAGAAACGGGTTCATTTTTTAACAAAAAGAGACTGTCGGTCAACCGTATTCTCACAGAGGAAAAAATTGACGATATCGCTTTTCGACTAGAACAGTCACCCAAAAAATCATTAAGTCAGTTAGGGCAGCGTGTGTCTCGAAATATGTTCAGAAGATGTGAAATGTGCATTACACAAGAGGGTCAACACTTCCAGCATCTTTTATAAGGTAAGCTAATGAATTACGTCACATTTAAATGCTTAGCACACAAGTTAATGAAGTTTATGAAGCGTAATTATTATGAAGTAGTCCGCGGCCGACGGTCGAACAATGCCGGAAACTGAGCGCTCGCTCGCCGGGAGCAGTTTCTTCCTTGTAGCGCTAACAGTGGGTTGCGTTTCCCGGCGAACGCCCTGTACAAAATAATATGATGTACAACTTTCTGTTCCATCACATGTTTATAAAACCAGACGGCGAGATCCTCAGCGATCCATCTTAGACTTATTGTTATTTTTATTTATAAAACATTGACCGCAAATAGCTTGTCAAATGAACTCTGAAAAACTTAAAACGATTAGTTTATCACTGGTCTTTTTTTATTTCCGCATTTACGGCAATCGAATTAGATAAGTTTGATGAGGGCACTATTTATTTAACGTTTTCTGAGAGAAACACGTCACCTCTGCAATAAAGACCTTTATGTAGCGCCAGTCTTTCAAATTAATTTTCTTAATTTCGCAATTTGTTTTTTATCTATCCGGTGTATGTTAGGTGAGATTTCACGTAGAATTTTAAAATGTTGCTAGTGGTATTTTTGTGTGTTTGCCACTGTGGTTGGCTCACGAGCTTGCCGCGAGCGGAACGTGTTGCATTCACAGCGAGTCGACAATAAATGCGTACTCATTCTGTAACTCTAATCGTTGCACGTTACTGTTACCAAAAGCTATAGCGTGTACTGTGTACGTGGTTTGTGAACCAGCCGCGAGCGTTAAAGGCTCCTCTATACAATTGGCCATGATGGGCAATTAAACATGTGGCCATAATCGTCGCGATCATGGATTGCTGTCTACACAATCGTTATTGCTCCTCTTCACAATCACCCATGATGGGGGATTAAAAAATTGGCCATCATCGTCGCGATCATGAGTTGCTGTCTGTGAATTTTCATTTACTGAGCGTTGTCTGTTGAAAATGGATGTCAAAGTGATAGCGTCTTGTGGCGATCACGGATTAATAAGTTACTCTATGTTACGCAATCATAATTTTATAGAATCCTTGAGGTTTTGTTTTAGTTAGGTTTTTATTTGTTGTGTTGTTTGATGGCTGAGTCGTGATATTGAACTCAATCATCGCAAATTCCATTTACGAACCATGCAACCTCAGAAGGAAGTACGATGTAAATGTTATCCATGTAGTTTCGGCTAGTGTTAGCGGAACATTGTAAAATAATTAGTTTACTGAATTAAAGTACAAAGAAAGGCTTAAAAAACTTTCATTAATTAGATAATTTCTATAACTTATTTAAAAAAGAAGGAAAGGCGACTGTGTAACTAAAGAAGAGATTACCGTAATCTTCCGGAAATAACTGGAAAACATTAAATAAGTACCAGGCAGAAACGATGCACAAAGAAAAATAACACAGGCTGCTGCTATCTATTTGCTTAGTACATAATTATAATCATTATCGGAATGAGCATCAAAAACAATAAAAGTCATGTAAAATAGATAGAGGAAGAGAAGGTGGTGGATGTTGACTATTCACCGCAACTGAACAAGGTACAGAGCCTCCTATTATTGTGCTAGGTATTAGGCAACTCTTGCCTGCGACTTCGTTTTCACTTCTCCGTCCATACGCATCATTTCACCCGCCTTTCCCCCCAGACAAACCATGAATAAACAACTAGCCGAACTTCTGGCAGAACCATCATCAGGATTTGATAACTTCGATAGCATGTCATCAAGCGACTTTGAATATCTAATGCAAAAAATATCTCCATTGGTTGCGAAAAAAAGACGTATTTTAGACCTCTGCGTGCGACTGAATGGTGGGCGAGTATGTGGACACGCGCACCATCATCGGCACGCATTCCTTTTGATGAACCGAAAACTAACCGATCGCTCACGATTATATGATGGCTACTCACAGACGATTATACCCTCTACACCTTAGGTGTCAAACTCAATTTTCCAGAGGGCCGTATATTAAATTTAGAATGTGTAGGCGGGCCAGATTCAAATAAAAAAATGTACTGAATTATTATAACATTTTATTTATTTAATTGTATAATATATAATATACGGTTGTTAAAAATCATATCAAAGTTATAAAAGAGGCTAATTATTTTGAGCTCGAGGATCCAGATACCTGATTTCTCTTGTTTTTGACAAGCTCATTGATGTCAGGTATCATATTTGTTGTAATTATTTTAAGAATTGATTGGAGATGTTCATTCGTAAGTCTTTTGTAATGTTTGTTCTTATTAATTTTCATGACGGAAAACATCTGCTCACATAAATAGGTGCTACCAAACATGCTCAGAATGCGTGTTGCATGCTTTTTTAATTCCTGGTAGTTATCCAAACTCTTGAAATATTGTGTATAAAATGTAAGAGCGTTAATCTCTTTAAATTTTTCTTTCAAAATGCTGTCCGATTGATATACAGTCTTTAATAAAATCACCATCAGTGAAAGGTTTTGATCTTTTCGCGATTTCTAAAGCAATAATAAAACTTGATTTCAGGGCATCTTCGCTCTCAGTATTAGCTTTAGTAAACATCTATTGTTGACCTTGAAGTTTAGATTTTAAAGATGACAATGTGTCCATTCTTATTTTTTCAGTGTAACAATCGAATTTTAATTTATGATTCGTATCACAGTGTCTCTTCAAGTTAAACTCCTTACAAACAGCAACTGTTTGATTGCAAATCAAACACAGTGGTTTACCTTTCCACTCTATGAAAAAATATGCAATTTCCTATTTAGACTGAAAAACTCTGCACTCACTATCAACTTTAAGTTTTTGTGACATTATGCCAAAATCGTAATAATTATGGAACTCGACACAACAATTATGTATATCACACGCGCACGACACAAACAAATGCACAATACCTTCACAATCGACTCAACTGACTCACGTCGCACCGACGCACTCCTTTTATATCGATAAGGAAGGTTGTAGTCTAGACTCGAAGCGCGTGGAAGATTCCGCTTGTTGCTAAGAGATGGCGTTACTGTCTCTCTCTCTCGCTTGTCTAGGCACGCGCTGCCCTTGAAATTACTTGTAAATGCAGTGTGCGCATTTTAAAACTTCCGTAGAGGAATCGAGTGAAGTCTAAGAGCTCTAAAAAACATGATTATTCTTTCTGTGTCACATTGCGGTCGCGGGCCGTATTGATAGGACCCGGGGGCCGGACGCGGCCCGCGGGTCGTATCTTTGACATCACTGCTCTACAAAATCGTGCGTGCCTACAGTCGCCAGCATGGGCGATTGTGTATAGGAGCCATTAACACGTACGGCTTGCAGCGTTGTTGGTTTTTGCTGGGAATCAAAGGGCGCTCGCTTTTTGTTCGTGGACGTCCTAAGTGAAGTTCGTTGCTGGTGAATTAGCCGCGACGACTTGTTTGGTGGGCCTTACGTTGCCAACCACAGCCATCACTGAAATTCCAAGATCTATTCGGATGAGAATGACAGTTATAGACGTTATTCAGAACTGTGGGAGGGTTGGCCGTTGGTGGCTAGGAGGCCGCGAGTTACTTTCCCGGTTTCCAAGTTGCTACCATATTCAAAACCCAATTTTGTAACCCAATTCCTTTACTACTTTCGTGCATCCCATCACCACTCTCTTCAACAAATGCAGAATTTTGAAACCTTTTCCTACTAACTGTCCAGTGTGTCCTGCCCACTTAAGCTTGTTATCAATTGTAACACCAAGATATTTACATTTCAAGTCTTCAAAAAGCAATTCTTTCCCCACCTTATAACCATAACCGACCTTTAGTTTTTTGTCTGTGTAGCTAACTTTCTCATTTATCTTTATCCCATGTTTACCAATCATGTCCAGATCACCCTACAGCTGTTTACAGTCCTTTGCCGATTTCATTATTTTATTTAGCACTAGTTGTTATCCGCGACTTGGTACGCGTGGACTTAAAATTTCATTACCAGAATTGAATATAGAATGCTGTTAGTAACGTAAGATTTGTCCCAAACAACAGCTAGTCTGTATAATATGACAGGAAAGTCATCACTATATCATTCTACCGTCGAACGTGTCAAAGAATCAATTTCCAACATATTTAAAAACAGAAAAAAAACGAAGGTGCGGGGATGTGGGAGGAAGGAGGGGGTTTAACTGAGGGCAGCTTTGTTTCAGTTTGGTCTTTTCTTCTTTCTTCAGCAGGAGCATCAGATTCTTGGGTTCTAATAATTTTAGCTGCTCGTGCTCTTCTATCAGATTCTGCACTTTAGGCAGTTTTAAACCCGAAAAGCATGTCAAAAAAAGGAGACAAAATAAACTAATGCCAGAATCTTTTAGGCAGACACATACTAATAGTACAGTGCAGAGCAAATCGACATCTGCACTAAATAATAAGTTTAGTCTCTAAACGAAATTTTACAAGCAGATACCCGCGACTTCGTCCGCCTTGAAGAGTGTTGTAATATAAGATTTTCTTGAGAGGTCTGGTTTCTCAGTGGTTAGGGCGTCCAACTGGAAATGAAAAAGTCCCCAGCTTGAATCCCAGTCTCGACGACGATTTCCAAAGGTCCTTAGATCGACCTTCACCTCTGGCATAGGTTGTTGTGTGATGTGAATTACGCCAGAATGCTCAATTGGTTCTGATTCCGTGTTGAAATGTGGGTCCTCTATGTCCGGTAGGATTACTGGGTTACGTTAAGAGGCTACGAAAGGGGCTGATTGCGGAGACGTAAAGAAGCCTTGTTACCAGGTCAATACGACCATACAATTTATTTTAAAGCTATTTTTATTAGTAATCAATAGGGTTCTCTGGTATACAGCAGGTCCACGCACAGTGACAGTCCTCAGCGCCTCCCTTTGTTCCGCCATTCTATTAGTTTTTATATATGTCCCGTTTTTCATTATATCATAAATCATTTTCATACTTCGCCGACCTCTTCACTCCGTTCCCTCCAGAGCAGTCTTAAGCAGGCATTTATTCTTCAGCACATGCCCAATCCAGTTCTTTTTTCTGTTTCTTGTTTTTTTTTTTTTTAGTGACATGTCCCCTATTCGTTTCAGCACTTCCTCATTTCTTACTTTGTCCTCCCAACTTATTTTCTCCAGCCTCCTCCATACCCACATTTCAAAAATTCCAACCTCTTTAGATCTTCTTTGTGTAGCTCCATGTTTCTGCTCCATACAAAAAATTTAGCTAATTATTTCCTCAGGATTTAGTAATAGTAGTAATAAATGTTGCAATAAAAGAACAAAAATTTATTTATGTTCCACAACTACTTCATCGAATTTTTAAAACAATAAAAATATTCTGTTTGTTAGGAGTATATTCAGTTTAATATATCTGCATATACAATATTGAGGATTTGTCTCCTAGGTTTTGGCTATTTTCATAGCCCTAGTTTTCTTACATTTCTATGAAAGATTTGAATTTCATTTACCTAGCATCTTTTAAATTACTAATTTCATCTCGTGAATAAAAATGAATATAGTTTGAATTAGTGGAAGCTCAAAACGTCAAAATATTAGCAATACATTGATGGAATCGACTAAATATCAACAACAAAAAAATCCAAACAGCAAATAAATACTTAAGTGGCCCATGGACGTTAAAAAAATTGCGATACTAAAAATGAATATTTTGATTTGCATTGAAAATCTGAAAAAAACTTTAAAAAAAGAGAACTTAATTTGCTCTTTCAATATTGATTTTGTTTTGAGGATATATTGGTTCCATCAATAGAAATTTACATATTATAGTAGTAATTAATACTTTTATCCAGTAATGATCAGTTGTATTGTGGTAATGGTTTCTCTATCTGTGGAGGCAGTTGATTTGCCTGTAGACCAATTTACTATAGTTCATTCGTTTCGATCCATTAAGTCTGCGCTAAAATAAAAATTTCAATGTTAAAGTAGTAATTGATTCTTTCTTCATAATTGGTTTCTCAATCTGCCAACAGAATTGAATGTCTACCGGCAAATTACCACTCCGCTTGTCTGCCACTCCACTATCTGAATAAAACAATTATAAATTTCAAAAATTTACTTCGGTCAACGCCATGTGTTCTGCTAAATCATCCAAGCTTATTATAAAACTTTTGATACAATATCGGAACAAAGCAACACATGACATCACTAAAATGGAGCTCTTGAAATAACTATTAATGTTTCATTCTGGCCCAGGCTGCTTTTCAACCAAATCACAAACTCAGCTAATATTACCGTTAGAAAATCAAAGCTTTTATCAGTTGCGCATTAATACATTCACTATAGGTAGGCTTGCCAGACGTCCCGGTTTGACCGGGACAGTCCCGGTTTTTAGACAAAGTCCCGGTGTCCCGGCCGGTTTTCCTTCCGTCCCACCGAGCGTGGTGGTGTAACGGATAGCGTTCTGGCCTCGCATTCGGGAGGACGGCGGTTCGAATCCCCGTCCGGGCATCCAGATTTGGGTTTTCCATGGTTTCCCCAAATCACTCCAGGCGAATGCCGGGATGCTTCCTTCAAAAGGCCATGGCCGAATTCCTTCCCATTCCTTGCCCCCATCCTTTCCCGTCTCTAAAGACCACGTTGTTAAAAAGGGACGTTAAACTGTTACAAAAAAAAAATAATCCTTCCGTCCCGGTAAAAATTAAATTTGGTTATAAACTATAATTTATAGATATAGATGACCAAAAATGTCTTAAAACAATTAACTGTGAAGTATAACTTAGGATATTTACTTTGTCATTTATTTAACTGTACTGTATGAAAAGTGAAAACTACAAAAGAATGAGGGTCTGCTAATAAATAAATATAAAAATATTGTCATCACATCGCCTTGTCTCTCCAATCATGACCATGCGCATGCGCTCTCCGGGCGAGTCCAGTATTGTATTAGTATTACACTCCTCGTGTGCAGTAACAATGTTACTGTAACATTGGACTCGCCCACCTTCACCCCGGCGAAAGTCGCCTGCGATAGAAATGTCAGTCTGTTCCTGCCTAGCCTATCGGATTAACTTGTGAAGATTTTTACAACAAGATTAAAACCAAAAAGGACTTTCTAAAAAAAGTGCTCACCAATGAAAAGTACATGTAAAAACTGTTAAAATTGTTATTCCTCATCCAAAGGGTTTCTTCTCACAATCTTACTTAGTCAACTTATTACATTTATATGTAAACACTCACATGTAAGAAATAAAATATTTAAATTTGTATTTTAGTATAATTTATTATTACCCCTGGCTTAGGTTCCTAATCAGTAATTACTGATCATTAACCATTTATTAGGTATTTATAGCATTGAGAATAAACTACCCTCTAAAACACTCTGAAACCCACCAAGGGTCTGGACCCTTCATTACCTATGACGCTGGGGGGGGGGGGGGGGGCATTCTAGTGTCCCGGTTGAACATTTCAGAAATCTGGCAAGCCTAACTATAGGGCCTATTGCATGTTAGTGACGTTATGAATGGCGAAATAAACTTGACTCATTATTTCAGATCGCGATACTAAATGAACCCGAATAATGACGTTGGCAATGTGGCGCTCGTGAAAACACAGTAAATTAAATACTGAATTCATCTGAAGCTACATTCATCCGCATGAATTATGTCATCAGCATCATGACAGTTATTGGAGTAACGTAATTAAAAAATTTATACTAAAGTGCTTTTAACTTACAGTGTACAACGGAAAGTCCATAATTCTCTACAACTTTAAGGCAACTTTCGTTAATATTGCTGGTCAATTTAACATCTCGATATAGTGACTGTTACAGTTCGTGATTTAGTAAGGTGTATAATAAGGTATTTAATATGTAGAGGTATTTTCGTATAGTTTGACTTTGTATGGGCAATATTAACAGAGATAGTGGTTTGGTTGAAATGATGCTTGGACCAGAATGTTTTGTTATAGCATAAGGCAGAAGTAATTTAGTTATTATTAGTAGCAATAAGTAAGCAGCTTTCATAAGCTCCATGCAAATGAGGTGTATTGTGTTGTAAACGACTTCCAGTGTTGCTTCATGAAACAATAAGTTTCTGCATTAGCACATTGAATACATTCGTTTTAAGTGTAGCATTCGATAGATATTTGCATAATATTGAACAGTAAGTAAAAAGCACTGTTTCGTGTATCATAGTCTCTACTATTTGTACAATAATTCTGAACAAAAAATAAAAAGGGTTAGTTAAATTTTAAATTACGTTAAAAATAATTTGTATTACAGAGACTGTGTAGTAACAAAAAAGAAACAGTAAAAAAATTAAACCGAGATAGAATGGAATCCTTTACATTTTTTATAAATACGACATTTGGGGCACGTCCATTTTGCACTTTTATTGAACCCACTTTAGTGCTGGTATACTCATAGCATTTTACGTTGTGTTATTTTCAAGCTTTGATTTTTCATAGGCCTATTTATTATGACGCCTATATCACGAACGGAATTATGGTGTAATATTTGAGATTTCATACTATTTTATGTCTGCAAATGAAAACATCTCTTTGCGAGCTTAATAACAGTACCTACCTTCTTTAAAAATTTAAGGTTAAGTACAGATTTATATTTCCTGCTTCCAAACTATTATTTGTCAAGTGCGTTGGTTTTATAGATTTTAAACTAAACACAAACTTGCATATGTAAGAAGGTTTTTGCTTTTATTTCTAAAAGTAGTGTTTGCCGATTTATGTAAACGTGGCACGGCTATCCCCGAAGTAGGAAACTTTTTGTTGTTTGCAATTGATATTAATGGCAATTTCTAAAAGAACTATGCGTTTTTGCGGGATAAAATCTATCCTATGTCACTTCGCACACAATTAACTGACTTCATTCCAAATTTCATTATGTTGAGTTATTAAGGCGTGATTGATTCCAGAAGTACATCCAAACACACATCCAAACTTTTTCATTTTCTCATTTATAGATATATAGATATAGATTATTGCAGATCACACACATACTGACTATGAGAGAAGCAAAGCCTGAGTTATCAATATATCGTAAAATGTGTACACAGACAGCATCGTTAGACCTCCTAAGGTTTGCCACGCATTGCACCTCTAAATTTATGATATCAATGGTTTAACAAGAAATCCGAACAACTGATCGTCCAGGCGTGGCTCATACGATCAACAATAATTCTTAGAAATTTTTGCTTCCACCGGGATTTGAATCCGAGACCACGCTCCAACCAATAGTAAGCAAGCGCATTGACCATTGTGCTATCAACCTGCTATACCGGAAGGTAGCTCATCCTATGCGTCTGTCTGAGCCATTCAGTAATTTTTTAAAATTATATGACAGTATGTATTATTTATACAGAAAAAAGTATCTTATGTCCATTCTAATGCGAAATAGCATCTCCTATTCAAATTTCATCGCGATCGGATTAGCCGTTTAGCCCAAGAAACGTAACAAACAGACAGACAGATAGACTTACTTTCCCATTTACAATATTAGTATAAATTATATCATCTGCAAACAATTTAATTTGTAACAGAAAAAGATCAACACAATTATTCATTAGAATAATGAATAGCAGTGGTCCCAATATGCTACCCTGTGGCACTCCCCTTTTTACTTCCACTTCTTTTGATACTGCATTTCGTACCCTAACATTTTGTTTTCTACCTTTTAAAAATTCTTCTACCCAGCAAATCACTTTCTCATTCACTCCAATAGTTTTTACCTTATTTACTATCATTTTATGGCTCAGTCTGTCAAAGGCCTTTGAAAGATCTCGTGTTACACTATCAATTTTGCCTCCCTTGTCCCTTTCATGCGAAATATCTTGCATATACCCCATTAACCGAGATTCGTATGAACATCCTTGCCTAAAGCCATGTTTCCTACTTGAAAAGCACTTTCGATCCTCACCTATATTTCTGATGTAACTGAATATCAATCTCTACACTAATTTGCCCACCACTGATGTCTTATGTACCGGCACTACTATCGCACTTTTCCAGTCCTCTGGTAAGCAGCAAGTATCCAGACTCAATTTAAATAATAATTCAAGATATGTCATGTCACATCCGGCTATCTTTAAGGTCTCTGTAGTAATATTATTTACAACAGCCCCGTCATATTTTTTTTTTTCAAATTTCCTTCATGATATCCTCAGGATGAATATCAAAATTTTTGTTCTGCTCATTTCTAATTGTGTTGTTACTCTCGTTATCCGATTTTGGCCCTCTCGTTTCTGATTCATTGTCCCTAATGCTCTTACTAAACTAGTTACTTCAAATCTCTGCCTTTTTTCAAATTTTAAGTAACTTCTTCTCCAACCTTATCTATAAGCATCACGGTACCCTTCCTTCTACTCAGTTTTATAACATAGCCATAGAAATTTCTCAATGTATCAGTCAATGTTCCCCTTGCACTGACAATAGTCTTCATAAACCCATCTTTAGCCGCCATCTTAGCTGTTATTAAATTCTTGTTTAGTTGTTTTAAATATTACCTGCTACCCTGCTGTCTCTTAACTCTGTTATGTTCTCTTCTTACCAACCTCTTTAACCTCCTCACCTCCCTATTATAGTACACAGGTTCTCTAACTCTTTTTATTTTCTGTTTTGGAATAAATTGTGCTTCCACTTTCTTATTATCTCCTTGAACTCTTCCCACCTTGACTCTACTGTACCTATGCCTTCCTTCCATTTGCTGAAACGATTTTCTGAAATATCTCTTCAAGTTCTAAATCTGTATATTTTTATAATTGTACCTACTTCCCCCTTCAATTTCGGCTGCTGGTTTACTGAATCCTCTAATATCCATCAGAACTGCGTCATGATCACTTATTCTTTCAGTTACTTGACACCCCACAAGGTTTTAATTGGGCTTAATTAGAAATATATCCAATATATTTTGTTCCCTAGTGTTTTGCTCAACCACTTGTGTAAATCCTCCTTCCCTTATTAAGATATTTGTAAATCTTTGTTCCCTTGTGTTATTTATCTTATTACCTTCCCAGTTTACACCTGGTAAATTTAAATCCCCACCAATGATGATCATTCTATTCTCACCTCTGAAATCTGAGTATGAATTTAATTTCTCCCCAAGCGCCTCACCTTCATCTGTGATGCTTCCACTGCGTACTGTACTGTACTGTACTATACTGAACAAATACGTAAACAACCAGCCACGCCAGTCTCCAACAGATCCCAGTCTGTAGCAGATTTGGTAGACGGCCCCTGAAGAAGACCTAAGCCCTGGTCGAACGTCGGCAAGAAGAAAGAGGAGGAGGCGTATTTTTACGTAGCGTTAATCCCGTAAGCAATTTATATTGATATGACGGCTGCGAAAACAGCAAAATCTTTTATCCTGATTTTTTTTATTACCCCAAGTAACACATGGTCATGATCTATGAATACGAGTGAATTTTGGTAGTTTTTGCTAACTGGTATAAAATTTTCTCCTTCAATTGCTCCTCTGTCTCTGCGGTACACATTGTAGCCATCGGGAAAAACCTCATTGTGTAGTACTTCTTCTTTTAACCTAGACTCTTACCCTATAATTACTTGTGGTTCGTGTATTTCTATTAAGTTTGCAAGTGCGATTACTTTGTTCATTATACTTCTACAGTTCGCCAGCAACACCCTTATTACTGGCTTAAAATTTTCAGCACCAACCTCCTCCTTCCCAGTTCTACCCCAGTCAGTTACTATTCCAGGAACTTAATCTATTTCTTTAACAACTCGTTTAAAACCTAAAGCGGGCTTGCCGGCAACACTAGTAGAATAAGAATTCTCTGTTCAATCTATAAACTGCTGACTAGCGTGAGCAATCATTTTAAATACATGTGTTTCGTGCATCAATCCTTTGAAGTCTCATGTATCCAATTGTTTTATCAAGTTGCTCTCGTAATTTCTATTCATATCGCTCCAGTGAATTAACAGTGTTATGTTGTAATAATTTTTCTCTCTGAAATACATGTGTGTTAAATAAATATCTTTCTCGTTGAATTATTTTTTAATTTGATTAATTAATTAAAGTACAGGGTTTCCTTTTGGAGTCTCCCTTAATGTAATTCCATGATAATAAATTGTAAAATGATAATTAATATCCGATAAATGAAAAACATAAGAAAAAATATGTGACTAAAAGTGAATAAGCAACCACCTTATGATGGAAATTACACTACCTAATCTCTTTTTCTATGAATTTAATATTTGTTGCTGCGTAGATCTCTACTAATGGCGTGTTTCTTAATACGTTCTATTTTGAATTGTTTTTATTTTTTTATTTATTGTTTTTTTTATTAGGCACGATATACTTGTTTTGCACTTGCTTTAAACTCGAAAAGAGTTGTGGAGAGACCATTGAAATGATGAAGGCGACATTTGGGGACGAGTATATGAGCAAAACCAAATAAGCGTTTCAAAGATGGTCGCATATCTGTTGATAATAACCCACGGCCTTCTAGGGACCGTGCACAAACTACGTGGCTCGGTCCAGGGGAGGGAGGGGTTGGCTGGAAGTCTACGCTATGCTACGTGGGGGGAGGGGGGGTTTCCGAGCCAGACCACGTAGCTTTCCTTTCATAACATTTTTTTTCACAGTTAAAATGAGGAACAGAACATACAACAGCATGTGAATATTTATTTCCCTCAGATAATCATCTCCGTATGCAATAGTCTGACAAGAGAAAACAGTACAAAATGTCTTTTGGAATCAAAAAGGAAAAAAGCAACGTGCTACGTGGGGGGGAAGAGGGGGTAGAGTCAAAAGCCACGTAGGGCTACGTTGGCCGCGGGGGGGGGGGGGGGGGGGGTTTCACAAGAAGACAAAATGGAGCTACGTGGTTTATGCACGCTCCCCTCCGACGTAAACGCTGTATAATAACGAACGTGTCAATGAAGATCATCGATTGAATATGCGAGAGCTGGGATGTGCTCTTGGAATACCGAAAACTAGTGTTTTGAAGATTTAAACTGAAAATTTGCAAATAGTTCGCGTCTGTGCGAAGTTCATTCCGAAATTGTTAACGGTGGAGCAGAAAAATCTTCGCCTTGAAACCGCTCAGGACAATTTGAAAATAGTCAATAATGATGCAAATTGTTACTCGTATTATTACTATTATGAAGGTGTTGTGCACAACGAATACTATCAAAGATCAGACGATCAACAAAGAATATTATCTTGAAGTTATGAAAAGATTGCATGACGCAATTAGAAAAAAACGACATCAGCTTTGATCAAGCGGTGACTGGCTTCTTCATCAACGATAAAGCGCCAGCGCATGCATCGAATCTCGTGCAGCAATATTTGACAAAGCACAGCACGTACAGTTCCGTCAACCTCCGTACAGTCCTGATGTAGCTTCCTACATCTTTTGGCTGTTCCCAAGATTAAAAATGACACTCAAAGGACGCCGATTCAACGACAAAGAAACACTCGAAACTAATACGACAAACTCTCTAAAGGCGATACCAAAAAACGAGTTCCAAGACTGCTTCCAGAAGTTGGGAGCGTATTCTTCAATCAAATGGGGACTATGTACCTCGAAGGATGTCACCAGCCGTATGACGCAGAATAACACCAACGGAATATGAAGGAAGGTTGGATACTTTTGGGACAGACCTTGTATGTCTTATAGGTTCCCAGCACTCTCTTCTTACCCCCTGTGTTCCAATGTCTTCCAATCAAGCTCCTTTATCATATCAGCTACTGACTGGGTCCTGCGATTATTTTTACAAACAAATCTAACTGTTCTTCTTTGCACGCCCTCCAACTTACGTATTTGATTCCATGGCAGACCGCGGACACTCTACTCGTCAATTCAAAAATCGTAGTCCAATGGTCCCCTCAGTGACCAAAGTGGCGTTTATTCGTTTTATTTCCAGTCTCTCGAATAAGTTCGCCATTGAACTCTGGAGGCTGATAGGTGGTTTACCAGTATCGCGTAATCTCAATCCGGTTTTAGCAGGGCAATTTTGCACTTTTTATATTGATTCTGAAAGTATGGTTTCATTAGATGGTTAGTCCCTTCTTTCTTATTTTTTCTGCTAAAACTTTTCCCTTGAGTGGCCTATTAAGTGGTTTCTTGCTCTCACGCGATTGCTTCACTTCCCTGAATAGGTGCCACGCATCTGTGTGTTTGTAGACTTGGGGATGCAAGAAGTAGGTGATATTCAATTGTTTGGAAATAGAACTGATCGTAGTCGGAATTGAATGGTTATGCCTTTGTTGGTCGGAAGATTTCAAAGAATTGTTTGGCCTCAAACGAACTATTTTGATTTGCTGCTACACTTCGCACTTGTAATCTGTAGGCAATTGGGACCTAAATTTTTTTGTGGAATCGAAATTATGGAATATCTTATCACACTACACACAAAAAAAGAAAAATTATTTTTTCACAGTTCAAGGTCAATTTTAAAGGTCTAGAGAAAAAAGGACAGTGGATGTCAGACGCCCTCAAAAAGCAGGCCATCCCATTTCTGCTAGCATTACTTCGATTGCCTAATCAAGATGTCTTCCCGCGATTTACACAGACCATTAAAGAGCTGTACAAACTTGAAGATAATACTTGAGTAACATCAGTTTTAAACATGTTGCCGCACTTAACAGACAGGAGAGACTTCAACCTACGGGCCTAAAGTCCGAAATCCAACAAATGCATTAAAAATAACAGTCTAAATCACTTAATCATGATCACTAATGTCGAGCGGTCAGGTGGCTAGTTCAACTCTGGCAAAACTTTGCTTTGTCATGTGATGTATGCTAGGACGCTCCGTGGTTCGAATTTCACGTAAAACTGTTTGTCCCCTATACCTGGTAATCTTACCAGGTCAGGGTAACCACGACATAGACATACATCGTAACTGTCATCCGGCGGTCTCACAGCCCATAATGCCATACGCCTTTTCTTTTTACCAAAGTCAGACATCTTATTACGGAATCAGCAGACATTCCAATAAACGCTAATAGTCATAGGGAACAAATATGCAAGTAGATTGATGATTTTTATTTTTATGGCACTATAGAGGATGACACAGCCTAAGCCAGCCACTCGTTTCAATTCTCCTACAGCCAAGTAGTCTGTTTCCTGTTATCCTAGCATTATACGCGATTTGTGTATTTCAATATGTCCAACGAACTACAGAATGTCACTGTGGAAATGAGTGGAAGTGAAAGTGTAGAGAAGACAGGAGGGTAAAGCAAGAAGCATTTCTCATTTTCGTATCTTTCCCGGTAACATCAACCTTTATTAACTACAATAATTGAAAGAAAGATGGTTTAGACATTCTTAAGTAATAAAAAAAAACTTGTTGTCGCACAAATACAGTTCATCAAAAAGTGTATATATTCCCTTAGCGATAGAATATGATGTACATGCATCTTTCTTCCCCTTCGCCTTTTATTTTTCATTTTAATTATTTTTTAATTAATTATTAATTTAATTGCAATAGAGCTAACACTCCGGTGGTAATTTCCCTAGTCATCTAATTAGTATATATATAAATTTTCTTTTGTAGCTGGAATGTTAAATTCCTCCCCCATTTACTTTTCCGATTTACAAATTTTAATTTTAAATTCCTTAAGCGTTTTTGGCAAATTATCCATCCCTACACTTGGTAATTTGTTCCAATCCCTGATACTCTTACCAACAAAAGAAAATTTTCCCACTACCCTTATGCATGAAATCGAGCGCATGCTTGTGGTCATGGTCGCCTTTTCCCTTCCAAGCACTATTCCTAATTCTTTGACCAATATCCCTCCAAGACCCATCACCAATATATGCCCTGTAGATTTCCATCACTCTCTTCACCCTCCTCCTTTCCTCCAATGAGTCCCAATCCAGATCCTTTATTATATCAATTACTGACTGGATCATGCGATAATTTCCACAAACAAATCTTGCTGCACTTCTTTGCACACGATCCAACTCCTGTATTTGATTACTAAAATATGGGTCCCAAATTACACCACCATATTCAACCAATGGTCTGACCAAAGTTTTGTAACCCAACTCCCTAACTTCTCAGTTACATCCTTTCATCACCCTCTCCAGTAATTGTATCCTTTTTCTACCACCTGCCCAATGTGCTCTGTCCAGTTAAGTTTGTTATCAAACGTTATACCAAGATATTTACACTTCAAGATTTCATCAAGCAATTCTGACCCCACTCTATAATCATAATTAACCTTTAGTTTTTTATCTGTGTACCTTATAAGCCAACTCTTCTTGGCATTTATATCATTGCATACTGACCTACCTATTTAGGTATTCTAACCAGGTCATCCTGCAGCAGTTCACAGTCTTCACCTGTTTCAATCCTATTGTACGCCATTATATCATCTACAAAAGAACTAGATTCTGACCGAAACCCATCAACACAATTATTCATTAGAATAAAGAACAGCAATGGTCTCAATACATTACCCTGTGGCACTCCAATATTTACCTCCATCGCTTTTGATAATGTATTTCCTACTCTAGCACTTTGATTTCTGGATTTTTAAGAATTCCTCTACCCAGCAAGTAACTTTGTCATCCAATCCAATAGATTTCAGTTTATTTAAAACCATTTTATGGTTCACTGTGTCAAATGCCTTAAAAAGATCTAGTGCCACACTTTCAACTTGGACTCCCTTGTCCAATTCATCTGAAATAACTTGCATGTAGCCCAACATCCGAGATTCACATGAATATCCTTGCCTAAAGCAATTTGTCGATATGAAAACCAGTTTCTTTCTTCACAGACATTTCTGATATTGTTGAATATCAATCTCTCCATCATTCTGCCTATCACTGATGCCAAACTAATTGGCCTGTAATTTTCAACCCTATTTGTAACCCCCTCTTTTATGAAACGGTACTACTATTGCTCTTTTCCAATCCTCTGGTAAGCAGCAAGACTGCAAACTCATTTTAAATAAAATTTCAATGTAAGGTACAACATCGTATCCCACAATCTTTAATAAATCTATAGTAATATAATTTAAATTAGTCCCTTTACATTTTTTTTTTAGCTTTTTGAGTTTCTTCATTATTTCCTGAGAATTTATATCAAATTTTGTAGTTTCCTCATTTATACTTTTAGGGAGACTTTCCTCTGATTCATTCCCTCCCATCACAGGATGATTGTCCCTAGTTGTCACACTAAACTAGTCACTCTATCTCTGCAATTTGAAAGTCCAAAAGTACAAGAAGGAGCATATGTATAAGCTTGTTATCAGACATGGTGGCGAGACTGGCTGCGCCCCCAGGGTGCCTAGTGTAATAAGCCGGGTAAGATACAATGCCTCGCCACGGCTCTCCGCCACCCGTGGCTGCCGACGTGGTCTCGGGGCACGGTAGCCAGTCAGCCGCTATTCTGTGGCGACGCCACTGGCTGCCCTAGTGTAATAAGCTCCATAGAGTCAATGCCCAGTGACGAGCAGTGTCACCGGTGGCTCGTCTGGCTGCGCCGCCAGGTGGCATAGTGTAATAAGTCCCTTAGACGAGCGTTGCTCTTTTTGACGCCAACTGGAAATGAATAGACTAATGCAGCAACAATGCTGTCCTATCCTCATACTGTAGATGCCAGATTTTTTCCTGCTCATTGAAATATTCGTAGTGATGCGCGGGCTACAGAAACACTGCTGTTGATACTGCGGGTGACTAGCCGAGTGAGCTGGGTATTTTCACACGACAGAAGATGGCGACAGAGTTTCCGATCGCCGAAATATCGTTTGAAAATATCCTGCTCACTCGGCTAGTTGCCAGAGAAGACTGTATTAATTCTCAGAGCCGAGAGAAACTTCGTTCTTATATACTGCTATTGCAGAGTAGACCCAGTCTACAGATTTTAATGATTGCATTTTTCTTTTCAGTTAAGATCTTTTTTACTATCTGATTCAAGAAATTTTCTATTGAATGACACAGAAGATCTTTTTGTAAAATTTCGAAAGAATTTCGGATCAGTAGATCCCATGTGAGAATAATCTCGGGGATGTGGAACAGTACATACACTTATTAGTCAATATTACTATATAATTGATAATATTATTATGTATTGACAACAAGTTAGTTACAACCCATTGGTATAACCAATATCTCCTGTAATCTACAAATACAATCCCGAGTTAATTAATACTTATTATGTGGAACAGTGTATACTCTTGTTACCAGCATCTAACAACAAGTTATTTTCTTACCAACCAGTTACCATGATAAGTTTCTCTGTAATTTGCGACTACATATTATATCATGTTAGTTGCTATTTATGTGGAACAGTATACACGCCTATTAACAATATCAATTATATTACCAACAACTCATAAGCAGTCAATTACTTAAAAACCTGTTAGTATCATAATTTTTCACAGCAGTTTTTGAGTGCATGCTACCCCATGTTAGTTACTATATATGAGTGAAATTTTGTAAAGTGTAATTACTTCAGTTGTCAAAAGTTTCAACAGAAAGAAAAACCATATATCATTTTAGTAATTGTGGACAACTTTGTCACCTTCCCCTTCCATACACCATATATACTATTTTATCAGTCATTCTTAGTTACCAAATTCCAAGAAGAAAATTCTTTCACAGAGTAAAATGGGTTCTGAAGCAGAAACTCTTTCAGTTTGGACTTAAAGTAGTTGGGTTTTTGCAGATAACATTTAATTTTTGTTGGTAAGACATTGAATAAGGAAGCTCCAGTAAATGTTAACCCTTTCTGTACAATTGACAGTGATTTGTAATCCTTGTGAATATTATATTTATTCCTAGTATTATGGCTATGTATGTCAGTATTAAGACTGAAGTGTTCAGGATTTTCCACTACAAATGATAGTACGGAGTATACATACTGTGCTGGCATTGTTAGTACACCCAGGTTTTTAAATAGATTTCTGCACGACGTCTGTGAGCTTGCTCTACAAATAGTTCTTATAGCACGCTTTTGAAATTTAAATACCCTCTGTGCTTGTGACGAGTTTCCCCAGAATGAGATGCCATAAGTGAGCAGGGAATGAAAATATGCAAAATATACTAACTTTCTGGTTTCTATATTAGCTATTCTAGATATTACCCTAAGTGAAAATGTTGCAGAATTCAGTTTTTTAAGAAGTTGTTGAATATGCTGTTTCCAGTTCAATTTGTTATCTATACATACACCCAGGAATTTTGTGAAATTGCTTTCATTGATTGCTTTCCTTCTGATATCACATTATACCTGTCCTTTGTTTTATTTTTTGTAACAAACTGAAGTAACTGTGTCTTTTCTACATTAAGTATTAGTTTGTTGTTTTGGAAATAAAAGGAATAGTACTTTTTGTGGGTATTCGCTGCAAATTACGCAAGATATAGAATAAAAGAAAAAATAAAAGCATTTTGAAATGATCTGTCAGTCACGAAGATAGATAGTAAAGAAAAAAGAAGATTTTGCTGTGAAGTAACCTGCCACTAAGCAGTAAAATAAATATATCTAGACTAGTACATTTCAGGATGCGTTAATACTGAGTGAGGCCCTTCCCGTTCATTCTCCATCCCCCAAATCATGAATTATGTGCATGAAGTTCGACATTAAGATGAAATAAAGAATCATCACGGGAAATTACAGGGTGAAATACGAGTAAATCCTTCGCCTGTTTTCTTGCGCGCACGTTGCAATACAGATACTGATGTGCACCACTAACAGATAATACCACTTTACTTTATGCCAGTTTCGGATCACTTCCCTCCCTCTTGGCTACAGGGCCGGCGTTAGGGAGGGGTAAGCGGGGCAAAAGTACCCGGGGCCCAAGCCTCAAAGGGGGCCCTCCGTCCAGCGTGTCTAGCTAAATAGAAATTAAACAAAAAAATCTAAAAAAGGTGTTATTAAAATTTTCTGACTTTATCCACAAAAAATAGAGGCGGGGGGCCCGAGAACACTTATCTGGGGCCCGAGAATCCTACCGCCAGCCCTGCTTGGCTACATACGGTTAGGTAGTCCATGTGAAATGAATGATGCGATTAAGTCCACTAGAATAGTCACGCATCATCTGAGAGGAATAACGACAACCAAATAAAATATTTTACTAAATCAGCGAGATAATTTAGAATTTAGATCGTTTTCCGGATGATTTAGATGACTCCGTGGACAGTTTCTTGTCAAAGTGACAAAATTTACGTTTTAGATAGGCCTATAGAGAAGTAGAAACACAGAGGACAGATGGAATCACAGACCAACATTACCTGCATTTTAACATAATCTTTCTATTTCTGCCCATTCTGTCCACAAATTGCACTTTTCTCTATGCCGCTGGACATACTCAATAATATTGATTATTTTTAAAACGTTTGTTATTTTTTTATTTCTACAACTGTCTAGCAAGTATGCCCTGAGGTTTCTCTCGGTACCTTATTTCCAGTTCGTTGAGTTACTGCTTATCTTACGCTTGCACTGTTAATGCCTCTCAAGCCATTTATATGGAATCGTATAGCTGTAATATATTTTATGGAGTTTGTTAATTGATATCACGAATATCTGAATGATTTAACTTGTTGTAAAATTTGTGTTTCAAACATTATATTACTTCGAATTTTTGCATTTCCTTCGAAGTTTATGCCTTCTGATTTTATGCTTGAAATTTCCATTTTATAAATTTGGTTTCCCGATTAAAATGATATACTGAGAATTGCAGATTTTCATTGTAATCTATTAAATATTTGGCTAGCAATATAAACTACGATATCAAGGTAATAACCGGTGAAAAGTTAAGGAATTTATCTATTAGTATAATAGACAAGATGTAGCGTGTAGCACCTACGTCATGTCACGCGGTGACGTCAAGCTATGACGTTGCGATACGACGTCACGCTTTACGATATTATTTGTGGGAGTGCGCGTTATTTAATATCATTTCCAAGGAACAGTGAATAAATTAACTCACAGAACACTGAAATAAAAGTATGTATTGCGTTAAAATCGATATATCAATCATTAGATGCTTATATTTACGTAATATTCTTTTGATATATTGAAGTATTCCTTAAATTCTTTGTTCATAGATATTGTTGTAAGATAAAAGCTTTGTATTTCGAGCATCAATGCTGAGAAAAATTTGGTTAAAGTATTACTTAAGATGGATCAGAATTACAACTGGCATTTGACGCTACGGCAGAGGGCATGAATAATTTAGCTTTTATTCAAAATAATTTAAACTGTACCCTATTATTGAAATTATTAATTCGTTTGAACCGAAATAGTTGCCCACTCATCTCGAATTGTGCAGCCTACACTACAATTAATAATGTAAGTTTATCAGATTTATTTTAATCTTCTTTGATTTCACTGAGTAATATTACTGAGGCTATTACGTATTTCCGCAATGTGTAACTATGACAGCTATTCGAACGTTGTAATATCGGTCTGAATCACGTTGCAGATTTTTGGTTTATTACCTTTCTTTTTTGTTGAATGTTTTTGATGAAATTTATGTTGTTGCGTAATGTATCTCATTAATGAATTGTCGTTTTGGTCGGAAAACTGTTGCACACGTTCGTTTTGTGATATTATTGGCTATGGCAAAATAAAAACTAGGCCCAAAGAATTGTGCTATTCGTTTGAAATTTACCACATATGTTCCTATGGTCATACCTTTTAAGAAAAAAGTGTACATGAAAGCAAAAGGCAGCTTACGTTAGACGTGAAGCAACATGAAAATTACGAATTAACACAACACAAAACCGCCAATTCAAATATTCACGTCAAAGATAGCATCTGTACAGCAACAACTGTAAAAACGCTGGCAACGTTTCTTGATAGGATATAAATATATTACTGCGTTGTATAATTCACTTCTTACAACAACTTATTTTATACTTATGTCGCGATACATGACATCACCATTAATGCGCATGCGATTAAAGCTTTCATTTTGTAGCGGCAGTATTACCCGAGATTGTGGTTAGGTTGAAATCCAGCCTGGACAAAAATAAATAAAGAACCTTATCACAGCAATAGCATGTTGAATTTAGCTATTATCAGTTATTTAAGCAGGTTTCATAAGCACTATGTCACGTTTTGATATCATGAATCACGATGTAAACTACTCCTGTATGTGGTTAGTTTTAAAATGCAACCTGGACAAGGATAGCAACCGAAACCTTTTGTCATAGCGCCAGGCAATAGGAATTGCATTTATTTTATAACAATTCAATTTATTTCAACAATTGCTAAGAAAGGATTGCTACAATACTGAAAGAAGAGTATGAATTTTGTTTAAATTGTCATATTGATTATTAGTTGCTTTTTTTTAGTGATATGATTACTTGGTTTGAATGAAAGAAGTTCCAAATTGTTCGCGATCTATGCAACCTAAACCACAATTGAAACTAATATTACATGACGTAAGAAGTTAATATTTATTTTTAGCATCCTTCGTTTTCACTGGGGTCATTATTTCAGCCGAATGTAAGCTGTGCCAGGCGTTAAAACATCGATCTTCATCATAGACAATAAGAAAGTTGTTAGAAAATGTGAAGATTTTGGATCAAGTTTGTATCGCATGATGCATGATTAGTACAGATGCATGATGACATTGACATGCGATTCAGGGAATGTATAAATTCGCGTGTGAATGAAGCTTTGATTTTCTACCGGCTATATTGGCGAAGATTGTAGATAGGCTGAAACGCAACCTGGACCAAATTGACAACTGAAACTTTTTGCTACATCACAAGGGACGAGAAATTACAGCATAGTGAGCTTTATTTTATAAAATTTCTATTTAGGTTAGCAACCAAAAATAAATCAATTGCCAGAACAGTCCGTTAAACCCGTCATTTTTGACGTTTTTTTTGGCTAGTTTAAATTATAAAAACTGTTGACACAACATTGACATAACATTTCAACTTGATATTTCAGTGGCCATTGAGATTTTTTTGATGGGGGGCTCTCATCGATGGCTAGAATATCTAAGAGTTACATCTATTGATGCTTTCAAAAGTTTTTCTGTATTCAATGAATACCAGATGAGTTTCTATCTTAAATTGCCGAAGTTTTTCATCTAACAGTTTCATTGTAAAATAACCATTTTCACATCAATTCCCTTTCCGAAATCCGTTCTGTTTCTCTCAAATTTTATTGTTGTAATGTTTCTGACATTTCTTTTTTACAAGGTTTACTAAAATTTTATATCCACTATACATCTGCAATTCTCACAGATTTTATGATAATAGCTTTCTGCAAGGCTTGACGGTCGAGTTACTCCTGCTATATGTTATTAAAGAGAAATAAAATTGTTAATATAAGTGTTTAATTACAATAATTTAAAAGTTCTAGATTGGACGCATCTTTTTCAAGAGCTTTAACATTCCAGAAACTTTTCAGTAGACCTTTTAGTTTCTGTTTCGTTGTAGACTGTCCCAGCTGTTTGTGGAAATGAGGCTGGACTGACCCTAAGTTCTGAAAATTTATATCTGTGTTTGATTATGAAATTCAAAAAGATGATAAAACTCAGTTTTTCACTTTTAAGTACAATTACAACGAGAAATTTTGTTTCTTACGATCTCTTTGTTAGTATGATAGCATGAGCTTATGATGGAAAGTGTGGTTCGAAATATTTTGCTTTATTTATGAACACTCTGGCTCATGCTTCGGTAAAAAGTTATATTTTAAGTCTTACACAGATTTTTCTTAATACATAAATTTTATTGCCCTTAAGGTGAGAATTGGAGCTTTGTTCAATGGTATAGAAAGAGTTAGTAGCACCACCTGCATAATTTTAGTAATTATAATGAAACTCCCTACTATTCATATTTATTGTAAATAACGTTTTCTCGTATATTAATTTAACTTGTATAATACATACCAACTCCTTTAGGTAAAATCATTTTGCTATGTTCGTCATGTAGCTTTCCAAGTTGGGTGTCCATTTGTCCTCTTCTTAGACTTGCCTGATATGGGTTATAAATTCCGTGTTTAACTGCAGTCAGTTTAACAGGGGGTTTGTTGTCTTCGCATGCGTCAGTCATACCAAGCAGAGAAATTCCGTACCAAATGCTGAGAATGTAAATATACAAATATATAACAGATTTCCGAATTTAAGTGTTCAGAGAAGTTTGTTACCAGGTAACAGCGTCACTTCTTAACAATTACACAAGTGAAATTGTGATAAATTACATACATTTTACTGCATCAGAAAATATGTGTCCATGCAGTACTATTCCAATTTCACAGTTATGATACTTTATATTTTTTATACTTATTTATCTAACAACAATACAGCAGTATTTACCTCACGAAATAGTAAAAAGAAGAAACAGCTTTTCTGCTCTAGGACAGATCTTGACAATTTCAGTTGTAATACTAAAACAATATTGCAGAGGCAGCTTGCCTAGTTTCTTCCTATGCTTACAGTATTAGACGTATTGGGCATAAAGTTGAAGGCAGAGCTTGGTTGTTTTCCTCATGTCTTTACGTCTCTTCGACGACATTAGAGGTGGACAAGACGGGGGACAAGAAAGGGATGGGAACTGCCATGGCCTTTTGATGGAACCATTCGAGCTTTTTTTTGGGGGGGGGGGTAATTGGTTGTATCCAGCAATAAGACAATGCAACTCAAGAACATTAGATATGAGATGTCTCCAAACCACAATGTGAAAATCGTGAGCCCTACGCCCAAACTTTACCTCAACCTAAACGAAGGATTAGCAAATGTAGCTTGTATGATATAAGACGCAACGTCTGCATACCACAATAAAAATTAATTTAGATTTCTATAATGTGTATTACTTAAAAGCGATCCATCACAAATGTCCATCAGCTAATACTGTTTAAACTAAGCAATTTTTCTACTGCATGAGTAATTGCATCAACACTTTCGATATTATGTAGAAAATTAAATAATGTGAAATATTTGAAATTTCTTCACTTTTGTTTGCTGGCGCAATAGGAAGATTGCAGCGACTCCATTTTCTTTCCTCTATCACGTTATTTTACTCTCTGAATGAGTATTATCGCGTGGTCCTTAGATCATCTTTTTATTTATTTTTACATTTTTGGCTTTTAAAAGGAATTTTTTAAAAAAAAAAAATTCTTTTTTTTCCATCGACTCAAATTTACGCAGCCATTCTCCTTTTAATTAATATTTATTTAAACGGTATAATTTTATCTAAATAGTTTGCGAAGGGAATTTTCTAATTTTTTCCTCTCCTCTTGAATCCGTGGTAGTCTACCACAGGTTGGACTCAATAGTCCTCTATATTTTCATTCTTTCGAGAAAATATATAGTGTTTAGCAGTAGCCATATTAAGGCGTCTCTTTTATGTTCCAAGTGTGATGTCATGTCTGGTTTCCGTAGAATTTCCGGAGTTATTCTTCTCGTGGTGTTATCTAATATATGTGCTGTGTTACGCCTTACCCAGTTCTAAATGTTTTTGACACAGTGGCAAGTAATCATATGGGGTAGAGTGTCTGCCGTTTGACAGTGGTTACAATCTATCCGTTTCTAGAAGATGGATTCGATTTAGTTCGGAGTTAGTGGCTGTTGTCTCATTGATAACCTTGTACCAGATTGAATGTTACGGACACTGGGTTATGGATATTTGTCCAAAGATTTTTCCATATAATAGTTGGATACTTCGTTTCATGTCTATTTCCGGGGGTATTATACTTCAGAATATTGTAGATTATTTTTGTTGTTAAAGGGCAATTATTTTTGTGATGGAGCTTCAGGTATCTGATTTCCAGGTAGAAAAGTATTTCAGCTGGTTTGGTATACCGACGATGCTTATGGCTGCTTATGTGGCTTGTATAGGTCGATCAGGTGCGCTGTAATGCTTTGCGAATTCCTGCTTTTTGCATGCAGCATATTTTTAACGAAGAGAGCTTTACTCCTCTTATATACATCGACAAGGCTAAGTCCCCCTCTTTGTTTAGCTGGAGTCAACGTTTCAATTTTGATTTTGAAGATTTCTTCTCTGTGTATAAAATATCCAATCTCAGACATAATGCTGCGAACTAAGGGCGTAGAAACTGGAAATACTTGCGAAGTGTACCATAGCTTCCCAAGGGCAAATGTGTTGATTAGTTGCACTCTTTGTATCATATTAAGGTTTCTCACTGAGTGTTGTTGAAGGCAAGCTCTAATTTTGGCTAATAGGTCCTGCGAATTTGTTGTCGCACTTTTTGCAGGCTTTTTTTTAAATTTAATTCCCAGGAGGTTGATTTCCGAGTTTTTTTCAGCCAGGAGAGCTTATTAGACCACAAAACCTCTCCAATATCCATGATTTTTTATTTTTTAGTGTTTAATACTGCCTCAGAGCATTGACTGTAACTATCAATGGTTTGTTTTGCGAATTCTTATCTGTTGTATCTTTTGCAAAGACTACGACATCATCAGTATAGGCCCGACATATTACTTTCCCCATTTCTAGATTATAGATTGATGAGTCTTGAGAGGATAAGGTGTAATGTACTCTACATCTGATTTTGATTCCTTCGAGTTGTCTTCTCTTCATTGCTATTATTTTTGCTTTGATTCTCTTTATCTCGAGGAGATATTTTCTTTCTGTTACCACATTTTTATATAAAGCTCGTAAACGAAGATAGTAAAATTCTTCTTTTTGCTGTTGCCACTTTTTTTAATTCGGTGCTATTGGTCTTTAACATCTGTTGGATCTTGGATTTCGCCAATTTTATCCACCTCTATATAGATGACTGAAATCTCTGTGTTTGGTTACAGCATTGTTACCATATCTCTGCGAAGTTCTGTTGTAGCTGTTGATGCTCGATAATAGATACATTTAATTTCCAGTATTCTCTCCCCGTGCATATTTTTTGTTTAGCTAGGTTCATTTTGCACTGGTAGGCAACATGGTCTGAGAATTCGACCGGCCACGTTCTGTTGTTTGTAGTTCAATCTTTAGTTCGTAACTGATGTATATACGATCTAATCGTGATGCAGATTTCCCGGTCGTGTATGTGAACCCTGTAGTATCTCCATTTATTACTTCCCATGTGTCTAGTGGTTTAAAATTGTTGATAATATATTCCAATTCGATGCTTTTGTTGAAGTTGGGCGTCTGATCTTTCTGATGTAAAACGAAATCTCCTCCTAAATAGTTTGTTGGGTGTTCGTTCCCATCTGTAGAGTTAAACTATTTTTGAAATATTCCGCCCTCTCGGCTCGTTGATTACTACCTGAGGGAGCGTTTACGTTTATTATTCTAATATTCGCTGTCGTGCGAGCTATAGTTCTTCCGCCTTCAGACCTTGTTATTTCTGAGATTTCAATACCGAATTTGGTTGAGATCGCTGTTCCGAGGCTGATATCACCATCTACGTTGCTTACAAAATTGCAGTCAAAGATTCTGTTTAGGTTTACGTTTGTAACATCTTGCAGTAGTAGAATGTCAAGATTTCCGGCTCTAACACAGTCTTGCAGCATTTTCACTTTAAGAGGGCTAATAATTGAGTTTATATTTAGTATTGCCACTGTATATGTTTGTATCGTGCTATCGGCGCACATCTCCCTGTTTCCTTGATGGTGGTTTTGTGAAATAAACTGTTTAAACATCACAATTATCTAGCATTAACTTACTGTTTCATTCTATATGCATGTTCTCTGTATGGGTTTCTTGCGATTGGTCTTCTGCCCATTTATTGATTGCTTTCTCTGTATATCCATCCGTTTGTTTACGTTGATCAGAAAGTGAAATTAGCGCAGGAAATACTGGGCCCTTATCACTTACTTGCTTCTTTAATTTCTTGCCCCTGGTTCTCGCTTTTTCTAATATTTCCATCTCGGTTGAACCGTCTCTGTTTGGTTTACATGTGCATTAGGTCGCTTCCTCCCTTGACGTTTTTGTGGATCTTGACTGATGCCGGGCGGTGCGACTCCATCTCATCTGCTGTAGACTGTATGTCGTGAACATCTGTTCTCCTTTTCAATTTTCTGATTCCTCACAATCCATATTTGTAGTTAGATTAACTAATATTTCTTCATTCACAATATCTTGTGGATTCTAAACATTTGTTATTTGCGGGGTTTCTGCAGAATCATGGTCCATAATATGAGACTTGTTCATCTTATTGCTTTGTGTTTCATTACGCTGATGGGAAAAAGTTGTTGCACTCTGCTGTGTGTTTTCAGTTTCCTGCTGCATCGCTTCTGTCATCGGACGTAAACATTCCGTAAACTGCTGAAGAAATTCAGGCTGGCCTTCTTCCTGGTGTGTCTGCGCCAACTGTACGCCTTGCATACGTTAGTGGCAGCACTACCGGTTGTTTACGAGGGCAGTTGACTCGAACATGTTCCATGGAGTGACACAAGAAGTATATATATATTTGGCATTCGGCAACTAAGACCATACAGCCAGCTCAATGTGAATTAGTTTTTCCAGTACGTTGTCTATATACTATTACAAATCTACTAGCTGTTAACCGCCACTTTAGAGTAAGAATTTCTTTGTCAGAATTGAATATAGAAAGTTGTTGGTAACGAAGGATTGGTCCCAAACAACACCGAATCGGCATAATATGACAGGAAAGCCATCACAATATCATTCTACCATTGAACCTGTCTCTTGAAGAGAATTAATTTCCAACATATTTAAAAACAAACGAAATCGAAGGTGCGAAGATGAGGGGGGAAGGGGTGTTAACTAAGGGCAGCTTTATTTCAGATTGGTCTTTTCTTATTTCTTCAGCATGATCATCCGATTCATGGGTTCTAATAACTTTAGCTGCTCGTGCTCTGTTAGAGCTACACCTTAGTCCAGTTTACGCCTGCAAGGCATGTCAAAAAAATAAGGCAAAATAAACTGGTGCCAGAAACATATAAGCAGACACAAAGTAATAAGACAGAGAAAATCGACATCAATACTAAACAACACGTTTTTTCTCTAAACGAATTTTATTAACACACTAGCTGATACCCGCGACTTCGTACGCGTGGATTAAGAATTTCTTTGCCAGAATTGAATATAGAAAGTTGTTGGTAACGAAAGATTGGCCCCAAACAACATCGAGTCGGCATAATATGACAGGAAAGCTATCACTATATCATTCTACCATCGAACCTGTCTCTTGAAGAGAATCAATTTCCAACATATTTCTGTCACCATTCGATAAGCTCTCAAAATTTCGTGACTATAGCTGTTAATCATACCGAAAAAAATGTCCTGTGCCCTTCCTACAGATTTTCTTGTCAAATTCCATCAATGTCGATATAGCCATTTAGTCGTCAAACCGTAACAGAAAGACAGAGACTTACTTCCGCATTTATAGTACTATTAATGCAGATCACACACACACTGGCTGCGAACAACCCTTGAGGCATCATTATAACGTAAAAAAGTGTACACCTACAGCATTTCAAGGCAACCTACGATTTGCCTCGCATTGAAACCCTAAATTTGTGATAATCTACAGTTTAACCTTCAATCCGAATAACCGACGGTCCAGGCGTGATTCTTACGATCAAAAACAATTCTTAAAAATCTTTGCCTGCACGAAGATTTGAACCGGAGACCACGATGCAAACAGCAGTGAGCTACCAGACCACTATATAGAAAGACAGTACACAGACCTACACATCCTACGCGTCTGTCTATCACCGTTCAGTAATTTTTCGAAATTATAAGACAACATGCATTATTTATGCAGATAATTTTTCAACCAAATGTAGACAGTACTTTTCTCCTTGTTTCAAAGGATAAGTGTGCAAACTTTCATCAAAATCGGATGAAAACTGTGGATTTGTATGAAGAACAAACAAACATACATACATTCATTTTTATCCTTTATATATATAGAGTACTAGGTCGTACCCGCGACTTCTTACGCATGGATTAAGAATTTTTTTGCCAGAATTGAATATAGAAAGTTGTTGGTAACGAAGGATTGGTCCCAAACAACACCGAGTCGGCATAATATGACAGGAAAGCTATCACTATATCATTCTACCGTCGAACCTGTCTCTTGAACAGAATCAATTTTCAATATATTTCTGTCACCATTCGATAAGGTCTCAAAATTTCGTGACTACAACTGTTAATCATACTGGAAAAAATATCCTGTGCCCTTCATACAGATTTTATTGTCAAATTCCATCAGTATCGATATAGCCATTTAGTCGTCAAAACGTAACAAAAAGACAGAGACTTACTTCCGTATTTATAGTATTATTACTGCGGTTCACACACACACCAACACCACCGAGAAAACAAGGCCTAGGGACAGCAAATTTTATAACGTATAACGTCAGCACACGTAGTCATTGGACTGCGCATGACTGGCTGCCATTGCTATTGCATTTGTTGAAACGATAACTTGTTTGGCGTCTGCTATTCGTTATTATTGCGTTCTGTGTTTGTTATTAATATTAATTTGGTTAATTATAGTGATATAATTAAATAATAATAAGCAAGAAATGCCTTACCGTTGCTGTGTACCTTGCTGTAAGGGTAATTATTCAAACGGTCCAAAAGTTAGGAAGTTTGGTTTTCCAACCGATCAGGTGCTAAGAAGAAAGTGGTTAAACACTATTAAACGTGAAAATTTTACGCCCTCCAAGACTTCTAAGGTAAGAATTTTATAATTATGTTGTAATTTTGTAAGTGATGAATAGTTTGTGACTAGTTTTGACCATGTGAATTAGGTTTAAAAGCTTTAATGTTTAGTAGCTGGGATACTATTATTTATTTTTTTATACAAAGCAAACATTTATTTTATTTTAGGTGTGTGAATTACATTTTCAAAAGCATGAAATACAGAGGGAAATTCGTATGATCAATGAGAAAAATAATAAAGAAATTTCTGCTTCTCTGTCATATCCGAGGCTTATTCCTGGTAGGTAACAGAATTTTATTACAACATATGCAGCTTTATGAATTTTAATTAGGTTTAAAGTATTTCCTTTATTAAGATTGCAACAAGTAATGAAAATATTTATAATGCAGGTGCTGTTCCGTCACGGCTTTCAACTGCCCCACCAAGTATTTAACAAAGCCAGAAGTAAAACAAGTAAGAGAAGATCCCATGGTGCGATGACATAGGCTAGATTTTGAAGGTGTTAACCAAGCTATTTCTGCGAGTTTGGAAACACTTGCGGACTACAACACAGATCGTTCTTTTAATACTTTCGATGAATTCAAAAGTAAACTGGCGAATTTTCTCGTTGGTGATGAATGGCTACTCTTGAAGAAAGTTAACTGTGTAGATTTTATTTTATTGAATGATATGCCTAATCCTGTCGTTACGTGTTCAGTGAGAGTCACTCAAAACTTATCAGTACTTATGTATAATGGAAGTATAGAGGTAAAAATGTTGTTTGGAAAGAAGGTACCACGTCACATTAGTAATTTAAATCAAGTAAATGATATTATTGACAGCTGCTTTAGGAAATTTTCAATTAATAATATCAAAAGTACTCCTGTAGAGGAGAACATCTCTGTAATTTTAAATCATCTTGATGTTTTATCGGAAAAAATTTGCTGACTGTGATACCACAATAATGTTCAAAATGATTTCATTATTAATAAAAATATGCCACAGGTTAAAAGGATGCAACTGGTATATGATTTGTCACAGTTGTGTATAAAATTTATAGTCAATAAAAAAAAGTATATTCTGTATGATTTATATTCTGTATACTCTTGCATTCATAAATAAATACCTTCAACTTTTGCCTGTAAATAAGAAATGTATTAAATATTTTCATAAAACTATTTTTGCGTTTTTTTAAAAATAATTCCCCAAAACTTAAGAAAATAAGTATAAGCTGCCAACACGTTGAGTTCTACTAATTGTTCTCATTAAAACGTAATTAGGTTGTCTAAATCAAATCAGGAAAATATTGTCAAGAGAGTTGAACTAAATAGTAGATACATGATATATGGATGAATCGATGACTACTATCTGTGACGTCACAAACACAGTAACCTGGTCTTGTTTTCTCGGTGGTGTTGCGCGCACACACACACACACTGACTGCGAACAACCCCTGAGGGATCATTATAATGTAAAGAAGTGTACACCTACAGCATTGCAAGACTACCTATGATTTCCCTCGCATTGCACCCCTAACTTTGCAATATCTACAGTTTAACACTCAATCCGAATAACCGACGGCCAATTTTTAAAAATCTTAGCCTCCACGGAGATTTGAACCGCAGACCACGACCCAAACATTAGTAAGCCAGCGCTTTAGCCACTGAGCTCCATGACCGCTACACGGAAAAACAGTAGAGAGACCTCCATATCCAACGCGTCTGGCTATCGCCGTTCAGTAGTATTTCGAAATTATGAGACAACATGTATTATTTATACAGATAATTTTTCAACCAAATGTAGACAGTATGGGTCTATTGGAGATCGCGATTCCGCAACAACAACATTAAATAATATTGTTGTAATATTGCTGCAGTCAGTCAGTCAGTGGCAAAACGTATGATTTGCAAGAAATAATTCCGTTGTAATACAGCAGGACAATTTTTTCAAACAGAAATTAGGTTGTAATGCAGCCTGGACCAGCATGTAACAATTAAATGTACTTCGGAAAGAATTTCTAGCGGAGTCTTGCGTTTGACCACTGCAGTATTATGACGCCAACAGCAGGCGGAATCGCGATCTCCACTAATTCCGACAGTATTTTTCTCCTTTTTTCAAAGGATAAGTGTGCAAAGTTTCATCAAGATCGGATGAAAACTGTGGATTTGTATGAAGAATAAACAAACTAACAAACAAACAAACATACATACATTCATCTTTATATATATAGTGTAATGACACATTACAGCCGTGTGATGTTGCAGCCACATAAGTTTGCTAGGAGCCAGACAGGACAGGTAGCAGTCGGCGAAGGAATGTGGCTCCCCTCGCTTTTCCCCTAATCCGTTGGACCGCTAAGCGGAGGGATGGACACTCGCTTGGAGGCCGCACAGGTCTGCACCTCGTGGCGGTACGCGGACGGACGTGCAAAAATACGCGAGTGTGAGTGTGAGTTCGCGCTCCTGCTGGAAGAGCTTTCCAAGGACCAGGTTCGTCGCCAGACCGCGTCGACCTTTTCTCATCGAAGTTACTTGGTGCAGCTACTCCAGACAGCGTCGAACACAACGACGACCTCGAGTGGATCTGACTGACTTCGCGCAGTTCCGCAGCAAGAAGCGCCTCCACGGACCTGCCTACAGCTGCCGTCGCAGAAGCCACTTCACGGTATTGTGAAACTAACGAACTTGTGTGTATTGAGTGCGTTCACCTACCACGTCCACAAGCCCAGCAAACGACCCTGATGAACAAGTCAATTCATGATATCCAATGTGATCTAATAAATAGTAATTTCAAATGGTGCCTTTGATAATAATTCACATCCCTCATGATAAATATTAATTGATGATTTATAATAAATAAAATTAATTACATATTTTTGATGTCGCAATTAGTGTGACACTTCAATAGGTAAGCTGCGTGTGTCTCTTTATTTGAACGGGAGCCCCGCAAAAACTACCGCAGCATTTTGGACTGGGTTTTCAAAACTTTAAATCTTATAGTTTATAGTCCAAAAAAGAATCTGCGGAAATAGCTAACGACTCATATGTACCGAATGAAGGAGGAAATAATTAAATACATTTCTAGATCGGTTATTATGAAATATCACATTGTAATTGAGATGCTCACTTCTTTCAGGAAAACTGACAGGAAAATCACAATCTCTCTCTCTCTCTCTTTTTTAGGATCATGCTTCGTTTCTTGACTATTTAATTAATCTGTTATCCCAAATTTAAAACATTAAAATTAACGGAATATCTTATATCTTTAAACGAGCAATTCTTGTATATATATATATATATTTCCGATCTTGGAAACGGCTGTGACGATTGGGATGAAATTTGATATTTAGATAACGTTTTGACTTTTAAGATTGCCTAAATAGTTGTCTTCCCTACAAAAAAGCGAGTTTACAAAATACGAACAACTTTGTCACTCCTTATATCGAAAACGGCACTAGCGCCATCTCGTAGACAATTCAGGTACCAGAAAGCCTACAAATAGAATTTCTTTGATTTCAAAGAATAATTAAACAAAAAGTTCTTGTATACTGGCTGACCCGTGGAAATATTAGCACTGCAAGTTTGATTGTAAAACATTTAAAAGAAGATAATTAAAAATTTATTAATGGTTTTATCAGAGGTGATAACTTTACAGAAACTTCTTTGAAAAAATTAAACAAAAAGTTCTTGTATACTGGCTGACCCGTGGAAATATTAGCACTGCAAGTTTGATTGTAAAATATTTAAAAGGAAGATAATTGAAAATGTATTAATGGTTTTATCAGAGGTGATAACTTTACAGAAACTTCTTTGAAAATAATTTTACCGGTACCAATTATAAAGTAATCATCGTTTACTTTTTGACCGAAAAAAGTGGTTGTTATTTAGTCATTAAATACTGCCACCTTAAACATCTTTCGATTTCTGTTAAATACACAAGATTTCGAGTAAAGTACCTTGTGCTTTATTAATGTTTATAACAAAGGTTACTTCTTATGGGAATTGTTTTATTATCATTTTGAAATGCTGATCAGAAGATGTGAGATTACTGCGAGGTATGAACATAGTTTTATCGGAGTGAATAAATTTAGCACAGATGATGTTCTATTGACGTCACAATCTGATGATGAATTCTTATAGAACTCGACGAAACATATCGAAAATAAATAATAAATGCTCTTGGTTTTCGAGTTTGACTTCTGATCCAGGCCGTATTTCAACCTAACAACAGTAGGAACAAAATAAAACATTAAAAGTACATTTCCACCATACAGACATAGTGGTTTTGGTGCATTTTTTCTGGTCCAGGCCAGATCTAATCCTAACCTCTTCACTTTTGAGATATAATATCTCTAGAACTAAGCGAGATATAAAAAAAATATTTTTTACTTTCAATTTTTCTCCAGATCCAGGCTGATTTTCATCATAACAAAGAACAAAAGAACATGAAACACCTATAGTACATTTCCATCGTATAGATATAGTGGTTTTGTTGAACAAACTTTTTCAGGTCCAGGCTGGATCTCACCCTAACCTCATCAATTTTGAAGATATAATATCTCGTGAATGAACTAAGCGAAATGCCAACAACAAAAAATTCTTTATTTTATATTTGTCTCTTCGAGTTACATACGAATTCATCGTCAAATTTGGCAGTAGGTAATGATTTGTTTTCAAAGATGTATAGTGCCATGTGGCGCTACAGGCCAAAATAAAATAAAAATCTATCGTGCGTTTACTAAGTGAGATATTAAAAAACTTTATTCTTTACTTTCAATTTGTCTCGTCGACTTTTATAAAAATCAATAATCAGATTGTGGCACCACAGTAATGATAGAATCCCCGCAATTCTTATGTATAGGTAAAATTAGTTTCTTACAAATATTTTCAAGCATTTTTATGAAATACTGCGTGGTAAACAGAGATCGAAAGATGCCGAGCGAAGATCGGTCACCCAGGTACTATGACTCAAATGTATCAAGCGTCATTAATAAATAACTTACTGTAAGCACAGTCGCCGTAATTATTAATATCTTTGACAGTTACAAACATTGTCATGTTTTTAAATGGTCGCTGAATGCCGTATAATATTAATGAAAAACGCTAATGTGTGATATGGATGCGGAAATCAGATTTTTCTTCAAAAAAGGTGCCTAGGGTGGGGTGGGAATTTCTCCACCAGCGAAATACTGACCTGTTGAAATTTGGATTACCTGCTTCCTTATAGTGTCCTCTTCACGTTTAGCACTCTCCTTTTCTGGAAAAGTCACCACGAATTAAATTAAAAATGCCGAAATATGGGATGCTCCGCAACCGCGAAATGTTTGCAGCACTGTAAAAATTACACAAAAATTATCGGTACAGGGATCATATCAACCTAAATAGGTTCATTTTGTCATAGTGATCATGGTTAGATTGAATTCGGCCTGGACCAAGAGTAAAAATTTTACGGGTAATTCGTTGTGCGGCAGGCCAAGTCGCAAACCAGAGACAAACTGTGCATTTGTTTACAACGGAAGCAATCGATTATCTCTGACTGGTTATATCGATTCCAAGATGGTGAGCCTTATAGTAAAAATTTTGTATCTGTTAATTTTATGCGACGTTTTGCAACGGAGTGAAGCAAAAACGGCAAGAAAATATTACAACAAAGAATTAAACCAACATTTCAAGAGATTATCATTGATTTAGCAGCGCCGGCGGCAACTAATAGCAGCGCTGCAGTGTCATATTTAGGCATTTTTAATTTAATTCGTGGCGACTTTTCCGGAAAAGGAGAGTATACAACGTGAAGAGGACATTATAAGGAAGTAGTTAATCCAAATTTCAAAAGGTAAGTACCAGTATTTCGCTAGTGGAGAAAGTCCCACCCCACCCGGTGCCTACAATAAACGTTAACAGGTAACAGTACGTATTTCTTATGTGCAAATATTCCGAAGTAATATCGCACAAGGAACATGTGTACACATTTTGGCTGCTGTTCATACCATAGCCAGTAGAATAAACCGTTCTTTTTTTAAAAAAATAACCATCATACCCTTTATTTTTATAATGTTGTAGCTTTTATCGCCTTAGAGTTGGAACGTTTTACGTGCTATTAAGTTTTTGGCGATAGCAACACGGAACCAATAAAGTTAAAAAGTAACTAGAAATTCTAAAAACTTATGCTACACCGCGTAAATTATAGAACTAAAACCGCCGTGCCTAATGCTTTAAAAAAACGTATCAGGTGTCATTCTGATCCAGGCTGCATTTCAGCCTAACAACAAACTTCGTTAATGTTTCCTATTCTTAATTAAAGTTTCTGTCACGTGCGCATTAATAAATTCATGGTATCACGTCTAAGGTACGTTTCTTTTTGCTTTTATATACACTTTTTCTTGATAATTATGTTTTCAAGAACGGGTATGGCATTTTATAAAGCTAAGGCACTTCCAATTACCGCCATTCTGGTCCAGGTAGCATATCAGCCAATATATCTCTAGAATCAAGCGAGATATCAAAAAGAAATAAAAAATTACTTTCGATTTGTGTCGTCAAGTTCTATTACAATCCATCATCAGATTGTGGCGCCAAGATTATGATAGGACTACCAATTTCTACATATACCAAAAGACAAACACGCGAAGCAGCTGGCAGATGCTAGTAGCTTCTAAATATGATCACCACAGGACGGACACGATATTAACACACACAACGCTTAAACACCCATGCCCTCGGGCGGGCTCGAACCGGTGACCTTCGGCACTCGGGTGCCAGTACTCTAGCCCCTACGCTACCGAGGCCAGCAACGAGAAAGTTCGAGGTTGTCCTTCGTAAATCGCCGAGGCTCATAACCCACGTACATTAATGTAAGACGGAATGTGTCTTGCGATCTTCACTATGCGTATTTCATTTGCTTTTTTAAAACGAATGTTTCCGTTCTACTTATCATCTGTTATCTCTATCACCGTCCCGAATGGTTTAACACAGTGCAGTATCGACTCGTTTGATATCTCAGAAGGAAGGTTTAATATTCTTAAGTATTTTGTGTCCATACCCGCTTTTGTGAGTATAACTTCACTAACATTTCCATCAGAATGGTGGAATTTTAGATTCCCAACATTTTCCGCAATTACTTTTTCCCAACATTTCTAGTTTATAATTTTCACAAATACACTATTTTGAAAGGAGTCTAACTGTATTCCTAAAATCTGTTCATCACTTTATCGTAAATTCCATTCTTGTATTTCAAATGCAGTTGGTCTCACGAATGCTCGATCGATATTTTATTTCCTTCTTCATAAGAATTTGTTGCTTGTCTGTGTATCCAGTTACCCCCCAAGTCTCGTATCTCTCCTCCATTGGAAAATTTCTTTCGAACTCAGTCTTTTTTGAAGATTCTCAACATATGGTAGTTACATGATAACTAGTCTGGACTTAGCACTAGTATGCTCAATCTACCTCGCGCTTCCTGGTCATCGCAACCCCGGTGCTCGAAGTTCCTGTATACGTCTTCTTACATACGAATAGTGACATAAGTCAGTGTTTCCGCCCTAAACCGTTTAATAACATATACGAATTAGTGAATCTATTTATCTATAAATGAGAAAATGAGAAAGTTCGGATGTGTGTTTGGATGTACGTCGGCAATCAATCACGCCTTAATAACACAACATATTTAAATGAAATTTGGCATGAAGTCAGTTAATTGCGTGCGAAGTGACATAGGATAGATTTTATCACGCAAAAACGCACAGTTCTTTTAGAAATTGCCGTTAATATCGATTCGGAAGCAACAAAGAGTTTCCTACTTCGTAGATAGCCGTGCCACGTTTACTCTTTGCTTTTTACGTAAATCACAAACACTACTTTTCAGAAATAAAAGCAAAAACCTGTTTACATATGCAAGTTTGTGTTTAGTTTAAAAGCCATAAAACTGACGCACTAGACAAATAATAGTTTGGAAGCAGGAAAGGTAGGTACTGTTATCAAGTTCGCAAAGAGATGTTTTCATTTGCGTACATAAAATAGTATGACATATCAAATATTACACCATAATTTCGTTCATAATATATGCGTTAAAATAAATGTAAAAAATCAAAGCTTGGAACAAAAAGTAAAATGCTATGGGTATACCAGCACGAAAGTCGGTTCACTAAAAGTGCAAAATGGTCGTGCCCAAATTGTCGTATTTATAAAAATGTAAAGGATTCCATTCTATCTCGGTTTAAGTTATTTCCTGTTTCTTTTTTGTTACTAAACAGTCTGTGTATTACAAATTATTTTTGCCGAAATTTAAAACTTAACTAACCCTTTTTATTTTTTGTTCAGAATTTTTGTACGAATATTACTGCTTTTTATTTACTGTTCAATATTCTGCAAATATCTGTCGAATGCTACACTTAAAACGAATTTATTCAATGGGCTAATGTATAAACTTATGGTTTCATGAAGTAACACTGAAAGTCGTTTACAACACAATACACCTCATTTGCACGGAACATATGAAAGTTGCTTACTTATTACTAATAATAACTAAATTCCTTCTGCCATCTGCTGTAACAAAAAACATTCTGGTCCAGGCAGCATTTCAACCAAACCACTATTTCTGCTAATACTGCCGCTTCAAAATCAAAGGATACGAACACATCTCAACACATTAAATGCTCTGGAACTATATTTCGAGTAGTAACAGAATTTTCTATATCAAAATTCCTAATTAGTATATCATAAATTACTATCACAATTAATTTCATTATACACCTTACTAAATCTCGAGCAATAAAAGTCACTTTTTCGCGATGTACATTTGACCAGCAATATTAACGTTCGTAGAGAATTGTGGACTTTCCGTTGTACACTGTAAGTTAAAAGCATTTTAGTATAAATTTTTCAATTACGTTACCTCAATAACTCTCATGAAGCTGACGACATAGTTCATGCTGCTGAATGTAGTTTTAGACGTATTCAGTATTTAATTTAATGCGTTAATAATAAGTCAAGTTTATTTCGCTATTCATGACGTCACTAACATACAATATAGTGAATGTATTAATGTGCGAGTGATAGAAGCTTTGATTTTCTAGCAGTAATTTTAAAACGCCGCCTGGGCCAGAATGAGAACTGAAACGTTATTAGTTATTAAGCTTCTTTCATGAGCGCCATTTTAGTGACATCATGTATCGCTTTGTACCCATATTGAATCAAAAGATCTATAGTAAGCTTCGACGATTTAACAGAACCATGCGGCGTTGCCCGAAGTAATTTTTTTAAATTTATCAATGTTTTATTCAGATAGCGGAATGGCGGACAAGCGGCGCCGGTAGTCATTCAATTATGTTTGCAGAATGAGAAACCAAATATGAAGAAACAATCTATTACTACTTTAATATTGAAATTTATATTTTAGCGCAGAATTAATGGATCGAAACGAATGAACTATAGTAAACTGGTCTATAGGCAATTCAGTTGTTTCCAGAGATAGAGAAACCATTACCGCAATACCACTGATTATTATGGATAAAAGAATCAATTACTACTATACTTACTACTATAATATGTAGATTTCTGTTGTTTGAACCAATATATCCCAAAAAAAAAAAAAAATCAATATTCAGAGAGCAAATTAAGTTCTCCTTTTTTAAAGATTGTTTTCAGATTTTCAATGCAAATCAAAATATTCATTTTTAGTATCGCAATTTTACTAATGGAAATGACCTCCTTGGGCCACTTAAGTATTTATTTGCTGTTTGGATGTTAGTATTTTTTTGTTGTTGATATTTAGTGGATTCCATCAATGTATTGCTAATATTTTGACGTTTTGAGCTTCCATTAATTAAAACTATATTCATTTTTATTCGTGAGACGAAATTCAAATCTTTCAAAGAAATGTAAGAAAACTAGGGCTATGAAAATAGCCAAAACCTAGGAGACAAATCCTCAATATTGTATATACGGATATATTAAACTGAAAATACTCTTTACAAATTGAATATTTTTACTGTTTTAAAAATTCAGAGAAGTAGTTGTGGAACATAAATAGATTTTTTTATTTTATTACAACATTTATTACTACTATTACTAATAAAAATAGCTCTAAAATAAATTGTATGGTCGTATTGACCTGGTAACAAGACTTCTTTACGTCTCCGCAATCAGCCCCTTCGTAGCCTCTTAACGTAACCCAGTAATCCCACCGGACATAGAGGACCCACAGTTCAACACGGAATCAGAACCAAGTTAGCATTGTGGCGTAATTCACGTCACACAACCTATGCCCGATGTGAAGGTCGAGCTAAGGACCTTTGAAAATCCTCACCGATCCTGGGATTCAAGCTGGGACGTATCCATCTCCAGTTGGTCGCCCTAAGCACTGAGCAACCAAACCTCTCAAGAAAATCTTATATTACAACACTTTTCAACGCGGACGAAGTCGCGGGTAACTGCTAGTCTTATATATATGTATATATATAATCAGACTTGTGTCTCCCTATATTTCACTTTTCAGCCACCACAGATCATTGGTGTTTGTGTGGCAGCAGCATGAAGTTTCCTATCGTGCACAACGTTGGGCAAATGCCGATAGCTGTGGGAGGGTGGAAGATATGGTTGTTAAAATTGGTCGATGAAGAGCATTTTCATATTTCGTCCAAAGACTTGTGTGTCCCTACAGCTCTCTTTCCTGCCACAACTACATAGCACAGACCATTGGTGTTTGTGTGTGGTAGTAGCATCGAGTCTCTCATCGTGAACTATGGTGGTTACAAGTCGGTAGCTATTGGGGAGTTGGAGATATGGGTCGACGTGGGGCACTCGACCAAAGACGCGTGTCCCTATGTGTCACTTTTCAACCATAACTACCTAGCACAGACCACTGGTATTTGTGTATGGTAATAGCATCGAGTCTCCCATCGTGACTATGATGGTTGCATGTCGGTAGCTATGGGGGTGTCGGAGATATGGTGGTTGAAAGTGGTCAACCTGCGGCACTTTCGTATTTCTATCAAAAACGTATGTGTCATGGTGTATCACTTTTCAGCCAAAACTAACTAGCATAGGTCATTGGTGTTTATGTTTGGTAGTAACACAGAGTCACAGGTCGTGCACAATGTTTGCCGATGTCGGTAGCTGTGGGGGTATGGGAAATATGGTGGTTGAAATGTGTATCAGGAACATTTTCGTATTTCGATCAAATACATGTGTGTCCGTATATTTCACTTTGATGACTTAACTACATAGAGCAGACCACTGGTGTTTGTTTGTGGTAGTGGCACTATGGTGGTTTGATGTAGCTAGCAATGGGGGTATTGCTGATATGATGGTTGAAATCGGTCAACGTAGGGCATTTTCCTATTTCTGCGTCAGTGTGTCCCTATATTTCACTATCATGTGCAAGACTAAAAGTTTAGTGAGGGGGGGGGGTGTTTAGCACTAAACAGTTAAGTCTCAGCTCTAACCGTGCGATGTTGCCTTTGGATATAAACAGTTTGTACTTTGCTGGAATACGGCAGCTACCAAAGTTGAATTAACCCCAACTCAGGAAAGGTAAGTCATTATTAAAAGTCACTGTTGCTGTTGAAACTGATAATCACTAGTTTATTCAAAAATTACAAAGTCACAAACTTATGGCATCGGAAACATTCACCAAAGAAATGTTATTGCAGGAACGATTAACCAATTCGATCCAGACCAACCTCACGACCCCTAACTGAATTACATTCACATGCTTCACACGTTAACCTAACAGTCCACAATGTTAACCCGAAAGTTGTTCAAAGTCGTCCGCCTAACCTCGCGCCCGGACCGCGCTCCACTAGATTTTCAAAGACTGCCTGACAAACCAAGACCTCAGGCAAATGGGCTCAAGACCAAGAAACCCTCTCCGCTGCAGCCCTGGAGGCTGCTATTTATAGAAAGCGTTTGGGAACGCCTTTTTTCCTCTTTCATATGAAAATGTCCCTGCTCAGACTAGGCAAGTATACCCTTCAGCGATTGTTGATTGCGACGTCTGATGTCTTAAAATCCTTTAATAAACTGTGATAGTAGTTAGGCAGGCTTATAGACTTTAATTTCAATACTGATAAAAAAAAATTTCGTAACTTTCATATTTTTGTCGTAATAAATTATTTTCTGTGCAGTTCTTAAAATGTTTATAACTTCCACAGTTTTCGAGCTATGAAGCTGAAATGACATTTAACTTGCTTGTAATTTCTCAATCTTACATTTGGTGCTAAGATCCACTTGATTTCTGTTCTCTAACAGGTTGAACCAAAATTATTACACAAATTTTAATCTCGAAAATGTGTATCTTTTAGAATATTTAACCTACAGCTCTGAAAAATACTTTAAAATATTCTACGTGGTTTTATCTATAAGGTGTGAAGTTTTGAAGCTGCTATCTGATTTCCTCGATTCTTTACGAATTTCTGAAGCAGACGCTGTCTCAGGATGATGGAACAGGAAGTGCCGGCTCGCTTCGGCATTTTCTTGAGACTGTAAAAATCTCTACTTTGTCCTCTCCTGACCAAATTACTGCATGGATCTTAAAGAAATTTACTGAAAACTGTTTGTATAGGAATGTACTTTCTTTTGGACATAATTTTCACAACTGAATTTACTTATATTTTCTAAATTGGCTATTTTGACATTTCCACATGTGGTGAAAGTTTTACAAATCGCTCTAAAATCAATCTTTAAACTTAGTGAACCTGTTCAAACTTTTATATGCTGTGTAGGATAAGCTCACGCTTCTTTCAGGATACAACCTGACTTTCTATCTTCCAAATTATGTTTTAAAAATTTTAAATGTGTAATTGCATGTTAACTTATTACACCGGGTCCAAATTTTAATGTATATTTAGAGGAATTTTCTAGCTACAAGATTTCTAGCTTTATTCTACTAGTCTGAGATAGCTTTAAAAATAAAGGTAACGTTTTCTTTTATGAAATGGAATGAATCTTGTGGAATAGATATGACGATATTTCGTTCTGACTTTCTATAACTGTTTACTCTGATTTATGACTTGAATTATCTAAGCAAATAACTTTAAACCTGATCTGCAATGTTATCTATATATTAATACGCTAAGCGAAAACTTATGTTACATTTTTAAGAATATTGCGCGCACGGAGAAGTGTGAAATTTGGCATAGTTAAAGATTATATGGAGAAGAAATGAAAGAAGCTAAAATCTATATATAATATGCGTTACAAACACATTAAATTAAGTAAAATAAAACGCTCGCTCGCCTACGTAGTTCGCTCAGATGGCTGGTAGATGGCGCAGCTAGCGGCCTTACTTTGTCTTCTTTGGTTAAACAAAGCAGTCGAAATTAATCTCCGAACTTATATAGAAGCAAGAAGCAACATTTCGATGGCTGGTAGATAGCTCAGCTAGCGGTCAGAATATTGGGCGAACGGAGGAACTTAAAGAAATACAGAAAGCTAAAATAATATATAATATATTTTACAAACCTTGGAATCGATATAAGCAGTCAGAGATAATCGATTGCTTCAGTTGTAAACAAATGCGCTGTTTGTCTCTGGTTTGCGACATGGGCTGCGCAGAACGAATTTCCCGTAAACTTTTTACTCTTGGTCCAGGCCGAATTTCAACCTAACCATGATCACTATGACAAAACGAACCTATTTAGGGTGATATGATCCCTGTACCGATAATTTTTGTGTCATTTTTACATTGCTGCTAACATTTCGCGGCTGCGGAGCATCCCATATTTCGGCATTTTTAATTTAATTCGTGGCGACTTTTCCGGAAAAGAAGAGTGCTAAACGTGAAGAGGACACTATAAGGAAACAGTTAATCCAAATTTCAACAGGTCAGTAACAGTTTTTCACTGGTAGAGATAGTTAGATTAGAAGCTAAAATTTAGTATACAGTCACGCGTGGAGTGTATCGTTTTAATTTTATAGGTAATGCAGAGAATTACTAGACTATTACTCTTTCATGAAAGAAACTAAACAATTTAATGAATTACGGTCGAATTTCGATCGCTGGGCGATCACTAGTTTAAATTAACTCGCTTTGCGAACAAATTTTGTTATGAAGTTACTTAATTTGTGGTTACCTTACACATGCGCATACCACGGGTGTTTGTTTGTAGTAGTAGCCTGGAGTCTTCAATCGTGCACTATGGTGAGTGCATGTCGGTAGCCATCGGGATGTGATAGATATGGTGGTTGAAAGTAGTGGACGTGATATAAAAATAGACATGAGGGTCCCTATATTTCAATCCACAACCAAAACTATCTTGCGTCGCCCGTTGGTGATGGTGTACAGTATTAACCTCAAATCTTCCAACGTGCACCATGGTGGTGACATGTCGGTAACTATAGGGGTGTGGGGAATGTGGTGATTGAAATTGGTGGAGGGAGAGCATTTTAATATTTCGACCAAAGACATGTGTGTCGCTATATTTCAGCCATAAATACCCTGCGCATATCACTGACATTTGTGTGTGGTATTAGACTCGAGTCTCCCATCATGCGCTGTGGTGGTTACATATCAGTAGCGGTCAATCAAAATTCATTACAAATACGAAGTTAAATAAGAACTAAACTCTTAATACACAGGCAGTGACTGTCGGTCAATAGTTAACAATGTCTTGTAATTCTAAACCGCGTAATGACTCCGAAGATGAATCATCAACACCTATTAGGGTCCTATCTCACTGGGACGCCATGGCGACGTTGCCAGCTACGTATCCAAACAATTAATATTGAATTATATGGCTGCTAACTCACCTGGCGACTGTTTGGTGACGTCACCAATTTGGAGGCGTAGCCACGATCACCGGCTCGCTGTGCCGCATCTGGATACTCTGGCGCGCTGGCGACACGTCGCGACGTATCCAATGAAATACAACCGTGTAAGCAGCACCTCACTCACTCAGTGGCCACCCAGCTGCCAACTTTGATGCTCCCTCAATTTTAGCACAATATTATTTTTAAATAGTGTGATTTGTGTTCTAAAAAATGAGTTTTCGTACAGAAAGTTTTATTGTAAAAATTCAAAACTGTCTGTGTTTATGGGATAGTGCATCAAAAGAATATTCAGACCGTAATTTAAAAATTAAATGTTGGGACGAAATAGTTAATTTATTCAAAGAAAAAGACGAATGACGAACGAAGAAACTAAGAAACAACAATTTGGCCAGTGTAAATTTATTAACTTTTATTCATTTATACACACCAGTCTTGCCACTGGTATTTCAGTCACAAAATATTCTGCTAGTTTGTCTCGAACTATGAGTGCCGGTCTTTCTCTATCACGATCCTGATCTGTAACAGGTTTAAATCCAGTTACCGTATCTTCGTAAGAAATTCCATCTCTGGAATGTACGAAATTGTGCAAAATGCAAACATGTCAGTACAATATGTTTTGCTAAATATGTATGTACAGTCATTAGCCTGTAAAATATCCTCCACTTGTTGGATAATATACCAAATACACATTCGATGTAACGGTGTGCTCTTGATAATCGGTAATTTGATATTTGTTTCTCGTAACTGAGATTATGTCCTCCGTACGGTGTCATGAGGTTTTAATGTAAGCCAAAAGTTTCATCCCCTACTTTCATGTATGGAAAATTGTCGCCATTTTCTACCAGTGATTTGGCTTCAGTAATATTTAGAGATTAGTATAAAAAGCACTGTCTTTAAAATTTCTGAATCATTGCTTTTTCCTGTACGGCCTAACGTCTATATAAGCGAAATTGTAATTAGCATCACACAGAGCCAGTAAAAAATGAAAAATAATGTTTATAATTAAAATATAATGATCTGGTAAGCATGGGTTGAATAACTCTCATTTGTCTGCCATCAGTGTCACCAATGAAAGGGGGAGGGGGGGCGGGGAAGTTGGCACTGACTGACTAGGCATTCTACATTCGTGGCTTGGCTGCTCTCTTTGGCGACCTTCGGTTGCCAGAGGAAGCCAAAACTAAACTGCTGGCCACGTTGCCATAGCGTCCCAGTGAGGTAGCGCCCTTAATGTCTACAATCTCCACCTGTGCAATATTTATCCTAACGATCAAGCGGACTGTCCATCTCCAACATCTAACTTTCAACAAGCTCCACTAGAAACTCAGCTTTACCTAAAACAGCAACCTGATGAAGCATCGTCCAGCAACTCGACGCCCTACAGCAAGTGTCACAACAGCAGGAAGTGTTAATATATTTTTCTCGGGCTTCCAGCCGTGTTAAGGTGTCACATTTGGTTGAAAATGAAGGCAGAGATGGACGCCTTCGAAACGTCCCGCAAATGTGACGTCTTAACACGGCTGGAAGCCCGAGAAAAATATATTAATATTCAACGCCGTGAAAAATTACGATCCTACAGCAGGAAGTGTTGCTTTATTCTACTGAACAGTCGCAGCACTATGCTCACCAACTCCAACATTCGCACCAGTAGTATCCCGAACTATTCTTCTCAGAACTACACGTCATGCTACAGATGACCCAACAGCAGAGTCTTCCAGAACGTTAACACCAAACAGCAAACAACTGAAAAAACGCAACCTCCCTGTCATTACCAGACCATGTCAGCCAGCCAGTTACAGGAAAATGTAGAAAAAATGCAATGCGATGTCGGTGCTCCGAGTGTTAGAAAGTTCACAAGGCCCAATAATCCCAAAAAGAGGCCAACAGACGCGAATGAAAATTCCAGCAGTACGAAAAGACCTCTCGCTTCGGAAAATTTGATCCCAAACTCCTCATATTGCTTCGGTGTACCAACATCCAACCGTTTTGTCACCCCTGCAAGATTGTCCTGAAAACATTCAGCCAGAAGTCACCCAATAAACACCAAAAGAACCTATTTTCCTACAAGGTGTTGAAAATCACCGGTCTTTCATTCAAGACATGAATAGGGTGCTCTTAAGTTGCTACACTACGGAACGTAAGGGCAGATTAGTTAAAATTAATACATCAACTGTAGATGATTTTAGAAAACTCACAAAATACTAGTTACCTTACATCTAAAAGACTAAAATATCATACATTCCGCGCCCCGGACGAAAAGAATGTTTCAGTAATCTTAAGAAATATACCATATTCAATCATCGAGGAAGAAATTAACACTGAATTAGCCAGGAGGCAGTATTTTGTCATCAGTGTAGTTCGTCTACTCAATAGAGCTAAATCGCGAATGCCTCTTTGTGCAGTCGAACTCGCCGCCTCTGAAAAAAGTCACGAAATCTTCTACTTAACTAACTTATTCCAATGTATAATAAACGTTGAGCTCCGTATAAAGTCAAGTACCTCAATGTACGAGATTTCATACCTTCGATTACACACACACACACAACGATTTTAAGCTACAACTGCGTTGCGTTAAATGTCAAAGTAACCACCATTTTTCTGAATGTACATAACCTAATCCCGAACAGTCACAATGCATAAACTGCGGTGAAAACAAGTGGATGCAGCTACTATCAAAAAATTCCGTCGGCCAAAGAAAATAAAAAGACACAGAAAATCATATGTAACTCAATTTTCTCTAATTGATACCTTCCACCCATTATCAAAAATATAATCACGGAAGTTATTTCTTCTCTCTTTCCCAATGGCAGTAAATGAGATAAATTATCTGTCTCCCATAAAAATGTTAAATTGGAACGCTAACGACCTGTATAGGAAAAAGACAACTTTCACAAAACCAACACAGCATAGATATAGCACGTGTCACAGAAACTCATTTGAGCGCCCGCCACCGTTTCAACATACTTGGCTATATCATTTATAGAAACGATCGATCCTCCACCGTAGTAGCCGGTATCAGTATCGAAACAATTGGATTCAGAATAAGAACACATCATGGTAATTGCAGCCTACAAGCCACCAAACTATCCGCTTCAAAATGACGACATAGCCTCTTTATTTTCTAATACGATAATGCTCGGTGACTTAAACGCCTAACACATACTATGGGGATGTCGTACAACCCCTAACGGCAGAATACTTCTCGCTGCAACGGACAAAGCAACTGTCTAAATAACGGCCCCCAACAATCCAACCTCTCAAAATCCAAATTTACAGCCTGATATCCCCGACATCACTCTAACAAAACACGTCACTACTCCTTTTGAACTGGATGTTCTAACCGAAAGGGACTAAGATCTTTGCCTAGTCGTCATGAGATTCCAAACACCACCTTCCCACAAACAGCTACCTCCAAAGTTAATTGCGGGACGCATTGACTGGAAGACATTTCAGCTTAATCTTGAGAACAAATTAGACAACAATATGCAACTATCTGAACCTGCGAATATGGACAGTGCAATTCAGACTTTTACTAACACTTTACAGGTTGCCGGATTACAACGAACCAATATGAATTTCTGTCACCCAAACCATAAAGAACATCTCCCAGCAGATATAGCGCGTCTAATACACGAATAACATAACACTTCCAGACTGTGGCAGAGGGAACGGCAACCCTGGCAACGCATAGAATTAAGCCGTCTTACACGCATTGTCAAACATCGACTCGATCTCTTCCGGCATTCACGCTACCAGTCGTACTTATCAAATTTACATCCTCGAGACTCAAAACTGTGGCATGCAACCATTCGTGTACTGAATGAGTACCGACATCTACGTCACAGATGAAGTAAACAGTATGGCAGATCATCTGGAAAAAAAGTTTCAGCCGAACGTGGATCCAAATGAAGATATTGACCCTGTCCTGACTTTCCTCGAACAAAATGCTCCTACTGTCCAACGACCCATCAAGTACAAGTCAGCAAGAGAACTATCTTTACTAATAAAACGTCTTCCGACAAAGAAATGACCAGGAATAGATAACAACCCGAACTTAATTTACAAAAATCTCCCACAAACCGGCCTGCAGTTCCTGGCATCATTATTCAACGCAATATTACAACTTGACTACTTCCACTCCACGTGGAAGCATGCAGTTATTATTGTCACTCACAAATTAGTAAACCAAAACTTTCTCCATCAAGTTACAGGCCAATAAGTATACTAACGACTTATTCTAAACTACTCGAAAGATAATAAAGAGACAGCTTTCAAATTACCTATCTCTCTTCGTTGACGTCGCCCAGGTCTTCGACAGAGTATGGCATCCCGGAATTCTCTACAAACTAAAAAAGCTCGATATTCCCCTATACTTGCTCACCGTCATTGCGAGTTTTCTCAAAAACCGTACCTTCTCTGTGTGAATAGGCAATACAATGTCTGCAAGAATAACTGTACAAGCTGGTTTCCCCCAAGGCTCCATCTTAGGATCTCTATTACTCAACTTATACATGGCAGACATCCCGATATTCCGCACTGTCTGTACCGACATCGTGATTTTCACCTCACACGCAGATATCGATATAGCAATAATAAAAATCCAACACACTCCGAGACTGGATGAAAAATTGTGCATCAAGTTGAATACTACAAAATGCGTGGCCAAAATCTTCATACTCCGGCGTCCAAGAAACCTTAAGAAACACCAGATCAACGACGATGAAATAAAATAGCACCCAGCAGATAAAGCAATAAAATATTTAGGACTACACTTGGATCGCAGACTCACATGGAACTACCTCATTAATCAGAAATTATCTGAAGCCTATGGTCGCATCTCCAAACGCTATCCTCTTATGAATAAGAGAAGCTCACTTAAAATCGAAAGCGGGCTGTTACTCTATGAATCATTTATCCACCCCGCCATATTATATGGATCTCCTTATGGTGCACAGTTGTTCCATCCAAACTTCAAACAATACAGTCCTTACAAAACAAACTTCTCCGCACTATTTTAAAAGCACCCTGGTTTATACAAAACTGACAACTGGTCATTAAACTATTAAAAAACTACGTTATGAATTACGAACAGCCTAGAAGCAATTCCTGGAGCACAGTACTACAACCTAGGCCGCAGATCAACAACATAACCACGTCTAAAAACGTATCGCCCTTCCACAAGATATCTTAAGCGACGACGGCCAAGATGCCCCCATACTCTCCCTAAACACTGTATATAGTTATCATATCCCATTCCATACACGAATGCTACTACTGTTTAACACATTTAAACTATATTATTATCATCATCATCATCATATCATAATCATCATAACATCATCATCATCATCATAATATCATCATCATCATATCATCATCATCATATCATCATCATCATATCATCATCATCATATCATCATCATCATATCATCATCATCATATCATCATCATCATATCATCATCATCATATCATCATCATCATATCATCATCATCATATCATAATCATCATATCATAATCATCCTATCTTGATCATATCATCACCACCACCACCAAGACTATTGAAACTCCAAATTTTAAAGCAAAAGCATTTCATAATGTCTCACTTTTAATTTAACCAGTTTTATATCTATGTCAAACATGGTGTATATCTTGTAAATGTCCCCGCATGTCATATGTTGTATAGTAATATAATTCAGACACGTAGGAATCCAGTTGGATTGCCCTCAGGCCAAGCGATGTAAACAGTCAGTTTAAAAAATATCAAAAAAACTGTATAGCATAAATGTAATGCTGAACGTTTTACAATAAACGTAGTATGCAGTTCTTCATTCAAGAAGAAAATTTAAGTTCACAACACGTTTCCCAGAAGATATTCATCAGAACTTTTTTGCGTCATTCCAAACTAGACGGAGATTCCAGGAGCATAGTAGTTTGCGAATGTCCCATCAGATGTAAGAACACGCATAAGAAATCGATCTCCTATTCATGTAAAGCGTACCAGGGCTTCTAATTTGCAATCACCATTCTTGGCACCCACCCTGAAATAATTTTACTTAAATGTAACTTCTATTTAATTACTTCCTGTCACTTACATATCTTATACCGGTTGCTGCAATAATTTTACTAACAGTTATTTTTGTTATTTTCTTTAATTTTGTAAAGATGCGTGCTGCACGATATTCGTTATGGGGCGATGTGCATGAGTGGGCTTAGAAACTACTGTCCGACATTTATGAGAATTGTACACTTGTACCATTCCCAAACTGTGCAAGCATCTTGCGAAAAATTTGTGCTGGTTTAAAGCACTGCGCAATAAACACACGAATTACGGATCAAATTAGCTTAACTTCGGTAGCTGTCAAGTTGATGGAGAATATGACACGCAACCATTTTATGAATACATAAGATCGAAGTTTCTCTCTGCGTTGAGAATTAATACAGTCTTCTCGGATGACTAGCCGAGTCAGCAGGGGGTTTTTACATGATATTTCGGCGATCGTAAACTGTTGCCACCTTCACTAGAAGAAACACGCTCGCCGAAATATCGTGTGAAAATACCCTGCTCACTCGGCTCGTCACCCGAGAAGACTGCATATTATGAAAGTATGCAGGAGCATTTATTAATGCGAATATTACTTAGTGGACAGTTATCTCTGACCAAACAGACAAGGGAGATCGAGTTCATAACGTGCCACTAGAGCTCTCCAAGTCTTCTTGCAGAGTGAAACAGAATCGTAATGAATAAGGTTTAAACGATTGAGGAAAATCGTAATGTGTATTGCTGGGTGGAGGAATTCGTAAGAGATAGAAAGCAAGTTAGTGGTGGAAAATGCACTATCAAGATGCATGGAAGTTAGAAGAGGATAGCTCAGTGTACTGTACTGGGACCTTTGTAATTCACTATTCTAATGAACGATTGTGTTGTTGGATTACAGCCAGAGTTTAGGTTAGTTCCAAATTACATAATATTGTGCAATTAGAATTAAACGAGAGAGGACGGCGGGGAGGTCAGAGAGATATTTATTTTGCGTCCAAAAAATGTACACAAATTGCATTTTTAGCTTAGAACATATTGTGTCAAGGTATACGTATCTTGGCACCAGAGTAAACAGCCAAAGGGATCCATCTGATGAAATAAAGTGCTACTTTCAATAAAATGAATAACATTTCTAAAAATCATAATTTATCAGTTATCACGAAGATGAGACACCTGCGCTCGTATGTGTTCTCTGTCCTCCTGTATGGCGTTGAAACGTGGGCATTAACGGAAACTATCAGTAAAAGGTTAGAAGCTTTTTAAATGTGGCTATATCGAAGAATGTTGAGAATACCATGGACAGACCACACTACAAATGCTGAAGTGCTCCGCAAAATAAAAAAAAGACATGGAAATACTGACCACCATAAAAACACGAAAGCTTCAGTACCTTGGCCACATCATGAGGAACAATAGCCGTTATGAACTCCTGCAATCTGTTCTCCAGGGGAAAATACCAGGAAAGAGAAGTGCTGGTAGAAGAACAACTTCTTGGTTAAAAAATCTATAGAATATGGACCTCCAAGACAACTACGGAGTTAATCCGAGCATCAACCAGCAGAGACGAGACAGCCAAGATGGTTTCCGACATCCGGAACGGATAGGGACCAGAAGACGAAGAAGAATATTGTGACTTTGCGTACGTAGGAGCACAGATGTAAAAATTGGTAAGTTAATTAGGTAGTTAGAATATTTAATAGAGAGAACAAGAGTAAAATATGAGATTTAAGAGAGGTCAGCTTGGTATGGACTATACGGATACGCCGACCAAGAGGCACTATGAAGAGCACCATGAAATACGGGCCTACAGAAAAGATAATTTATAGAATCACCTAAGGCAGAGATATTACTTATAGATCGCAAAGAGTTGAGATACAACTTTGGGACGCCCGATGTGAAGAAGGCCGAGGTGGAGATAGCTAATGTTGAATGGTGGCAACGTACCGTTATTCGACAGATGTAAACTCCACCTGCGGCACAAACAAGGTCCACATTTTTTATGATCGCATCGCTACAGTGCTACACGTCTACGTTTACACATTGCTGTATTACTATTTTGTCATGGGTACGAGTTAAGTACTACGATGTCGAGAGTCCGGTATGCTGCTGCAATTCAACACTACGAAAAAAAAAGATTAAGAAAGTCACACTCCTCTCGCTTCGTGGATGGGTTTTCTAACTGTTAAATGTGTGTGGCAATCAATGTTTTGAGCTGTTGTATTTATTTAATTCTCCGTTCTAGGATATGTAGGCAAATATTGAATTCCAGAAGGCTTAAAGAGTAAATGAACTTTTGTTGATGAACATTGTACCGCGAATAATAAAAATATATTGTAAGAGTATAATGAATGTTGAATGATTTGAACCTGGATTTTGATTAAAAGTGAATCTGGAATTTAAATATACATTTGCAATATTATCAGTAATTTCCAAATGCAATGATTACCCAGAACATAGTTAATCGAGGTTAAGAGTTCGTATTGAAGATTGAGCCCCAAAGCCTGAGCAGGTACAATTTGCTTTCAGTTAGATGGATCAATACGAGATAAGCCGATAGTTTCCGTATTTGAATGCGACTTCCAATGATTTTCGTTATTTGCTCCAAATGCACAGTTTTGTTATATTACCGACCTTGATAAAAATGAACGTTAGGAGGAATTCAAAATTAGTAAAATGACTAACGACGATAAGAATATGTTCCATTCACACTGATAGTTGACATGGTGTGATAGATGTAAAATCTGTGAGACAGAAACTATCATGTTTCACAACATATCTTGTGGTTAAGTTTCTAATGTTAAAAAAGAGCATAATGTGCCATTTTACTTCTCCTTGATAGTTCTTGCAGTGAATTAATTCTTTTAATAGCTTCGCAACAGAAATTTAGTATTATTGAATCCGTTAATTTTATGTTTAATTTAATTTAATTTAATTTAATTGCAATGGAGCATAGGCTCCGGTGGCAATTTCCCTACACACCCATCCTCCCCCTATCCTGCACCCACCTACATTTGCCCTCTACAAATTTTATCTTTAAATTCCTTCAAAGTTTTCGGTAAATTATTCATCATTTCTCTTGGTAACTCATTCCAATCCTTGACACCCTTACCTAAAAAAGAGAATCTTCCCACACCCTTGTGCCTGAAATCGAGTGCCAGCTTGTGGTCATGGTCATCTTTTCCCTTCCATGCACTACTTTTCATACCTATTGCAATATCTTTCCATGCCTCATCACCACTATATGCCCTGTACACTCCCATGACCCTCCTCATCCTCCTCCTGTCTTGCAATGAATCCCATTCCAGCTCCTTTATCATATCCGTCACTGATTGCATTCTGCGATAATTTCCAGAAACAAATCTAGCAGCCCTTCTTTGCACCCTCTCCAATTCCTGTATTTGATACGTAAAATGAGGGTCCCATACTACACTACCATATTCGAGCAATGGTCTGACCAAAGTTTTGTAACCCAATTCCTTGACTTCTCTCGTACATCCCCTCATCACTCTCTCCAACAAGTGCAGTACTTTGAAACCTTTTCCTATCACCTGTCCTATGTGTCCTGCCCAGTTAAGTTTGTTATCAAAAGTAATTCCAAGATATTTGCATTTCAAGTCTTCAGCAAGCAATTCTTTCCCCACCTTATATTCATAATTAACGTTTTGTTTTTTATTTGTGTATCTAATAAGCTGACTCTTCTTTGCATTTATCTTCAATCAGCGAAGAAAGAAGACAAACTCATTGTAGACAATAGGCGCTAGTAAATTTTGTGGACAGCGTAGATTAACAGAAAATAATTTAAGTTTAAATCACAAGTATTATTAATTTTTTAAATGTTTTTATTAACTCGCTTTGGGCTTTGTCTGTCCAGGTGAAATTTTTTAATTGATTTTAAATTAACTTCTCGATGAGCTAGAGACTTGAAATTTTTACCATAGCTCAGAACTGGATGACAATGCATGAAAATGTGAAAAAATGGGTAAAGTTGTCCGGAAAGTTTGAAAATTCGGTAAAAACTGAAAGTACTCTTTACTGTGGACTGATTTGCCTAATTTTTTTTAAACGTTCGTAATAGGCCGAATAAGGTTTTTAGTTAATGGAAAATTGGAAAAGTTGCCCGGAAAATTGGAAAATTCGGTGCAAACTGTAAGTCTTTTTTTCTGTATACCGATTTGGCTAATTTATTTAAATGTTCGTAATAGTCCGAATAAGGTTTTTAAAGAAAGAAAAATTGAAAACGTTCCCCGGAAAATTGGAAAATTCGGAGAAAAGTGTAATCCTTTTTTTTTCTGTGTACCTATTTGGGTAATTTTTTAAAATGTTCATAACAGTATGAATAAGGTTTTTAAAGAAAGAAAAATTCAAGAAAAACTGAAAGTACTTTTTTCTATGGACCAATTTAGCTATTTTTTAAATGTCTTTAATAGTCCGAATAAGGTTTTTGGACAAAGAAAATGGAAAAGTTCTCCGGAAAATAGGAAAAATCGGTAACAACTGAAAGTACATTTTCTAGGGAACGATTAGGCTATTTTTTAAATGTTTGTAGTAGTTTGAATAATGTTTTTAGGGAAAGAAAAATTGGAAACAGTGCCTGAAGAATTCTGGAAGAACAAAAATGCATTTTTCTATTGAATTTTTGTTCGAATTCAAGACCATAACTTATGATTCAAATGATGGATGTGTTTAATTATTATTTTTTGTTTTGTTCCTTATTTCCCCGGCATGGAAAATAACACATTCAAATGTTTTCTATTTAAAAAAAACTGGAATTTGTAGCATGTCTCTGTGATTATGTCATCAAAGTATATAAAATCAATTACAAAGTTTTACTCAAATAACCATAAAAAGCAGAAAATAATAAAAAAATAAAAAACTTTTTAATGTACGATGTTTTTATAACGGACTAAAAAGTAAAATTAATTTCTCTAATCCTTATGAAGGATAAAACCACATACAGGTTTCTAACTTCTAGATTGTCCTGAAATTTCATGCTTGAAAATTTTTGACAGCTATATAAATAGGCTACTTGTAAGCTTGGTGACGAAAAACATTAGGCGCATGGAATACATAACTGTAAGACGTGTAGAGAGTAGCTATCAATGAAAGAACTTACTTATCAGTTCACATTATTTGCGGTGCAATAATTGTTAATGCATCAATTACCTGTTGCATGTGCCCAATGTTTTTCGTCATCAATCTTACAAGTATTTTAATAGCTATCAAAAATTTAAAAGTATAAATTTTCAGGACAATCTAGAAGAAGTTAGAAACCTGTATGTGATTTTATCCTTCATAAGGATTACAGAAATTATTTTATACTTTTTAGTCCGTTATAAAAACATGGTACATTACAAAGTTTTTTATTTTATTATTGTCGAAACGCCACGTCATTAACAAGACATCGTACCTTTACCATCAGTTTCAAAAGAAATACTGGTTTCCTTTAACTGATAAACTACAAACAAAAAAAGTCTATCGATAAAGCTAACACCCCGGTTGAAATTTATGGCAATATTTAGTTTCAAATCTTCCACGGTTGGAGATGTTTAACGAAGTCACGGAAAAGTGCTACTGTGTTGTTAAGGGGGAGCTACAAAATAGTTTTAGACTTAATAAATTTTTACCTTGAGAAATATCCATGAATATTTGATTGTGGATCGTAGAAGGAATCTTTGTTAAGTAACACTGAAAATTATGAAGAAGTCCTCAAATTTTCAGCACTTATGATGCTTTCCACTGTGTTATACAGTCAATTAATACACTGCGATTTTAATAGGGCGTGAACTGATGACACTTCTCACATCTCACCTTGCTCGACAGCATGCGAATTCTGTAGAACAGATCCAGTTATTGATATAAAGAGCTGTTACATATATCTTAAGTACAAAACTACCAATTAGCAATGTAAATGTCTAAAGTTAACTGAAAGCAAACGGTGAAGAGGGTACTAGAAACTTGCAGCTAGCACAAAGAGACCAAGACTATGATGATACAGGTACTATAGTAATGATACGTGAGTAAGTTAACAAAAAATATTTGATTAACTTAATATAATTAGAAATTTTGATTTTAAACTTAGATAACAGCAGACGTACAGTTATTATGAAACAAGAATATGAGATCTTTTTTGCGTATTTCTTGAGGTGTCTCGCATTCTGTAGAAGAGACCAAAGTTGCACCACGTCGATGAATCTCTTCCAGAAAACTTTTAAGTGTACAGTCGCAATGCCACGGATTTTCGTGTAATGCTAATCTCGCTATCTGAGTTGTATTCATCAGGCGTATACTCAAAGACCTGAGCCGGTTACCATCAAGACTTATTTCAGACAGCGACGGGTTACCCTCGAAGAGCACTGGATTGAGGTGTGAAAGTCTGTTCCCTGAAAGTCTCAGAATTCTCAGCTTTCTGAGCCTGTTAAAAGTTCCAGGGCGTAGTGATGTTAAGCCATTGTAAGAGAGATCCAAGCTCAATAAGTTTGTGTTTGTTATAAACAATTTTTCTGGCACTGATCGGAGTCCGTTTCCTTGTAAAAGAAGTTGTTCAAGGCGAGGTAGGTAGATGAATGAATCCTCAGGGAAGGTGTGCAACTCGTTGAAGCTAAGATCTAGGTGCTGTAACTGGACATTGTTCCTGTAAAAGAGAAAAATAAATCCCTCGTTAAACGGATAAAAAGCAGGTTTACAAAGAATTAAACTACTTATATATATGAAAATGGAAGTTTTAATATATATATATATTATAGACTATATCCGAGATTAATAATAGACTTCGACACCGTTTGTCTGATCAACAAGAAAGTTGGCACATACATTTATTTTTTTTCATAGGAAAGATTTCTGACAAGAAAATTTTCAAAAACCACCCCTTTCCTCCTTTATAGCCCTTAATTTTTATACAAACGCACATTTTTTATTCGATGTCGATGGAACTTTGCACATTTTAAAACCTAACTCCTCTCTCCCTTTCCACACCATTTTTTTTTGTCCATGTTCTTCATGCAAAGTTACAGTCGACACCATTAGACCGATCACCATGAAAACTGGCACATATAAGAGTTTTTCACCAAGACAGTTTCGAACAAAAAATAAATAAATAAACCAAAAAAAACACCCCTTTTAACTTTTGCAAATATTCTTCCTCCAAAGTTACAGTTTTTATCCGATTTCGATAGAACTTTGCACACGTATGCTTTAAAATAAAGAGAAACATACTGTCCACATTAGTTTTACAAAACCCAAACTACTCTGTTCCCTTAGACCCCCTTACTTTCTGCCAATGTTCTTTACTCATACCCACAGTTTTTATCCTATATCGATAAAACTTTGCACCTGTATACTTTAAATCAAACAGAAAACTACTGTCTACATTTGGTATACATAATCCCTAATCCTTTCCCCCTATACTCCCACCCCTTTTAATTCCCAATATTATTTATAGAAGTGGACAGTTTTAAATCCGGTCTAAATCGACTCAGCAGTTTTTAAGTTATGCCAAAATATTCATAAAATAAATGTGTTCGAACGTCTCAATATGTACGTCAGATTTTAACTTGGATCCCAAGCTTTCAAGTTGTGAAAACCCATTAAAAATCTGTATTTTCTGCGTCATGCTAGAGCAATCACATATATTCCAGATACAGATTTATGATTATGGAATGTATTAATGTGCAGATTTGTTTGAATATCAACTGATGTGATTAGGTTGAAATGCAGCCTGGACCAAAATTTAAACTGACATTCCGTATCACAGCATCCAATTCACCTCGTTCTGGGAATTGTTCGGGTATATCAATAATTATTTTACTTCAGGAAATGGCTGGTGCCAAATTAATGAAACTTCGTACACATGATTCACATCGGAAATATAAAAATAGTGGGCGAGTAAATCAATCCCAATTAGACCGGGCAACGCCGGGTACTCTGCTAGTACAAGTATAAATATTTTTTTTATAAAAGATGGGAGACTTAAAAACATTTTCTCCACCTACTTCATAACGTTTTCGACACGCCACTCGTACGCTAGTCACCATAAACATTTCGACTACGGCAAAAGTATCTTACCTGTAAATGGATAATAATTTTACGTTAAATTCCCAGCTAAGTCACTCAAAAAAAAAAAAAGAAATAAAGCCTTATTCAACTACTGACAGTATGGTCTGTACATTATTCGAAACACTATCAAAATGTTATCTGTTGTTCTTCCGGGAATCGCGTTCAACGAGAAATAGATGTTTATTTCCTTGCACATTTATCTTAATTTCTCAGCGTTTCGACATAACATTATTAAAAATCTCATAAAATTATACCAGTAGTTTTTGCGTGAATACCGTTCATCCAAATAGACACACAGCGGCAGACATATATTTTAAAAACTGTCGATTCCTTTTCTGCAGGTCATTAATGATACCTCAAACTCATTTTAATTTTTTTTAAATGTACAAACTTTCTTCTGGTTACAGTCTTATTATATTTATAGATATTCCAATAGGACATAAGCATGTTCGCTATATATTGCTTTTCAATTACAAAATGATGTCTAAATATATTAATTTACATTCTACATTATTAGGTGCAAAGTGTTCAAATATTTTATTAAAGGATTTAAATTCAGTCACTAAATAACAGTAATAGGAAATTCTGTAGCTTTCGAGCCTTTAGAAGCAATGAAATGGTGAAGAACGCATCTAGGCCCTGTCTGTATTGTAACAACCAACAGGAATCTCCCCAAAACAAATGGTACCAAGAGCAAGGAAGTATTACTTTACTGAGTCACCTGGAACTTTCCTACGAACTGTAGTGTCACACTGTCACCCCAAAATATTCCTGAGTCGGAGGGATATCAAGGGAGAAATACTCATTCCAAATAAAGGCCGATACATATTCCGCCAATACCAGATGTTTCATTTTCTCCTCGACTGAACCACAAGTTTTAACTTTGGTAAAAAGTGAGTTATCTCTGACACTAAAAGCTTCCTTAATCACTACCTGGCTGTTTTTATTGGGACAGGGGCCATAGGGGAACTGTGACTAGTACATCTTTATTCACTTGCTAGTCCGGTTTCATAATCTATTTCAAGTTTTTACATATGCATAAAAACTCTATGAGCAGGATGCCCAAAAGAAAATTATTTCTTGTCTTGTTGTGGGGCATTAGTTTCGATTTTACTCGGTATTGTTGTTCTGATATGTTGCATAATGTATGTCAAAAATCAGATTATTACAATATAACACCTGATTCCCCTCAAAAGGGTTGTCCACCAGAAAGATTGTATCTTGGTTCATGGAGAGGTATGGATATTTTGAATTCAACTATTGGATCTAATGACATGTTGCCTCAAGTTACACACAGATATCGAAAGAAATATAAATTTGCAATACTTACTAAATGAAAAAAAAATATGTAAAATTATCTTCTATAGAAACACAAGCAATTCAAGTTATTTTTAATCAAATGGATCCTTCTGAAAGTTTTGACAATTGGAGGTTTGTTATTGGACCTGTTGACGATAGTTATTACTCTAAAAATGATATATTGAATGTAAAACATATTTATTTCTGCTACACTGCCACCTTTGTATTCAAGTTTGAAACTAGATCTCCTAATAAAACATTGTAAAACATTTTAATTTTTAATTTCAGATTCACCTTACATTCCTTTGCCTTTCACGCTACTGTGAACAACCAAAGAAGAGGGACGTGATAGTTTAATTCATGTATGAAGACAGATCAAATGATCTGCCTTGGTTGTATCTTCAGCGATTGATAGGCCGTAAGTACCAGTGGCCAATTTATATTAAGCATATTTTGATATTGTTACTCTTTGTGCTTTTCTTTTTACGGTCATAATATTCCGTATAACACAGTTATTTATACAGTTCCATCACTTAATACATGTTTTATAACTGCCGTGGCTGCAGTTTTCATTAGATGGTACAATAATTTTTCTGTTTCATACTACTTACGAAACAGACATACTTGTTTGAAGGAGCACCTTTTCCGACAAATGTAAAGTTTTCTAGCTCAAAGACAATTACCTGGAAAGGGCCTATAATACTGATTTATAATTATGATGACATAACTGATAATGCATATGATAAACCGCTGTTACGTGTTTATGCTGATAGGAAATTTTGGTTTTCCCCTATAAAGGTAGAACCGGAAGATACTACCGATGAATAGGTAGCAGTTTCTATTAGTTGCCCCATCACCTTGGGGAAACCTCTCACCGGTTGAATCTTTTAGTTTAGCCTGCTATTTTCAGTGGCTGGCGTTAAGGATCGGTATGTTATCATCGAGTTCTGTATCATTTTAGAGAAATCAACGGGTGAAATCGTTGCATTTCAGAATATCCATATTCACTTGATGTGGTATCTTTAAATCGGAATGTGTAGAGAAATCTGGTTTATCTGCAGAAAAGCGAATAAGTGTCATAGGTATTCTACCACAAATTTTTGCACATGCATAGACACTCTACGAGGAGAATTATTTTTATTTCTATTTTTCTCTCTTGGGCAGCAGTTTCTATTAGTTGCCCCAGCTTCATGGGAAAACATCTCACCGGTCGATTCTTTTTATTTGACCTACAATTTTCAATCGTTGACATTTAATATCAGCATGTTATCACAGAGTTCTGTGTCATTTTAGAGAAATCAACGGTGGAAATTGTCGCATTGCTTTGGCAGTTTGCGGGTAGGTAGGTAGGAGCCAGGGAAGGGTTTGCCATTGATTCACTTGTTGTCTAACTTCAATTGAATATGAACCCAAAAAACTATTTCAATCGTTAATACAAGGACTTTACGTTTGATGGCCTCTATTTTGAAGGCGATTAAATACAAGATTTTAATTAATATAGTTCTCGTTTCACAGATGACCTCACTCTCCTAGCATCTAGTGTGGAGGAAGTTATTCACCAACTATCCTCGCTCAACAACATAGCAGATAAAGTAGGTTTAAAGATTTCTGTAAACAAAAACCTGGGATCAAAGTGAACATATCTATCGATCTATCTCTCTATCTAAAACTTAGTTCTTCACCAAACTTAATGCCACTGGGGAATGCAATGGTACGAAGGACTAACGCCTTCAAATATCTTGGAGAATGGATAACTCCAAACATCAACGAGGACTTAGCCATGAATAGAAGATGTTCAACACTGGTGAGAACATACCACATTTGTAGGAACATGTATGACATGTATAGATCTAAATCCCTCTCCCTTAACCTCAGACTCAGGCACTATAATATTGTATTTCGACCATCCGTACTGTATGTATCAGAGTGCTTGCACATAGTTAGAAAGGGACAACTCAGAAAACTGGAACTAAAGGAACGTAAGATCATGAGAAAAATCATGGGTTCTGTCAAAGAAGAAGGAAAATACAGACTCAGGCATAATAAGGTCCTAATCAACAACTGGAGAGCATTACAACAGCCAGCCATCCTTCGTCACATGGTTCGGATGGACAATCATAGACTCACCTCCAAAATCTTCAACACCGACTCTAGTAAGCGGATACGTAGTCTATAGTCAGCAATCCGTGAATCGGCAGTCGAGAGTCAGACGGCAGACTGTGCAGAGATTAGTGATTGTACTAACCGAAGAAGTTATGTATGACTGCCTGGCGGTTGCACTTCGTTTATGTTGGCATTGTTAAGCCGAATAAAATGTTCGTAATTCAACCTGTTTGATAATGGTTCATTTGTAACAGAGCGACCTGCCATTTGTTCACACAACAAAAATAGGATCATCAATCCGTCATTGAAGCAGGGGTAGTGATCAGACGCTTCACATCATGAGTGGCCTTAAAGGGGTTATTTCACTCATGACAGAAAATGGTTATAACAAAAAAAAACAAAAAAAAAAAAAAAACCCCTATTACAACGAGTTTTGAAGCCAGATGCGTCGTAAGTACAACCGACCAGCATGGCGCTTTTTATTTTCTGTCAGTTGGACGTTAAGGGGAGAACCAGTTACGCTTCGATACGACTGTTAACATAATTGATAACTATACAGAATTAAAGCTCATAAAATTATGGCAATACCAACCAGTTGTAACCAACGGCTTTGAAGCATTGACTATGAATACGCAAGATGAGTGACGATTAAATTAGTGAAACTGATATTTCCGAGAAGAACTTCAGGTCATTCGTCGCTAGACCACACCAGGATGAAAGAACCACAAATGAGACGAGTAATAAATGTATTTGTAACATTGGTAATCAGTTTCCTGAGAAGAAATTTATACGATGTCGTGAGTTAAAAAAATAATAAACAAATTGGAAATAACCCAGGCTTTAGAATATTTCCGACGTTATACACGGGGCAGCAGAAGAACAGCCCGACTACATACTCAGAGGAAAATGAATAGCAATATGACCAGGGAGACTGAAAGAGGACACCAAGATGATAAGAGCATGATAAGAGCAGAATGGCAAGAAATACTAATCGTGAACTTCTAATATTGAAGTTTATTTTAATAAGTTGTGAGAAGATATATGGAATGCAGTTTTTCATTCAGCTAGCGGATCCAGGACGCAAAGGCTATTTAATACCGTTTTTCTTTTGCTTGCGGTTTTACATATCGGCGAATCAGGATTAATAGAGCCGAGAGAGAATCTGAGACATGGAATGAGAATTCGGTCTTTTTTTTTTTTTTTTTTTTTTTTTTTTTTTTTTTTTTAAAGTACCGAGCGTGGTGGTGTAACGGATAGCGTTCTGGCCTCGCATTCGGGAGGACGGCGGTTCGAATCCCCGTCCGGGCATCCAGATTTGGGTTTTCCATGGTTTCCCCAAATCACTCCAGGCGAATGCCGGGATGCTTCCTTCAAAAGGCCATGGCCGAATTCCTTCCCATTCCTTGCCCCCATCCTTTCCCGTCTCTAAAGACCACGTTGTTAAAAAGGGACGTTAAACTGTTACAAAAAAAAAAAAAAAAAAAAAAAAAAAAAACTTTTTAAAGTAACCATTGCGGTATTCACCTTGCTTGATTTCTGGAAACCAAGAAGAACCTTTCTGCATCTGGATGATCGGATTGGGGATCCGAACGTTACCGCACACACTCCTGACCCGGTATCTTTTTAAAATACAGTACCTGCACAGAGATCTGATAATCTCAAAACATTAACAGACATGTCCTTGAATTAAAATTGTTTGGATAAAAACTAAGTTATGTTCCGTTTACATCAAAGTGAATCGACGTGTCCACTAAGCGGAACTACGGAAGAGATTTGAAGAATACGGGACAAGAATTGAACTGCGATCTATTTGTCGGCAGAGGAGACCTGGTAACTGGAGTTGGATTCTACATGGGTTGTCCCGAAATTTATTCACATAAGTTAAAGAAAATTTGTGTTCTATTATTTAACATATGCCCTTCTTCCCAATGCTTTTATGCCAACCGGAAAAAATGATTTCACACGGGTGTCAAAAAATGAGGCAACAGCACATAACATAACGTCTCTTACTGGATTTGGATCGAAGCCAGATAGAAACTTTTCCCGGTTTGAAATAGGTAGAAGTCTGAGGTAGGTTGCTGAATCAATTAATACATTTAATGCTGTAGTTCCAGCCAATTTGCACTGAGACACTTATGACTGTGATCATTGTTATTAAACCCAATTTAATTGCAATCGAAAAAGTGCAACTTCCTCACTCACCTGCTATCCCATTTCATGGATTCTTTGAATATTTCAGATAAATTATTGTCTTTTCTCCTGGTAATTTATTCCTGATTCCATTACCTACAAAATGAAATTTTTCGTTAGTTTTTAGTCATAGTCATATCTTCCCTTCCAACTACTATTCCTAATTCTTCAAACAGTATCTAACCAGGTCTCATCACCAATATATGTCTTATAAATAGCGGTGGCGTGTAAGGGCGTGGGAGTGACTATATTAGCCACTTCCAATCAATTGTCAACCTCTCCTTGACGTGGTAGACCCTGTATGAACGGACGAGGCCAGGGTGACTGAAAGATTCCCAGGTTACCAACTGCTTGACAACTATCTCCTGAAAGGAGGGCGGAAGAGCGAGTAGTGGTTCAGGGAACTCTCTTGCCCCTACGGTTGGAAACGGCCCCTAAAGGCGGGTCAATCAGAAATGATCAATGATAAGAGAATGCAGAAGGCAACGGGAAGCCATTGCATTAAAAACACAAAGGGTATCCCGAGGCTCCGTAATACCCTCAAATTAACTACACTATAATGGCTTCTTCCTGGGTAAAATATTCCAGAGGTAAAATAAACTCCAATCGGATCTTCGGGTGGAGACTGTTCAGGGAGGAGTCATCAAAATAGTCAGAAATTCTACGAGTGGGAATGTGGAATGTTAGAAGTCTGAATAGGGTGGGTAGATTAGAAAATTTAAGTTAGATGCAGTTGGGATTAGTGAGATCAAGGTGGAAGGATTCACAGGATTGTCTCCTAAGGAACATAGGATAATTAACACAAAAACCGTCAGTGTACTGGTGAAGGATTTATAATGAACCAAAGAGTAGGGAAACGGTTGAGTTATTGCGAAGCGTTTACTGACATGATTATTTCGATGAAGATAAAAAATAAGTCCGCTCTAACCACGTTAATACAAGTGTATATCCTAACGTCGCAGAAATACGATGAAGAAATAGAGAAAATAGGCTATGAAATTGAATAATTAATCCAATATGTGAAGGGAGAGGAAAATCTAAAAATCCTGCGTGATTGGATTGCGGTAGTGGGACAAGAAAAAGAGGAGAATATTGTAGGGAGTTTTGGCCCAGAAGGAGATGAACGAAGAAGCAGGCTCGTCGAGGCGAACACTCAATTTAAGAATCAAGCTCAAAGGATATACACCTCGAAACGTTTGGGTTATAGAGGCACATATCAGCTAGGTCATATCATTGTCAAACAGAGATTCATGAATCAAATTCTATACTGTAAATAATATTCAGGAGCTGACAGACTGACCACAATCTGATAGTTGTGAAGCGCAGGCTGAAGTTCAGGAGAATAAAGAATCAACAAAGGCAGAACAGACGAAGTGAAAAAACCGAAACAATCCAACATGAGAAAAAAATTCACATAGACGGTAGACGTGGATATAAGAAATAACTATGAAAGTAGCTCAACTGAGTACGAATGGATGCATGGAAGAGATAAATTATCAAAGCTGATAAAGAAACATTAGGCTTTTGCAAATAATTCGCTCGATAACATTGGATCGCAGAAAAAATATTGGAGTTGATCGATCAGAGGAAAAGGCACAAAAATTCCCAGGAAATTTAGCAGGAAGAGAGCAGTGCAGAATTTTAGAAATAAAATAAACAAGAAAGGCAAGAAACCAAAAGGAAAGTTACTGCAAGAAAAGTGTGAATAAATAGAAAAAGAAATGGTTTTAGGTAAAGTAACCAAGAAACTTGAGAAAGAAGAGGATGTCGACATTGATGACTGGGGAGATTCTGGTTTAAGGACAGAATTTGATAGAGTTTCGAAAAATTTAAAACCAAATAAGGTGGTTGGGATTGATGAGATGCCTGGAAAACTTCTGATATCTCTAGGAGAAGGAAACCACAGATTATACAAACTGATATCAAGTAGTATTTAATCAAAGTATGATCTTCAGACTTAAAACACACACACACAAGACACAAGCCGACAAGAATTACTGCACCGTAAGTCTAACATCACATGCTCCAAAATAACTGGATAATATACTTAAGAATAAAAATCATAGTGAAGAGATACTAACAAGGGGAGGGAACGACCTTGGGATTTTATTTTGCGATGAGATTTTGCGTAATAATTGTACCCCTTCAGGATGTTTACCTCCTGCAATCGCAACGCAACGCTCAATAGATTCGGAGAAAACGACCTTTAAAAATTCAAGCCCAGCTTATATACTAGTGAAATTCCGGTCAGGCCAGCAGCGAGATAGCCCAGTCAATAACGAGCCTGCGTCGTGCCTGGGCGCTCTGGGTTCGAATCTGGATTTCGTCTATTTTTTATTTTCATTTTTTGTTTTATTTTTAAAATTAAATAAGTTTTTATTCAATATTATTGATTTATTTAATTTAAATTTTAAATCATAATATAAGTATATTTACTACCCTATAACTTACAAAAAAAACTTTAAAACTATAATGGTTATAATATTCTTTAAATATAATTAAATTTTAAGTTATTTTATTAACAATGTTGTAAGTTTTATTTCGGATATTAACTAACTGATTTTGACCAACAATAGACAGCATTCATGTGGGAACAACTGCTCCTCTATTGAATAGAGAGAATACTCACATAGAATGCCGGTCTAATAGAAACCTCTCTTGGCCAACGTGTCAGTTAATTTCTGGATTTCACCAAGTTTGAAGTGTTTCGTGATATATTGTTTTGAAAATATACTGAATCTATACTATTATATATCTGTAAGCAAGCTGCGTTTGTCTCTTTACTGTAACGGGTATCGCGCAATAAGTACCACAGCAATTTGGATGTGGTTTTCACGTTTTTTGAGCTAATGGTACCAGTCAAAATCTGGGAAAATAGCTAATGACTTTTATGTACCATGGGAACGAGCAAACAATAAAAAAAATTAAAAATCTTTCTGTATGGAAAATTGTGAGCTACAGATCATTATGCACTTGCAGACACGCTCTACTTTCACATAAATCTAACGAAAATTCACATAGCTTAACTAACGTTTCTGTTTAATATTTTTACTTCGAATATTTAGTTTTTCAGTTTTCTGGACTACAGTAAATCAACGGAATGCTTGAATCAAACGTAATGATCATTACTAATATTTAATTTACTGTAAAAATTACGCGTTTCAGAGTTTGACCAAAGATGAATATACTAATCTTTGAATTGTTTATACAGTATTTGTCTTTGGCTGTAATTATTCGATTTTCGGAATTAGCTATTCAAACTGCTACATAATATATTAAATCTTCAATAAGAATAATAGAATTTTGATATTTACGGTAAGTAACTTATTGCTTAATATGTGTATTAAAGGGTTTTATTGCCGCTGCAATTTGATTGTAAAATCCAGGTCTCATTTCAACCTAACCACAACCGCTAACTTTACATTGCAATACAGTGGATTTATTATTGCGATTGTTATAGCCCTGTTGCAGTTCAAAATGGTGTATTAAGAAATTGAGTGATATAATTTATGCTCCTAAAATAGACAATGTTATCATTACCCAAATTGGGCAATCCTACGATATCCGAGCTAATGAAATTTGATAAATTTTATGATCGATTCATATATATCTCGACGAGACAAATCGAAAGTAAAGAATATTTGGGTGGGGTGGGACTTTCTCCACCAGCGAAATACTGGTACTGACCTGTTGAAATTTGGATTAACTACTTCCTTATTTTTTTTTTATTTTTTTTTATTTTTTTTTTTTTTTTTTTATTTTTTTTTTTTGATATCTCACTCAGTTCTCCAGATATCGTGTGCCACACTTGAGGTGGTTAGTGGCCTGGAAAAATTTCGCCAACGCCATATTTGGTGATGAATTATTCTGTAACTCGACGAGACAATTCGAAAGTAAAGAATTCCATTTTTTGATACTTCTCTTAGTTCTCGAGATATCGTATCTCAAAATTGAGGTGATTAGGTTGACATGCTGCTTGGACCAGAAAAAAAATTCGCACTAGGAACTACACGGTGAACATGCACAATAGGTGTTTTGTAATCTTACGAGCTGTGGCCGTAGGGTTGAAATACACCCCGAACCAGAAGAAAAACGTCACCAAAAGAACAAGGAATTGTACCTATAAATGATTTTTAACATTCGATATATCGATAATTAAGCGAGATATCAGAAACGTTTATGCTTTGCTTTCGATTTGTCCCATTGACATATTTAGGAATCAACCATCAAATTTATCAAATTTCGGTGGCTCGGATATCGCAGTATTGTCCAAAAATGTAGTTAGTGAAACATTTAATGTTTTTAGGTGTATCTTAAATGTTTTATATTGTAAGGGCCATAGGTTGAAATATAGCCTGACCCAGAATATTCTTGCAAAAACATATGGCATAAGAAATTCAATTATTGTTAATTAATAAACTGTTTTAATGAATGCCATTTTAATGATGACGTGTATCGCGAAGTAAGCTACTCCCGAAAACAAAACAGCTATGTGCTTGTCCAGAGTGTATTTCCAGATGGCTTTGGCGAAATTTGTTTATGGTCCAGGCTACATTTCAATCTAACTTCTTCAGTTTTTAGATACGGCAAACGAAAATGGCTCGAAATGTGGGTTGTTGTATAGACGTTATTAAGAAAAAAAATACATGTTATTAATCACGGCATATGATTGTATTCATATGGAATTACAGAATCTTATACAACCTAAATTCTGGTTGAAAATAATGGTCCAGGCTGTATTACAACGGAATTACTGCTTGCAAATAATACGTTTGCAACTGACTACAGCAGAATTACAACGATATTATTGAATGTTGTAGCGGAATCGCGATCTCCAATAGGCCCGGCATTTCTGAGGGTGGGGGGGGGGCCTACTACTGGTACTAACCATTTGAAATTTGGATTAACTGATTCGTTACAATGTCCTTTTTCGGCTAAGTTACCACAATTAAAATTAAAAATTCCAAAATATGAGAGCAACGCCCAGCTATTAGATGCCGACGGCGCTGCAAAATTAATAAAATGGCTTGAAATGTTGGTTAAATCACAGAAGGAATTTCACGTAAACTTTTTCCTCGTGGTCCAGGCCGAATTTTAACCTATCCAAGACCTCTATAACAAAACGAGACTGTTTAGGTACAGATAATTTGTGTCAATTTTACAGTGCTGGCAATATTTCGCGGTTGCGCACATGGAGGAAGGAAATATATAGAGGCGACGCAAGAGACCTTCACCACGCATTGAAGTGAAGCAGGGCGGAGGAGGAGTGGGGGGGGACATGGCCGGAGTGGAGGGGGCATGGCCGCTTCCATACAGACACGGGGAATATGTACAAAAACCTCAAGGGGACTCTAGGATAAAGTTGACGCCGATATCTGGTGATGGATTATTATGTAACTCGATATGACAAATAAAAAATGCAGAATAAATTTTTTTGATATTCTGCTTAGTTTTCGAGATATTCTGTCCCAAATGTGAAATGGTTTTGGTTGAAATTCAGAAGAAAAAATTGGTTAAAGTCAAATTTGATGATGGATTCTTATTTAAAAAGACGAGACAAATGAAAAATAAACAATAAAATTTTTCGATATCTCACCTAGTTCTAGAGATATACTGTATCAAAAGTGAGGTTTCTTGAGTTGAAATGGAGAAGAAAATTTTCGCAAAAGTCAAATTTAATGATCGATTCTTATGTAACACGACGAGACAAATCGAAAATAAAGAATAAAATTTTTCGATATCTTGCTTAGTTTTCGGGATATACTGGGAACATCGCAATGTTTGGAAGCGCAATACCGCTGCTGCCGCCATGCGGTAGAGTTTAGAGCCTGCTTCACCGATTTAACGTCACTTCTCCTCCATATATTTCCTTCCTCCATGGTTGCGCACTCATATTTCGGCATTTTTAATTTAATATTTGTCAATTTTTTCCGAAAAAGGAGAGTGCAAAACGTGAAGAGGACATTTTGTGGAAGAAGTTGTTCCGAATTTCGAAAGGTAAGTACCAGTTTCGGAAAGAGGCAGACCACACGAATTTCTACACATGCCTGCGAAGCAGCGGGTAAATGCTAGTATTAATTAAATCGTTGGAATATTTTATAGGCAAAATGCTTGCGAATAAAGATGTTGTCAGTGCTGTATTGATATGGTATCCACTACATGTTTGTCAAGGTGGAGCCACCTTGCGTCACTGTGTGTATGACATGGAGCAAAGAAAAGAGAGGAGACCACGCAACGGACCTTCTCCAAACAACGAAGTGACGCCGAGAGGAAAGCGGTGGGGTGGGGAGGTCGCCATATTGGTAGGGTCAAGAAACATAGGGAATGTATATGGAACGGATGAATTTCTTCGATTTTAATCATCGAATTACTAAAAATGAAGTCTTATGGGGTCATATTAATAAATACCGTAATTGATATAACCTACAAACATTAGAATTTAAGAAAAACAAGCTGCCAAATAATTTTTGATAGGAATTTTGTATGCAGAAATAGAACTTTTTTTCTCTCTACAGTAGCAAAATGGAATAAAAAAAAACTGGAGTGTCATATTGCTATTTTGAAATCATTGAATAAATCCCTAGTACAGTACTCTTAAGGACTAATAAAAAAATTTCATGTTCTAGACATTTAATTCTAAATGTATCTTCTTATGGGAACTTACTTGGTGCGAATCAGCGTAGTGGGTGAACGGTTTACATTCTGGCCTCGCAGTCTTATATGAAATTTTAAAAATAGCCTAGCCGAATGGCTAGGACTTTAAAACAATTGAAACCTTCAAAAGAATTCACGGCTTACTCAGAAGATATTGCATTGGTAGTGGATACCTATTTAAATTCGCCAGCAGCATCAGTGCAAAGGAATTCTATCATTACCGTGGTGCTACAATCTGATGATGAATTCTTAAGGAACTCGATGAGACAAATCGAAAATATATATTAATATTTCACTTAGTTCTCGAGCTATATTGTCTCAAAAGTGAGGTGGTTAGACCGAATGCAGCCTGGACCAAAAGAAAAGAGAACTAGGCGAGATATCAAAAAATTTTGTTCTTTACTTTCAATTAGTTTCATAAGAATTCATAATCAGATTATGGCGCCACAGTAATGATAGAACTGGCCAGTACAATTATCTTGCTACCATATCTCAAAAGTCGCAAGCTTGTGTCACTAACAAGATGCTCAATAAATTACTAATAACAAATAAATAATTTGTTCCTTATGCTATAAAAAGAATATTCTGCAACAGGCTGCATTTCAACCTAATCACAATTTGACTTAATGTTGCCGCTAAAAAGTCAAACGACGCAAATGCAACCAAACACTTTAAACGTATTACGAATTACATTTCAGATAATAAGAAAATGGACTTCATTACGATTCCTAGATCACATATCACCAATTATCACAATTAATTTCATCATACACTTTCAATATAAATTAGGTACAACTGGACTAAAGCACATAGAATAATGTATTCGCTTCATCGCGATGTAAACTTGATCCACACGTGAAAAATAGTAAGATAAAATGGTTCTCTGCAACAACAAATATTTGTTAACACCTATTGAGAGCTGTGAATTAACTTTTTTAACAGGCACTGTAAATCTATAATGACTTCTATTATGTCTTGCAGACGGTTCAAGTTTACGTCGCGATACACGACGTTGTTAACTTAGGATAAAATGATTGTATCAATGCGCGTGTGATTGAGGCTTTGAATTTGTAGCGCCAATATTAGCGGCGATTGTGGTTAGGTTGAAATTCAGCCTGGACCATAATGAAAACTGAATGGCACGAGAAATGTAGTTATCAGTTATTTAAGCAACTTTCATAAGCACTATGTCACGTTGTGACGTCATGTATCGCGACGTAAACTACTCCCTTGAAGACACCGCACTACAAATACTTCAAGAATTTCAACGTGACTTACCTATGGAATGTTATTCCAGGTTGTTTTTTAATTGTTCTGTTCGTGCAACCATAGGCAACAAAATCTGGCATTATAAAACACCTTGAAATATCCGAACATGAAATGTTCACAGCAGGAATGTAATGAAAACTGACCAATGTTTTGAACTGATGAAGATGGCGGCCGCGCATGCGCAGTCGGCTCCGGAGTTTACAGGCTGCTTCTCAGTTTAAGCGGCACCTTGACTCCTCTCTTTTCCTACCTCCAGGGTGTGAGAGAGGCAACTGCTGCCATCTATGTGTAGGTGTTTAAGACGCCCCTAATGTTCTATGGTCCTCCATCAAATACCGGGACTTGGCCACCGGATGAAGCACCCCATTGGCCCAGCTGGGGTGGCGCGCCAAAGTATCTCCTGGCTGGACGGGAGACAAAGAGCACTCATCGCCAGGAGGAGACTAGAGGATGATGGTTTTGGTGATATGAAGCAGCGCCAATTTGAAGTTCCTGTGTGTTGTGTAGAAAACGTGAAGGAAAGTGTGTCATGTCAGGGTTCAGCCCATCTCAAGGTCAAAGAGAGTGAGGCTGCCATTTTTTATACAGCGTTTTAGGCCGATTACACACTGGGCGGTTTCGTCCGCGCCGGAAATATCTCCGTCGCCGCCCTTCAGGTAGTGGCGCAAGGGATCAAATGGGAGCTTACACACTGGGCGGAGGGGAAAAACCGCGGTAGCGCTGCCGTCGACGGCAGGTATACGACCGCGCACTGCCACTACATTCGACGGTTGTTTGACCGCCCCAGTCCAAACAGTGGCCCATGTGGCCAGATGGGCGCTTGCACATTCGGCGGATTTGAGCCGCTTGTGCGTTTTCAGTCTGTGTAAAGTTATCATTTTTTTAATTTAAAAATCGTAATATGAGTTAAGTGGTGATAGATAATGATATTCTCATTTCGTTAGTGGAAGCTAGAGCAGTTTTAAGAGACAAAACAGTGGTTTCTTTTAATGATCGGGACTCTACCAGGAACGCTTGGAAAGAAGTGTGCCTTGAAAGTGGAATGATTTTGACGAAATGGAAAATTAGGGAAAATGCCTTTGGATAGTAAACTATTGATCACGTATTTACATAAATTTTTACCGCTTCAACTAGAATTTGAATAATATTGATTCACATTTTATAGAAAGATTTTGGTTTTTAATAGGATATAACTGTGTACTTATATCTTAGACATTTGCCAAGGAACACTTTCAACATTCAAAATTCTGTCGCTCGACATTTTGAGACCTTTTTTTAACACAACATTGACGAATACAGTGAGACAAGCTGTTTAGTAAATTCGGCATCATCTTCACCATTTACTCTCGATTTTTTTTTTTTTTTTTTTTGAAAAGTAATAATTTTTAAAACACTCAACATATTACAACCTAAGCAAAAATGTTTAACTATTCGATTGTGCTTGTAAGAATAAAAGAGTAAACTCAACAGTGATGAGTCGATTACACAGTGAAGTATATGTATTAGTTACAAATAAATGTGAGTATTAGCCATTATATGGCATAGTGTATTTTTCAAACTTTTCTTGTACACCTATTCGTATTCACCTAAAGGAGTTATCACCCTAACATAAAACAAATATAGGGGATTGGAATTATATAAAATTAAATGTTTATCTATAGTAGTTCCATGAGAAATCTGCTTACTTCTAGGTGATTGCCAGCATTTCCACATGTTAAATACCATTCATCAACTGGGTATTTCTCCTTTGAATGCCGTACTTTAGTTTCACAAGCAATTGTCGAAATAAACATCCCAAAATAACTGAAAAACTTGGTGTCATCGTTCCTCAAATATTCTGTTCTCCTTTGGTTTTACCTTTTCCTATTTCTATGGCGACTGAACTGTCAAAATAACAATTTCAAAACCTAACTACGAAGTAAAAAACGCTATATTAACTAAATCAAATTCTAATTTCACAAAATGAAACTCAAGTTATCAAAAGCAAAGTCCTGACGCTCGACCACGTCATCTTTTACCTGCTCTTTGTAGCAGCGGAGGTCTTACCGCTGAAATAGCAGCGGACGTTCTACCGCTGAATGCGTAAACGCCTCAAATTCTATAGGCGGTAGCGGTTGAGTTTCCGCTACGTGAAAAACCGCCCAGTGTGTAACCGGCCTTAGTCGACGGAAGAGTTTCTCCAGCACGCAGGCTACAACACGGTAATATGTTGAAAAAAAACTTTATCACTGCACTGACATTTTCACGCGACTGCACCTGAAACGACCCGGGAAGAGTTTTCTCATGAGCCAGTTTATTATTGCATGATCAGGACACTGTCCTTTTTTTTACACTTCATTTATTCAGAAATGCATTTAACAAATTTTAAGTACAAAATTGTAATTTAGTTTTCTTTTGTGAAAATTTGTGAATAAATATTATGTAGTTTTCAACAGAAATTTTATCCCAGAATCATTTAAAAAAAAAAAAAAACATAATATTGAGTAATTAAATAACTGTTTGTTAATAATCATTTCAGTAACGACAGTTTTCGGTACAGTGCACAAGTAGTCGATGATGAAGTTTCTCAAGACTCTATATATAGTGAGCATTAAAAGTTAATGTAAACAGAAGCAGTTGAATATTTTCAAACCTTACTCAAAGAAAACGGTTTAATCCTTTCTGAACGTTCGAGTTATATTTCTTCAGAAACTATGATAATGGGAGAGAAAATTTTTAAATTTTCTATCGATATTTTGGCTGAAAAATCTATGATAATCGATGGCAAGCTCATACATGCTAATGAAATGTGTGAAGAAGTACTTTTTGAACCAGTTGAAGCCGATCACTCATCTGATGAGTATCAGCCTGAAGTAAAGAAAAGAAGAGTCAAACCACATTCCTCTGGACTATAGAAGTTTACAACAACGCGAAAAAACATCTTAAATGTACTTTAGAAACATTGAAGAAAAATGGATGTAGTCGTTTGAAAATAATAATAATAATAATATTTATCCAAATGGGAAGAAGATATCAAAAAAGGTGGAAATACATTTGATAAGTATCAAATTATTGACTTTTCGACATATGATCGCTTTGTAGAAGCAAAACAAAATTATCAGCAAGTAACTACGAGGAACCTGCAACAGTGGGCTTTATCTGCAGCTGCGCAGGCTATTTGACAGTATTAAAAAAATATTATAAATTGAACTCATTCTCGAAGATTAATTCTTCAGGAAACTAATTTTTTTCAATTTTGAAAATTAAAGTGGATAATTTTTAATAGAAAGGCGAAATAAAAATTATACTTTTCTTACCTCTGGTCAAGTGACAAAAAACGCTGTAGGATTGGTGGTCGCTTGAGTGACGTCATACGTCTGTAAACGCTGCGGCTGGGAATGGAGCGTATCACATTAGCCAAGTTTTCAACTATTTTTATTGTTTGTTTGTTGCTGGTCATTTCTTGTTATTAATGAAATTTCATTTTGAATACAAAATCGAGAACAAATTGTAAAAGGCTACAGCGGAAAAATATCGAAAATAGACGCCTTATTTGTGGGGCTGGCTATAGAAAAACCCCTGACTTTTATTCTGCTGAGCTTAAAAATGTAACAGCTTCAATTTGAGACTCATTTATGTTTATAGCAAACCATACCACGAAAAATTCTGTACGAGAAATTTGTGCAGTCATGCTGAAAATAAAGAAAAGTTGTATGGGTGTCGCAAATATGCGCAAACAAATGAGGGTATTTCTTGTAGCTAATAAGCTGCTCTTTCAAATAAATATAGTAAGAGATCGGAATAATGAACTAAAACTCAACATGAAATTGGCTCAGTAGTTTTTTTTTAAATATTATAAATAATATCGCTCTGTTTTAATGATGCTATTGTATCACGGAAAAATCATGCGTAAACTTACCTTGAGGCTCGCCAAAAGCAACAGCAACACAAAAATCACTACTAACACGCAGAAACACAGCATAATCATCGACTAAGCTCAGTGGAACGGCGCGGCCGACTGGAGCGCTTGATCCGTGGATCACAAACTATTTTTTCTATTGTTAGGCGTGAATTCTTGGAAAATAAATCTTTGTTCTGAGTAATATGGTTTATCTTCTTTGAATGTAAATAACAATTTTGCCTACGTAGACTATTATTAAAACTAACTTTTGTCCCTCTATATTTAGAAAATATCACACTGTGCGGCGTCCTCCCGGATGCGAGGCCAGAGCGTTAACCGCTCACTCACCACGCTCGGAACAATTAGATGTAGTGGGCCATTTTTCTTAATTGCAGATTAAATATTATAGATAAATGATATTCTTTTGTCAATAAAACTGAATTTGTTTGTTTATTCATTTACCTACTTCGTTTCACTTCATCTCACACGAAGAAACTGTGAAGTGTGTACTACACTCCTGGAAATTGAAATAAGAACACCGTGAATTCATTGTCCCAGGAATGGGAAACTTTATATACACATTCCTGGGGTCAGATACAACACGTGATCACACAGACAGAACCATAGGCACATAGACACAGGCAACAGAGCATGCACAATGTCGGCACTAGTACCGTGTATATCCTCCTTTCGCAGCAATACAGGCTGCAATTCTCCCATGGAGACGATCGTAGAGGTGCTGGATATAGTCCTGTGGAACGGCATGCCAAGCCATTTCCACCTGGCGCCTCAGCTGGACCAGCATTCGTGCTGGACGTGCAGACCGCGTGGGACGACGTTTCATCCAGTCCCAAACATGCTCAATGGGGGACAGATCCGGAGATCTCGCTGGCCAGGGTAGTTGACTTACACCTTCTAGAGCAAGTTGGGTGGCACGGGATACATGTGAACGTGCATTGTCCTGTTGGAACAGCATGTTCCCTTGCCGGTCTAGGAATGGTAGAACGATGGGTTCGATGACGGTTTGAATGTACCGTGCACTGTTCAGTGTCCCCTCGACGATCACCAGAGGTGTACGGCCAGTGTAGGAGATCGCTCCCCACACCATGATACCGGGTGTTGGCCCTGTGTGCCTCGGTCGTATGCAGTCCTGATTGTGGTGCTCACCTGCACGGCGCCAAACACGCATACGACCATCATTAGCACCAAGGCACACGTCTCCATTCGTCCCTCCATACACGCCTGTCGCGACACCACTGGAGGCGGGCTGCACGATGTTGGGGCGTGAGCGGAAGACGACCTAACGGTGCGCGGGACCGTAGCCCAGCTTCATGGAGACGGTTGCGAATGGTCCTCTCTGATACCCCAGGAGCAACAGTGTCCCTAACTTGCCGGGAAGTGGCGGTGCGTTCCCCTACGGCACTGCGTAGGATGCGACGGTCTTGGCGTGCGTCCGTGCGTCGCTGCTGTCCGGACGCAGGTCGACGGGCACGTGCACCTTCCGCCGACCACTGGCGACAACATCGATGTACTGTGGAGACCTCGCAGCCCACATGTTGAGCAATTCGGCGGTACGTCCACCCGGCCTCCCGCATGCCCACTATACGCCCTCGCTCAAAGTCCGTCAACTGCACATACGGTTCACGTACACGCTGTCGCGGCATGCTACCAGTGATAAAGACTGAGATGGAGCTCCGTATGCCACGGCAAACTGGCTGACACTGACTGCGGCGGTGCCCAACCGTTGCGCAGCTAGCGCCCTTCGACGGCCAACACTGCTGTTCCTGGTGTGTCCGCTGTGCCGTGCGTTTGATCATTGCTTGTACAGCCCTCTCGTAGTGTCCGGAGCAAGTATGGTGGGTCTTACACACCGGCGTCAATGTGTTCTTATTTCAATTTCCAGGAGTGTATTAACATAAAGAGATGCAGTTAAGAAGTAGTGTCCGGATAACTACGTGATTGAAGAGTGGTAATGGAATTCAGAACGTCCTACGATCGAACCTTGGCTGGGATAATAATTTTTGCGTGCTTTTTGTTTTTTGCTGTTTTTTGCACTACCATGTTTTTATTCGAAGAATTCATAATAGTTGCTAAGCGTCATGCAAGCGTTTGAAACAAATTGCTACCATACATGAAAACTTTTAATTTTTAAACTTAACCAGAGAGAGAATATCATGCAAAAAAACACAGGTGCACGGCGGTGAATAATGGAATCTATTAGTATAATAGACAAGTGTCACGCTGACGTCATGTCACGCCATTACGTCAATCTATGACGTTGCACTATGACGTCACGCTTTACGATATTATTTGTGGGAATGCGCGTTATTTAATAACATTTCCAAGCATCAATGAATAAATTAACTCACAGAACACTGAAATAAAAGTATGTATTGCCTTAAAATCGACATATCAATCATTAGATGCTTATATTTACGTAACATTCTTTTGATATGTAGAAGTATTCCTTAAATTCTTTGCCCATAGAAATGTAAGATAAAAGCTTTGTATTTCGTGCATCAATGTAGAGAAAATTTTGGTTAGAGTATTACTTCGCTTGGATCAGAATTACAAGTGGCATTTGATGTTACAGCATAGGGCATGAATAATTTAGTTTATTTCAAAATATTTTAAACTGTGTACTATTATTGAAATTATTAATTCGTTTGAATGGAAATAGTTGCACATTGATCCGGGAACTGTGCAATCCTACACTACACTTAGAACAATAATACGTGGCATAATGTAAGTTCATAAGGATGATTTTAATTTCCTTTGCTTTCACTGCGTAATATTACTGAGCCTATGAGTTCAGCAATTGTGTCAACCATTCAAACGTTTTACTACCAGTCTGAATCACAAAAAAGAAATGTGCAAAAACCCTTGAAGATTTTTGATCAAAATTATATCGCGGTGCATTATTGCCACAAAAACGCGAAACAGTTCATGTATTAATAAGCGTGAGATTGAAGTACTGTTTTTCTGGCGAGAAGTTAACGTGGTTAGTTTGAAATGCAATCTGGCCCCTAATGGAAACTGAAACCTTTTGCTACAACGCAAGGCACGAGGAATTACACTAAGCCGTGAATTGTCAGAACACTGCAATAAAAGTATGTATCGAGTTTAAATCGATATAACAAGTATCAGTAAATCTGATTTATTTAATAATAGATTCGTTTTATGTCAAAGTATTCGTTAAAATCATTGGCCACAGATATGTAAGAGATATTTTGTCATTGTTAGTGGCAATTTGGAGAGATTGTTATTAGAACTGGCACTTGACAGCAGAGGGCATAAGTAATTTAATTTTTTTTAAGTAATTTTAATTTTGTTTTCTTAAGTGTTCTGTTACTTTCATCATTGTTTTGTTTTAACGAAAGTAGTTCCACACTTTTCAGATCTACACAACATAGACTACATTCAAACTAATATTACGTGAAATGATTTATTTTTAATTTCCTTTGCTTGTACTGATGCCATATTTCAGCCGCAAGTAATTGTGTCAGCCATTCAAAGGTGTTAGTATCTATCTGAAACACGAATATAAAAAAGTAAGATGGAGAACCCGTAAAGATTTTTGTTTTAGTTAATATCGTGATGTATTATTACCACTAAAATGCGATAAAGCAATGTATCACCATGCGTGTGATTAAAGTATTGTTTCATTTATCGCAAGTTCAGTAAGGTTGAGGTTGAAATACAACCTGGACCAGAATAACAACGAAAACCTTTTCTTAGAGGGCAAAGCACTATGAATTCCAATGAACTGTATTTTATGACAATTATATTTATTTAAGTAATTGCTAAGAAATGTAATGCTAGAATGGCATATTAATTAACAGTAGCTTTTTTTAATGCACTCATTACTTGGTCCGAATGAAAGAAGTTCCAAATTGTTCGCGATGTGTGCTACATAAACCACAATTAAAACTAATATTACGTGACATAGCTTAGGTTTTCAAGATTTATTTTTAGCATCCTTCGTTTTCACTGGGGTCATTATTTCAGGCGTTAAAACATGGACGTTCATCATAGAAAATAAGAAAGTTGTATGAAACTGTGAAGATTTTGGATCAAGTTTGTATCGCATGATGCATGATTGGTATCGATGCATGATGACATTGACATGCGATACAGGGAAAATATTAATTCGCGTGTGAATTAAGTTTTGATTTTCTACCGGCTATATTGGCGAAGGTTATTGTTAGGCTGAAACGCAACCTGGACCAAACAGACAATGAAACTTTTTGCTACGTCACAAGGGATAAGAAATTACAGAACATTGAGCTTTATTTTGTTACAATTATATTTAGGTACACTACTATGAAGAAATCAGTTAATCCGTTAAACCCGTCATTTTTGACGGGCTTTGTGGCTAGTTTATTTTATAAGTGACATCACTTGTAGAAATTTCACGCTAATCTTGCAACAGTTCCGGAACGCTTTGTGTCCTTTTTTTGGAATTTTTACGTGACGATACAACTGCAGGTTACCTTCCTGATATAACTGCGTCTATTAGGCGGTATTTACTTTTAATGTGCAATGATTTTTTTAAACTGTTTTTTGGTGTGCAAGTAACGTCCAATTTCCTTTTTGAAATCTTATTTGGTTGTTTCAAATGGTTGTAATTCGTTTGTTATCCAAAAAGTTGTGATACTGTCAGAAATAGAAAAATTAAATTGATGTTTTAGTGGATTTGCGGGAAAAAATGATTATGCGATGCAACCAACAGCAACTAGTATCCAAAGAAAATGACAAAAGAAAACAAATTGAACATATTCCGAAGGGAAGATCGAGCCTCAGGACCCTAACCCTAATAATTCTCGTCTTAAACAACGTATTACATTTAACTCTACGAAATTGCGGTGTGAATGAGCTTCAAAGAAAATCGTTAGTGACTGTCACAATATCAGATTGAAGTTGTTACATTTTTAAGCTCCACAGAATAAAACTCGGTGGACACAAATAAGGCGTCTACTTTCAATATTTTTCCGCTGCAGGCTTTTACAAATTGTTCTAGATTTTATATTCAAAACAAACTTTCATTAATAACAAGAAATAACCATCAGCAAACAATAAAAATAGTTGAAAAGTTGAGCAATAGGAAACGCTCCATTCGCAGCCGCAGGTTTTACAGACGTGTGAGGTCACGACTGTCGTTGCACGCGCCAGGCAGCAAAGAAGCGTTTTAGCGGGCTTTTAAAATCTTTAAATTTTAACTTTGAATTTTACGCAAAATAATGCACTTTCGTCAAAAAAATCTCTTCACTAGGGTAATAAGGTGTAACAATAAACAATTTAAAACCATTTTCAAGAAGTAGACAAATACCCAATTCAAAGCTTCTGAAAGATGGGTTAAGAAATTGAAAAATCATCATAGAATTCGTCAACGAAAAATAACGAAGTACGTGTCCCAAAAGGAAGCAACAAGCATGGCAAAAATTGTAAAGTCTGCAGAAATTTTTCGGGTACGGATATTACAATTGATACCTAAATTTGACAAAAAGTTCGTCATTAATACTGATTAGACAGGTATGTTGGTAAAATAAGTTCTTTTAATATGTTTGATTTTAACTGTTAATTTATTCGATTCATGTAACTGATGCTACTTTCTTTTTCAGGTTGTCAGAACCAATCGACTTTCAATAGGACTCTGGAAGAAAAAGGAAGCAAGACAGTATTTGTCAAACAACTGGATATGAATAAAGTAACGCACTCGTGCACAGCACAATATGCTCTTACATTATCTGGACAACTATTGCCTCAAGTATTTGTATGTCTTCAAGAACCAACTGGTAAATTTGACCCAAGAGTACAAAAATTAGTCGATGAATACGCACAGAAGTATAACAATGTCATAATAACATGTTCAAAATCAGGGAAGTTTACAACAGAATTATATATGGACTTATTACAAAATTGTTTAAAACCTTACCTGGAGAAAGAAAATTTTATTCTCCTCATAGACTCTTGGGGGGACAAACAAAGCCTGAACTCTACGATGAAATTTTCCAGGATGACAATAATCTGCCTACTTGTACGATTAAAGTTATTCCGCCAAAGTGTACTCCTCTTGTTCAGCCCTGTGACGTGTACTTTTATAGAAAGGTTAAAAATCTCATCAAAAATTTACAAAATTCGGCGTATTTAATCGAACAAAACCGAGAAATAAATTTACAAGAAGACTGTATCAAAATTCAATCTATTGTTCATCATCAATTATCGTCACTGATATTTGATAAAACTTTCTGAAGATAGAGAAATTTTCTTGAATATTAATGATATTTGTTTTCCAAATGATCTTCTAAAAAACCGTTGTTCTTTAAAAATTCCGCTTTCATTAATTGTGCTCGATGCCAAAAAATGTTTTTATGATGATTATTATCCCAACTCATGTTTGTAATAAAAAACATGTGTTAAATAAAATCAATAATCAAAAAACACGATGAAATTTTTTTTTCTTATGAATAAATATTATTATTATAACCATTCGTAATAGTGTATTTTAAACAATAAAATATTGTAACTATTATAGTTTTATAACATTTTAAGTTAAAGGGTAGTTGATACAAAAATTTAAAAAATAAAAAATGAAAATAAAAAAATAGACGAAATCCAGATTCGAACCCAGAGCGCCCAGGCACGACGCAGGCTCGTTATTGACTGGGCTATCCCGCTGCTGGCCTGACCGGAATTTCACTAGTATATAAGCTGGGCTTGAATTTTTAAAGGTCGTTTTCTCCGAATCTATTGAGCGTTGCGTCTTACGATTCCAGGAGATAAACATCCTAAAGGGGTACAATTATTACGCAAAGTCTCATCCCAAAATAAAATCCCAAGGTCGTGCCCTCCCTTTGTAAGTGAAGATTAGCTTGGGTTTAGGAAAAATCACGGTATAAGAGAAGCAATTCTGGCTTTGAGATTATTATTTGAAGGAAAAAAAAAAATAATAATAGCACCACGGAAGAAACGGTCAAATGTTCCGTGCAGTGTTCGGACTTTCATTTGCGTTCTTGTGAGTCGTGTAAAAGGTTTACTGATGTGATTCCTCACGTTATAAATCAACAGATCCTCGATCAAAATTTTCCTGAGTGTGCCATGAATATGTAATTTCTGCCATTCCCTCGCGCCAGCGACCTCTGCATGAGGTGAAGATGTTGACAGAATGGCAACATTTAGTCAAATTAACAGGAACACCCAATGTGTGATGTATGACAGATATGTCCGTGCGGACAGTGCAGCTAAATTTGGCGTTGGTGAGGTATGGCAGAAGAAGACCAACGCGAGTGCCTGTGTTAATAAAACGCCATCAGCTGCAGCGCTTCTCTTGGGCTCATCAATATATCGGTTTACATGGAGCAAGGATGTAGCAGGATGGTTCTCCAAAATGATTGGTGAAGGAGAGATACACTAGTAGATCACGAGCAGTGTACAAAGTTAGAAATGAGGGAGTAAAGGAGATGACGAATGAGGAAACTTTACAAGACCGGAAAGAAAAATTAAGATGATAGTGGTTTGTTGATGTGAAGACTATGGAATATTAGAGAAAACGAAAGAGACCGGGAGTAGACTTAAAGACAAATGGCTGAAATTAGCTAAGAGGTGTATCGAGATAATAGATGTGAAGTGAAATGTAGTTGGAGGATAGGAGAAGCTCATGCAACAAGCAGACCCAACAAATGTTTGAAAATTGCCGAAGGTATTCATGATGATACGCGACATATTACCGGAAGGTTTCGGAAGTGACGTTCTCCAGATCGTTGAAGGCGAAGTTGGCGCTGCGGAGACGCGGACATCCGATGAACACGGTGGCCTCCACGCGACGAATCAGGTTATAGCGCAGATCCAGTTGTTCCAAGTCCGGCAAGCGCAGAGCGGGCAGGGCACGCAGGCGGCATAGCTTGGCGGTGAGCACCCGCAGCTGAGGGGTGTGCGCCAGCGAGTTGGTGCTGAGTGGCGCCAGCTCGTTGGCGTCGAGGTGCAGCGTCAGCGTCGTGGACGGCAGATGGCGAGGCACGGTCGACAGGCCACGCAGCTGGCAGTCTGCCACGGAAGAGGAGCTGTTGAACGCGCACGGCATGCCACAGACAACGCCCACCAGAGATAATAACGCCGTCAGCGCGATGCTGGTCCTCCTGCGAATCCACAATAAGTCAGGGATTTTTATTTGTTTTCTGATTTTACATAGCCTACTATCTTGTTCTAAAGAAATGTTTATGAAAAATATTATTGAGGCCACTGACGGAAGCATCTAGAAATTTTTACGGCTATATTAGAAAAGCGAGGGGAAGGGATGGTGCTGAGATAATTATAAATAAGAATAGATAAAAAAATACTGAGGATTTCAAAAAGAAAGTGATATGAAGTAATTGATTTAAAGCATGGAGGAAAGAAATATATGGAGACGAAATACCGCTTATTCTGTGACCCCGCCTCTAAACTCTCGCCTGATATTGCGCATGCGCGGCGGCCATATTACGTATCCGTTCATTTGCTATGTTCACATTGTGTTTGATGCTGTGATTATTTCATTTTCTAATGTGTCTGAGTTTTTTTTTATAATGACATCTTGTGCTGCATACGGTTGCACAAATAGGCCAGATAGTAAAGAACCTGGAATATCATTTCATAATTAAGTTGCATTGTAATTATTGTTCTTGAACTGTGCAGTAGGTATTGGCAAGTTTGGGGCCTGCCTATAAATATTTAATCATAGCTCTCAGTAGGATGACTTTATTCTCAAATTTTTGTTGGTGTAGTGTAGAAAATCAGCATACCCTGCTGATTTGCACATAATAGACTAGCATTACTTTTTAACGAGTGTTGAAAATAAGATTTAAAGGGGTGATTTTTACGTCGCGATCCAGTGAATTTAGTATTGCGCTTTCTTCTGTCACGTTGCAGTTTATACTGTCAGTGTATGATGATATTAAATGTGTTAAATAATGCTATGTAATCTAGGAATCTTAACGAAGCAAACGATGTTGTTACCGCAAATACAGTTTGCGATTCAAATACGCGTGTGTAGGTGTGTCTACCTAGTTTGATTCTGTAGCGGCAATTTAATGAAGATTGTGGTTAGGTCTAAATGCAATTTGTGCCAGAATGGTTTTGTTGTTCCATAAGGGACAAAGAATTTATCTATTACTGTTAGTAATTTCATGAGAACCAAGTTAGTGACAAAACGTATATCGCGATATAAACTACTTCCAGGTAATCCCAGTTAAGCTTACGATGTATGGAAACAAGATAACTATTTTTATTCTGGTCTAGGCCGTATTTCATCCTAACCACAATGGGTAGTAAAAAAACTGAAATATCCATTCTGCATGACCACCATGTAATTCATTGTGGCTTTGGCAGAATTAATTTTTGTTCCAGGCCGCATCCCAACCCGATCCTCTCAATTTGGAGACAGTATATCCCGAAAAGTAAGCACGATATCGAAAAATTTTATTGTTTATTTCGATTTTTCTCGTCGTGTTATATAAGAATTCATCATCCAATTTGACTTTTGCGAAATTTTTCTTTTGCATTTCAACTCAAGACACCTCACTTTTGAGACAGTATATCTCGAGAACTAGGCGAGATATCGAAAATTTTTAATCTTTATTTGTATCGTCTTTTTAAATAAGAATCCATCATCAAATTTGACTTTGACCAATTGTTTCTTCTGAATTTCAACCAAAAACATCACATTTGAGACAGAATATCTCGGAAACTAAGCAGGATATCAAAAAAATGTATTCTTCATTTTTTATTTGTCTCATCGAGTTACATAATAATCCATCACCAGATTGCGGCGTTACGTTTATCCTAGAGTCCCCTTGAGGTTTTTGTACGTATTCCCCGTGTCTATATGGATAGGTAATATAGCGGCCACGTCTCCCCACTCCTCCTCCGCCCGGCGTCACTTCAATGCGTGGTGAAGGTCCCTTGCGTCGTCTCCATATATTTCTTTCCTCCATGGTTTAAAGAGACCATTAGGGATTATGATTAGGAATGGGAGGTTGTAAATCGGAAAATGAGCTTACCCGAAGGATCTTGTTGTTTAATAGCTAGAAATGTCATTTCTCGCGAGCGTCATGCTGTGCTGCCACCATGGACATTTTTTCTATTAAGCTCTGAATTGAAATTGTAGTTTCCTTTTTAAATCATCCTTAAAAAACGTTAGAAATAAATTTAGAAAGGAATCCAATTTTGTACCAACATCTGTTATGTGTATATAACATAAAATAGGCAGCATTTCATAGCTTCCTAAAACAGTAAAAACTGCAAATGTAAAATCACTGTTCGGAAAAAGACCCCGACTTAACTCCACTTATTAAATGTTCAAAGAATTGGATGTGTCTGGAGAAAGCTTTCTCCAAAGATTTGAAGAAACATTTAAAGTCTATTATGTCCTGTTATGAAAATGACTACTGCCCACATGCAACTACTGGATGAGATCGTTTTGTTTCATTTACTAGAAGGTTTAATACAACTGTTTTACAGGTTGATATTAACAATACCAGTCATGGCTTGATAAAACAATTGTTTTACCAGAGATAAAGTAATGATATATTGACAGTCACTACACATTTATATTTTGACCAACCCAAGGAAAGGTTTTAGACTTCGTATATTCTTACTTGTACATGCGGTCGCCACGATTGGATCGAAAACATATTTGCAAGTAATGTCAACCCTAGGTATAGTTTAAACATCTACTACCTCATATGGTATTGTAACATTGAATACATACACAGTCAATTAATACCGATATAGCTTTTATTCTAACAGTTTTTAAATGAGCGCAAATACCCCGACCACCAACTGAAAATAAACTGAATCCGAAATTGAGAGTTCAGTCATTAGTATGGTCAATGACCACACAGCAATCACTATTCCTCTAACACATATTAAACACTCTCCAAGGACGTGTTAATGCCGTTCCATGTCGCCTGGCTTGTCTGAACGTTGCGGAAGCGAAGACCAGTATTTGCATCCCGGCGCGGCAGCGCGAATTACGTATCCAACTGAACCCGGAAAAATTTCACTACACCCCACTTATCCACCATTGCAGTTCCCGACCGACACACACTTCAATACTGCGACTTCAATACTGCCACTGCTATCATGGAGGAAAGAAATATTTCTTTCCTCCATGACTGCTATCCTCTTACAGAGAGGTTAGCACAACGATGTACCTTCCTCCCATTGAGACGACGCAAGGGATCTTCACCACGTACTGCAGTGAAACCGGGTAGAGAGAAGTGGGGTGAGGAGGCCGTCATATTGCTTGGCCGTAGAAACAGGGAATAGGCACAAAAACCTCAAGGGAATCATAAGACAACCGTGGCACCGCAATTTGATGATGGATTATTATGTAACACGACGATACAAATTAAAAATAAAGAATAAACTTTTTCGATATCTCGCTTAGTTCGCGAGTTATACTGTCTCAAAAGTGAGGTTGTTAGGTTATGAGGGGATTCAACGATAACCGTGGCGCTACAATTTGATAACGAATTCTTATGTAACTCGATGAGACAAACTGAAAGTAAAGAATTTTTTGATATCTCGATTACTTCTCGAGATATTGTACCTTGAAATTGACGTGGTTAGGTTGAAACGCGGCCTGGAACAGAAGAAAACTTTCACCATATCCAAATTTAATGATGAATTCGTATGCAACTTAACGAGTTAAATAGAAAAATAAACAATAAATTATTTTGATATTTCGCTTACTCGAGATATTGTACCTCAAATGTGAGGAGGTTAGGATGAGATCGAGCCTGGACCAGAAAAAAATTCACCGAAACCACTATATCTACACTGTGGAAATGCAATATAGGTGTTTTACTTTCTTTCTAGTGATTGTTGTTAGGTTTAAAGCTGGCCTGAAACAAAAAATACGCTACCAAAATTACAAAGAAGTATACCTATAACTGATTCTTAAGATGTTATATTTCGAAAACCAAGAGAGATATCAAAAAACTTTATTCTTTATTTTCGATTTGTTTCGTTGAGTTCTATAAGGATTCATCATCAGATTGTGGCGCCACGGTAATGATAGAACTGCCGGTTATGATGTAGACTGGACCAAAAGATAATTTTTCTGCACATGCAGATTTTATTTTTTTTACTAATCCTTGTGGTTGAAACGCGGCCTGGACCAGAATAAAAACGTCATCAAAATCTGAAATTTTAAAAATAGCCTAAATCAATGTTTAGAACTTTTTTTAAAAAAACGGTCACTTCAAAATACCTTATAGTTTCTGAGCTTACTTAGAAGATATTGTGCAGTTAGTGGCCTATCCTATATAATTTTTCTAGCAAAATCGGTGCATTCATAAGTCAGAAGCTAACAACTAATAATAAATAAATTGTTTGTTCTCTTCTGGTACACACCGCATTTCCACCTACCAACATTTCCATTAATATTGCCGCTACAAAATCAAACTATGTAGACACACCTAAACACATGAAATGCATCGCGAACCACATTTCGGGCAACAATGTTTATTTAATCACGTTTAGTAGTTCGCGCAGCACAAATTATTACAATTAATTTCATACTACACTTTCAGTGTAAACTGAAACTTGAGTAAAGCCTGCAGAATACCATAGTCACTGTGTCTCGATGTAAACTTGACCCGCTTAAATTAAATTTTCAACACTTGTCTGCAATAAGGCTAGCTTTTCAGGTACAAAGTAGTAACATATGCTAATTGTCTACACTACACCAACCAAAATTTGAGAATGGTATGATCCTATTGAGAGTAATGAATAAATTTATAGCGATTTATCCTATGGTGCAGTTACCTATCAGATACTTCAAGAACGATAATTACAATGTGACTTACTTATGAAGCGCTTTTCCAGGTGTTTTCCTATCTTGCCTGTTTGTGCTACCTTATGCAACACAACTTCGTATTATAGAGAACTTCAGAATATTAGAAAATGAAATATTTTCAGCAGGTGACTTAGTGCAAACAGCCCAATGTTTTGGGGGGATCCCTATGACCGCCGTGCATGCGCAGTAGGAGAGGTTTCACGGATATACATTTCGTCTCCATATATTCCTTCCTCCATGCTTCCTCCATGTGTACCTTTCGATAGGTATCGATTATCGATACCTAAACATAGATGCACTTTTAAAGTAGGTCGTTTGTCTATAGTATTCATGGAGGAAGGAAATATATGGAGACGACGCAAGAGACCTTCACCACGCATTGAAGTGAAGCAGGGCGGAGGAGGAGTGGGGGGGCATGGCCGGAGTGGAGGGGGCATGGCCGCTTCCATACAGACACGGGGAATATGTACAAAAACCTCAAGGGGACTCTAGGATAAAGGTGACGCCGCAATCTGGTGATATATTATTATGTAACTCGATATGACAAATAAAAAATGAAGAATAAAATTTTTTGATATCCTGCTTAGTTTTCGAAATATTCTGTCCCAAATGTGAAATGGTTTTGGTTGAAATTCAGAAGAAAAAATTGGTCAAAGTCAAATTTGATGATGGATTCTTATTTAAAAAGACGAGACAAATGAAAAATAAACAATAAAAAGTTTCGATATCTCACCTAGTTCTAGAGATATACTGTATCAAAAGTGAGGTGTCTTGAGTTGAAATGGAGAAGAAAAATTTCGCAAAAGTCAAATTTAATGATCGATTCTTATGTAACACGACGAGACAAATCTAAAATAAAGAATAAAAATTTTCGATATCTTGCTTAGTTTTCGGGATATACTGGGAACATCGCAATTGTTTGGAAGCGCAATATCGCCGCTGCCGCCACTGCGCATGCGCGAGCCTGCTTCACCAATTTAACGTCACTTCTCCTCCATATATTTCCTTCCTCCATGATAGTATTCTGACAAAGAGTTGTCTACATGCCAAACAATGAACTGGTTAAGGAGTGGATTACAAAGGATATTGAAGTATCTAGTACCACAAAAAGGGACCATTATATAAAACTAATAGAATCAGGGAAATTCACACTGAAAGATGACAATAAACTTTATTCTAAAATACTAAAAAAATTTAATCAGGAGGGTCAATAACATGTATGTACCAGAGAAACAGAGAATTCCAGCAACTAAATTAATCCTATACCAAATATAATAACTGGAAAATCTGTTAATAACTCGAAGATATAAATATAGATCAAAATGGATAAGTGCATTGTGAAGGAGAGCAACTTTTTAAAAGCTTTTGCTTTAGTTCTAGAGAAATTATGCATAGAAGAAAAAAAAAAAACAGATACTATCTTCAGATTGATTTCCCAAATGGCAACAATTTCAGAAATAAATAAACTCATGAAACAATTAAATCCCAGAAATTCTTATAATTAATTTAATTGCTATGGAGCAAACACTCCGGTGGCAATTTCCCTACACACCTATCTTCCCCCTATCCTGCATCCACCTACATTTGCCCTCTAAAAATTTTAATTTTAAATTCTTTTAAAGTTTTCGGTAAGTTATTCATCATTTCCCTTGATAACTCATTCCGATCCCTGACACCCTTACCTAAAAAAGAAGATCTTCCCACACCATTGTGCCTGAAATTGAGTGCCAACCACTCCAATAGTTTTTACCTTATTTACTAATATTTGATGGCCCAGTCTGTCAAACGCCTTTGAAAGATCTAGTGCTACACTATCAATTTGGGCTCCCTTGTCAATTTCATCTGAAATATGTTGCATATATCCCACCAACCGAGATTCACATGAATATCCTTGCCTGAACCCATGTTGCCTGCTAGAAAACCACTTACGTTCCTAACATACATTTCTGATGTAGTTTCATATCAATGTTTCCATTAATTTAACTACCACTGTTGTCAAACTGACGGGCCTATAATTTTCGACTCTATTTCTCACCGGTACTACTATCGCACTTTTTCAGTCCTGTTGTAAGCAGCAAGTATCCAGACTCAATTTAATTAATATTTCAAGGTAAGGTACAATGTCAATCCGGCTATCTTTAAGATATCTGTAGTAATCTGATCTACACCACCCCTTTATGTTTTTTTTTATCCATTGTCCCTAATGCTCTCACTAAACCAGTTTCGTAAAATCTCTGCCTTTTTCAAATCCTCAGTAACTTCTTATCCATCCATACCTATGAGCATCTCTACAACCTTCCTTCCCTTCAGTTTCCTGTTATAGCCATAGAAATTTTTAGATGCATCAGTCAATAGTCCTCCTGCACTGACAATACTCTTCATAAACCCATCTTCAGCCACATTCTTTGCTGTTATTAAGTCCTTATTTAATTGTTTTAAATATTCCCTACTACCCTGCTGTCTCTTAACTCTGTTATGTTCTCTTCGTACCAACCTCTTTTACCTCCTCACTTCCCTATTATTGTATAAAGGTTCTCTACTTCTCTTTATTTTCTGCTTTGGAAAATTTTTTGTTCCCCCTTTCTTATTATCTCCTTGACCTCTTCCCACCTTGAATCTACTGTACTTGTGTCTTCCTTCCATTTGCTGAATCGTTCTCTCAAATATCTCTTCAAATTCTAAATGTGTGCCTTTTTATAATTGTACCTATTTCCCCTTTCAATTTTGGCTGCTGGTTCACTGAATCCTCTAATATCCATCAGAACTGTTTCATGATCACTTATTCCTTCCGTTACTTGACACCCCACAAGGTTATCATCGGGCTATATTAGGAATATATCCAAAATATTTTGTCCCCTAGTGTTTTGCTCAACCACTTGTCCAAATCGTCCTATCCTTATTAAGAAATTTGCAAATCTTTGTTCCCGTGTATTATTAATCTTATTTCGTTCCCAGTTTACACCTGGTAAATTTAAATCCCCACCATTCTATTCTCATCTCTGAAATCTGAGTACGAATTTAATTTCTCCCCAAGAGCTTCATCTGTCATTCTTCCACTGCGGTAAGAATCCAACATTCTGATTTTTTCTTTTTTTAGTACCCGAGAAATCAACCCCAAGTAATTCATGGACTTGATCTACCAACGCCAGTGAACTGTGGTAGTTTTTGCTAACTAGTATTGCTCCTCTATCTCTGCGGTACACTCTGTAACCATCAGGAAAAACCTCACTGTCTAGTACTTCTTCTTTTAACCAACTCTCTACCCCAATTATTACTTTTGTAGTTCGTGAATCTCTATTAAGTTTGCAAATTCGGTTACTTTGTTCATTATACTTCTACAGTTTACCATTAACACCCTTATTACCGGCTTTATATTTTAAGCATTTATATCCTCTTTCCCAGTTTCACCCCAGTCTGTTATTGTTTCAGCAACTTCATCTATTTCTTTAACACCTGTTACTTTTCTCATCGTGCATCTGCAATCAGTATCACTTTGATCATCTATTTCCGTCCCTTCACCAGCAGCCCCTAACCTAAAAAAGGCACATTCCTGACCCCATCATCACTGGAAATGGGCTCCCTTACTGCTTTAGCGAACAACTCAGAAAGTACTCCCTTCCCCCTTCTATTTAGGTGTAGGTATGCCTAGTGAAACTCCACCTACCAATGGTGTTCACAGGCACAACCCCCAACACAGAACTAATGCCTTTCCCAAGTAGCACTTTCGTTTCCACATTAACACGCCTCACAGCATAGTTCAATTGAGGCCGGTCATGGCGACTTAAGCCCTCATTGAGCTCCACCCTGGTATGCTGTGCCTCCTTCACCACCTTCCTCAGGTTACTCTCTATACTATAACTCGCGTTTCTATCAATACTATTTCCCGCTCCTCCCACTATCACTACTCTATCGTCCTTAGTGAAAATCCTACAATGCGAACCTATATCCTCTATTACCTGACCTAATGTTGCACTAGGTTTGAAAAAACTTGTGACCTCGTAACATGTGCCTAACTGATACTGCAGAAGAGGGCCTACACCTCTTCCATGGCTACTACCTAGCAGCAGAACCCTCTTGCCTTGCACGACCTTATTCTTAAAGGCCTTCTGCATCTTACCTACTCCTACATCTACATGAGGCTCTTCTACTCCTGACTCTGGCAACAGGTCAAACCTATTTTTCCCCACAATTACTGAAGTGTCTGGCTTCTTCATCCTGCTAACTATATTTCTCCTACCACCAGCTAGCTATGACAATATTTCAGGCAAACTCGTATTCTCACTACTTCACGGTTTGCGTTACGAAAAGTATTGGAAAAAAAAAAAAAAAAAAAAACACGTTTGAAGAACAGATTAATGAAAAATGTTCCTCATGAATTTTTTGTAACTCTGTAGAGGCATCCAACTTATGGAACCGCGGTTAACTTGTTTTTAATTCATACATGGAAAAACCTAACCTCAGTAAAGATGCTCCATCCGACGAGAGAAAATACCACAAGGCTTTGCTTATTTATGCATCAATGATCATCCCGTAAACTTATCCGACAAGGCTAAGAGCATTTTATTTGCAGACGACATTAAGCTGACTGTGGGGGGAAAAAAACACCAAACAGTAATCTGCAATTTATTGCAAATGGAGTACTTGATGAAGTAGCCAACTGGTTTAAGGCAAATTCATTAAAATTAAATTTTGATAAAACGGATTATGTTAATTTTAAAACAAAAAATTAAGCTCAGCAAGTTTAACGTAACTTCTTTTTTCTAGCATTTATCCCACTTTGCAGGATCTGCTTTACAGAATTTATGTAAAAACTCTAAAAATAACACAATCTTGGAAACATAGAATATAAAATTCCTTGCCGATCAAATAGATGAGAAACTCAGTTGGCAAGAACTTATTACTACAGGTGTTAACTGTTAAATAGTGATTCCACTGCAACAAAATCTCTTTCTCTAATAGCCGATATTGAATTAACGAAACAAGTGTACTCCTCTTATTTTCATTCTGTCATGTCATACTGATTTTTTTTTTTTTTTTTTTTTTTTTTTTTTTTTTTTTTTTTTGGGAAACTTATCACAAATTAAAAAAGTTTTCATAGAACAGAAAAGAACTTTTTAAGATGGTGCATAGGGTAAAAACAATAATTTCTTGCAGACAACTCTTCAAAAAGCCCAATATTCTTACAATGCTTTCTAAATATATAGATTCTCTCACGTGTTTTGCCACAGAACAGTTTAACTTGTTTACATCAGATTCACAGTTACACAATTTCAATACAGGAAACAAGAGAAACTTCTAAAAAAAACACACAAGCATCATTGTCATTAGCATAACGAGAAGCTAATTATGTCAGGCACATCTGTTTAGTAAATTTACTAAAAGTATAAAACAGTATGTAGATAATAAAGATGTAATTAAAGAAAAGCTGAGTGATTATCTTACTGGGAACTCCTCCTGCTACATTCAAGAATCTGTACAAAGAATTAATGATATCTAATATGCCTTTTTCAAAATTCGGCTGTAAAAATTAATGTTTATTTTTTATTTTATTTTTATATGTGTTACATATAATAATTAATTAACCATGATTATTATTTGTATTGTATGTATATTTATTAACCATGACATGTTTCACGTCCTAGAGGTCTTTCCTCATCTGGGATCTATTGGTAAATAAATAAAGATGCTGTATTCAATCTGAGCAATCTTCTGACTCGTTCTTTGGCTACATTCAACGTTTTAACGAATGAAACGACGGATATTCCGATTTGGATTATCGGGTAGTACTGCACATGGGTGTGACAAAAAGTCCGCACCCTGCGCAAGTGAAAGTTCTCTAATGAGTAATGACTTCAGCAGATAAAGTATCTTGCCTCACGTGTGGTAGGTCAGATGGCAGCTGCTTGACGCAAAAACCGATGCTTGACATTAGCACTTCGACCAAGAACTATGTTGCTTGCGTGGGAACAAAAACCTGTCTGCTGCAAAGGTATTTGCCAATTGTTTATAAGGCTCATCAAATACGTGCAGAATATCGCAGAAGCAGAACAGACAGGATGTGTTTGATTCCACCAAAATGTTCCTCACTTTTAAGTGTTAAATTAGTGACTGGTCCGGGTACACTGGAAGAATCTCTACAAATTTGTACTACTGCCTATGTAGTTGTTATTACACAAAATGTAATGTATGTAAATTTTAAAATTTGCACCATACATTACACAAGCTATTAGCATAGCTAATACTTTTTTTCAAAAAATTATCTGTAGGTAAGTATTATGTGATAACTAGCATCAAAGCCAGTCAAAAATGACATATTTAACGGAGTGTTTTGACAATTAATTTCTTTGCAGTTGCTTAACTATTTTTTTTTTAATATTATTAAGTAAGTATTATGTGATAATTACGATTTACAAGTTGTATGATTCTATCACGATTTGCCCTTGCCCCACAGTGCCGTTAGTCAAATTTATTATTTAGTTATTATAAGTATTTTTTCTATCTCATCCATTAGCAAGAAATGCACCCTACAATAAAATAACTTTCTATAAAACTTTATTATTATTCGCAAAGGTATCCGCAAACAGGATCCTTAACTTGATTTGCCCGCAACTTACAAATTATATTAGTCAAAATTGAGTCTTTCCCTGCGTATATATTCTCCAAACTGCCAGATTTTGTCCTTAACCCACATTCTTAACGTTTCACAATCGATAAAGATTTTGCCTGTAGATGAGAAAATAGCGTCCTTTTGCTACAAATTACCGATTAATTACAACTATTGTATCAATCTGTTTTCGGAATAATTTGGATCTTCCGGAGTTTTCCAGTCTTGTTTGGAAGCTGTACATATTTTTGGAGGGAGGCAAAAGCAAAGAAACCGCTAAATTTTGCCTGTAAGAGTTATTTTCCTAATGTTTTGACATAATTTTCCAGCAAATTAGTCAATTTAAATCTGAATTTCTGAAAATCTTCGGCTCGAACTAGTCATTCGGCGAGTCCATTGGCTAAGCTTTAGAAATGTCTACCATACAAGATATTTCATATGGAATGGTCAGTGGAGGTCGAGTTGATAGTATAGCACTATACCTTTCAAAGGCCTTTGACAGTGTGAGCCATAAAAGGGTGCTAAATAAGGTAAAAACAATTGGACTGGATAAAAATGTGATTTTCTGGGTAGAAGAATTCCTAAAAGGTAGAAAGCAAAACGTTAGGGTAGGAAATGCAGTATCTAAAAAAGTAGGAGTTAAGATGGGAGTAGTGTTGCCCAAAATCGGTATTGGTCTTGCAGTCTTGGTCTTGGTCTTGCATTTTTGCAAGACCAAGACCGCCAAATTTTAGCAAGACTAAGACCAAGACTGACTGTGCAAGATTTAAGCAAGAACAAGACCAAGCCTGCGAGACTCTTGCGTCTTGCAGATAGGACTTTTTTTATATACTTTATATACAAAATAAGTTTTTGGGTGCTTAGAATGGACACGAATACATTATGCTGATCTGTTCTGTGTGGTTTTAAAACACAAATTGCCAAACTGCTGCCACACTTTGATTCAGACAATCAACATTTCCGGTGCTTTGCCCACATTTTGAACCTTGGTGTACGAGATTTATTAAGGAACATAGCATTACACTGTGAAACTGACAGTAACACACAAGAAGAGCAGTATGAATACTATGAAGACGAAACTGAGGAAGATGAAGAATATACGCCAAATATTGCTGACTCACGTACAGCTATAACAAAATTACGCAGTATTTGCAGTAAAATAAAAAGAAGTGAAATATTGAAGAGGAAGTTTCAGTCTGCTTGTGAAGCAGCTGGCGTGCCATCAAATCTGAATCGCATATTAGACTGTCCAACGAGAAGGAATTCCACACATGATATGATTGGATTTGGTTTAACAGTGAGAACTGGCACAAACATATTGTGCACTTTTGTCACCGAATTGAATGATTTTCAAATCACAGATAGTGAATGGCAAATACTAGAAAAAATACATAAGTTTCTAATAAACTTTAAACTTCTATCAACGAAACTTGGCGGAGAGAAATATGTTACATTACCGCTAGTCATTGTATCATTCAATCTCTTGCTCGATAAAATTGAATCCATGGTAAAACAACTAGATGAGAAACCAAAAAGCGATCCAAAGTGGATGAAAGGCTCATTATGGGTTTCCAAGCAGCTAGAGACAAAATGCTTAAACATTATAAGAAAAGCAACTGGATTTATTGTACCTCTTTGATTTTAGACCCAAGGCATAAGGCTCAGACTTTTGACATTTTGGGGCAAGCAAATTAAAACAGAAAGCCTGCACAAATTTAATGAACTTTATGAAGAATATAAAAGTCTACACTTAGTGAATAAATCTATAGAATTACCAAGAAATGAAAATAAAGTATGTGAATATGATGAAGATGAAGACGTAATAGACTTTGATAAACTGTATGCATGTCCCTCGACGTCATCTGGATCTGGCTCTTGTCTTCAAGGCTTAGTTATTGAAGAGTTGGAGGAGTACCTATGTAAACCCAGAGCCGCCAGCTCAGAAGACATTTTAGAGTGGTGGAGGACGCATGAGACAGAGTATCCGGTTTTATCGAAGATGGCCCTTGATTTTCTTTCAATACGTGCAACTTCAGTACCTGCTGAGAGATTATTTTCTAAAGCATCATTAGTAATTAGAAAACATAGAAATAGGTTAAGCGATGAGTCAGCCAGATGGTTACTTTGTATTAATTCTTGGTCAAAAGAATTAATATAAAGTAACAGTAATTCCAGCTATTGTGTACTGTTCTGTAATTTCATTTGTGTTGTATTTTTATTGAAATAAATGGTAAATTCAGTAAATTGTATAATTATTTTATTCCATTTCATATAAGGTGAGGGTCTATCAATCTCTTTCTAGACAGATAATTTTCTTTAAAATACAGTCAAGTTAATGTCATTAATTTGTTTTCTATATGTTTAAACCATGTTTTAGTACATTGAAGATTATTAAATGTAAACGTTTATTAAGAAACAGAATGACTCGCGCGGGACACAGTTGATAGCTCAGTTGGTTAGTTAGAGCATCGCCACTGATCGCTTAGGTCGTGGGTTCAAACCCCAACCGGTGTCAGTTGATTTTTTGAATTTCTCATGAAATGTTTAGACATTTATTAATTTGGTTGGTCTTTACCATGGCTATGTTAATTCAAGCTCAAAATGTACCTATTCTGTTGCGTTGTTCTAATATCTAAAGTAACGTTTAATAAACAGCGACAGGCTAATAGGTAATTGCAAGACTTGCGAGACTCTTGCTGCAAGACCAAGACCAAGACCAAGACTGGGAGTGCAATACCAAGACCAAGACCAGGTGTATTGATGCAAGACCAAGACCAAGACTGGCCAAGTCTCGTCTTGTTCTTGCATTTGGGCAACACTACATGGGAGTCCCAAAGGGTAGTGTATTGGAACCATTGTTATTCGTTATTCTAATGAATGATTGTGGTAATTACTGTCAGAAGATAGATTGTTTGCAGATGACATAATGTTATATAAAAGGATCAACTCAATAGACAGCTGTAGACAGCTGTAGATAGGATAACTAGATGGGTGAGTCAACATGGAATGAAGATAAATGCAAAGAAGAGCCAACTTGTTAGGTAGGCCTGCACAGATAAAAAGCTAAAGGTTGATTATGATTATCAACTTATTGAAGATTCGAAATGTAAATACCTCGGCATAACATTTGATAGCAGACTTAACTGGGCGGACAAATTGGAGAGGTAATAGGGAAAGGATTCAATATCCTTCACCTGTTGGAAAGGGTGATGAAGGGAAACACTACAGAAGTAAGGGAGTTGGGGTACAAAACTTTGGTTAGACGGCTGCTGGAATGTGGTGGTGTACTATGGGACCCACATTTTGGTTATCAAATACAGGAGTTGGAGGGGGTGCAGAGGAGGGCTGCCAGATTTGTCTTTGGAAATTACCGCAGAACACAATCGGTAACTAATATGATAAAGGTGCTGGAGTGGGAGTCATTGGAGGATAGAAGGAGGGTGAAGAATGTACAAGGCCTATATTGGTGATGAAGTGTGGGAAAATTAAGGGAGGTGCTTGGAAGAGTAAAGATGGCCATGACCATAAGTTGGCACTTGATTTCAGGCATAAGGGTGTGAAAAAATTTTCTTTCTTAGGAAAGGGTGTAAGGGACTGGAATAAATTGCCAAGAGACGTGATGAATAATTTATCGGAAAAACTAAAGGAATTTAAAGTACAAATTAGTAGAGGGCAAAAGTAGGTTGGAAGAGGAAAGGAAAAAGAGGGGTATGTAGGGAGATTGCCACCGGAGCGGGCGCTCCATCGCAATTTTATCAATTATTATTATTATTATTACTGTTCTTTGCAGAGCAACTACTTACCCGGTAATAAATGAGCTGTAGAAAAATTCACGATACTTTCAAGAAAAGATTTACAGTCAGAATTTTACTGTCAGAAGATTTGTTAGGTCGTACCCTTGAAAAATCTCTAGCTGCAACGGTTTAGTGGATTTATTGTTGTAATTGGGAGTTTGTAAGTAAAGTAACGTTTCAGACAAGAAGAAATAATTTAAGCCATATAACTTTGGAAAGAATTCACTCTGTTAATGATCTTATAGACTTTTGTTTGTGTAGCCTCTTTCATGCAATCCTCGTGTTTTAATTACTCTTAAATGATGGGCTTACGGTAGATTGAAGAAGGGTATATGCTTTTATTTGAAAGAATATTTTTCTGGCTTTGTTGGTATCAATCATAAACTAATTAATAGTATTCATATATAGAAGTATAATAATAATAATTGATAAAATTGAGATGGAGCACACGCTCCGGTGGCAGTCTCCCAATACACCCATCTTTCTCCTTTCCTATTGCAACCTACTTTTGCCCTCGACTAATTTTTACTTAAAATTCTTTCAGTGTTTTTGGCAAATTATTCATCAATTCTCTTGACAATTTATTCCAATCCCTTGCACTCTTTCTTACAAAAGAAAATTTTCCCACACTCTTATATCTGAAATCAAGTGTCAGCTTGTGGTCATGGTCATCTTTATTCTTTATCCTTCCATGCATCTCTGATAATATCCATGCGTCATCACCAATATAGGCCTTGTACACTCCCATGACTCTTCAGCCTCCTTCTATCCTCCAATGAATCCCCCTACAGCTCCTTTATCATATTAGTTACCGATTGTGTTTTTCGGTAATTTCCAAAGACAAATCTGGCAGCCCTTCTCTTCACCCCGCCCCCCCCCCCCCAATTCCTGTATTTGATACCCAAAATGTGGGTCCCATACTACACCACTATCTTCCAGCAGTGGTCTGACCACAGTATTGTACCCTAATTCCCTTACTTCTCTAGTGCAGTGGTTCCCAATTAGTGGTACGCGTACCTCCAGGGGTACGTGAGGTTGCTCCCGGGGGTACGCGAGGTTCTCTCTTGACTGAGGTATTCAATAAGACAATTGAAAAAAAAAAACAATTACGCAAACATTACTACCGCCAAAATATATTTTAAGACAGTCAAACGGTGTGTGTGTGAATTACATTTCTGTAATGCTGTGGCTGTGCGAAGCACTAGACTGGAATGAGCGCAGAGGCAAATGTACGCGAGGTTCAGCTCTTTCTTGAAGTGGTACTCTGGAAAAACTATTTGGGAACCACTGCTCTAGTGCATCCCCTCATCAATCTTTCCAACAGGTGTAGGATTTTGAACCGTTTCCCTGTTACCTGTCCAATGTGTCCGGGACAGTTAAGTCTGCTGTCAAATGTTATGCCGAGGTGTTTACAGTTCGAGTTTTCAATAAGTAGCTCCTTCCCCACTTTATAATCATAATCAACCTTTAGCTTGTTATCTGTGAAGGGCTACCTAATAAGTTGGCTCATATTTGAATTTATCTTCATCCCATGTTGATTCACCCAGCTAGTTTTCCTATCTAGATCACCATGCAGCTGTCTACAGTATTTTATTGTTTTGATCCTTTTATATAACATTATGTCATCTACAAACAATCATCTGACAGTAAGCCATTGACACAATCATTCAATAGAATAACGAATAGCAATGGTCCCAATACACTGCCTGTGGAACTCCCATGTTCACTTCTACTTCTTTTGATACCGCATTTTCTACCCTAACTTTTTGTTTTCTACCTTTTATGAATGCTTCTATCCAGCAAATCAATTTTTTTATCAACTCCAATAGTTTTTACCTTATTTACTAACATTTTATGGCTCACTCTGTCAAAGGTATTTGAGAGGTCTAGTGTTGCCCAAAATCGGTCGTGGTCTTGCAGTCTTGGTCTTGCATTTTTGCAAGACCAAGACCAAGACCAGGTGTATTGATGCAAGACCAAGACCAAGACTGGCCAAGTCTCGTCTTGTTCTTGCATTTGGGCAACACTAGAGAGGTCTAGTGCAACACTATCAACTTGACCTCCCCTGTCCGTTTCATCAGAAATATCTTGCATATAGTCTGCTAAGTGAGATTCCCGTGAATATCCTTGTCTAAAACCATGTTGCCGACTTGAAAACCACTTATGTTCCTAACAGACACGTCTGATATAGTTGCATATTAATCTGTCCATTAATGTACCTACTACTGATGTCAAGCCGATTGACAATAGTTTTCGACCTTTATGGACTGAACTAGTATCGCACTTTTCCAGTCATCTGTTAATTTTAAGACATCTGTAGTAATATTATCCACACCTTCCCCTTAACGCTTTTTTAGATTCCTTAGTTCCTTCATGATATCTTCGTATTTAATTTCAAATTTTCTAACCTGCTCACTTCCAACTGTGCGAATAGGCTTCCGTTCCTGAATTATTGTCTTTAATGGTCTCACTGAACCAGTTACTTAATAACTATGCCTTTTATAAATACTCATTTCTTTACCATCCTTATCTATAACTGTCTCAACACCCTCTCTTTCCCTCAGTTTCCTGATATAGCTATAGAAATTTCTAGAAATATCAGTCAGAGGCCTCCTTGCACTAATTATATTCTTCATAAATTCATCCTTAGCCATTTTCTTTGAAATTATTAATTCCTTGGTTAGTTGTTTCAAGAATTCCCTACTGCCTTGCTGTTTTTTTTAACTCGATTATGTTCTCGTCTCACCAGTCTCTTTAACCTCCTCACCGACATTGCAGAGAAGTGAGTTGGGGGGCTGTGTTTTCTACGCTATAAAGTCATTCCTACCTCTAAACTATTGCCGTATTAACCAGTACGCTAAACGCTCCCCCCAAAGCCTTCGGCTGGGCTCAAACCTGGCACCCCCGCAGCTTGATGTCAATATGCCTGAGCAATGTCTCTCTTGCAGGCAGCGCCACATGTATTTCATCAGGACAATGCCACGAGGAATGTGCGAGCCTTCTTGGAACAAAGACGGGTACCATAGCTTCGCAGGCCTGCACGTTCAACTTACATCGATCATGTCTGGAGTTTGTTCTGGTCCTTTGATCGATGCTTTGTGCACACGCCTACAGACCGCGTCGGAGTGTTTCCCAGCTGCATATCCAGGCCCTCTCTGTTTCCATGCCACGAGGTCTAGAGGCTCCGATTGTAGCAAGCGGCGGTATCGCGGTACTGAATTCTCACGGACAAAATGTATGTACAGTTCTGTAATTCTAACCACTTATGTTTTCTCATATACCTAATCTGTAACTATATTTCAATGTAATCACATGTCTCCTTCTTGATGTTGCAATTTTTACAAACAGTAATGTAATTAGACTAGCTAAAAGCACTGCTTTGTGGTGGCTCACGTTGTTGTAACAAATATTATATACATTAAAGAAATTAAATAATAATCGCAAGAATTTTAATATTTAAACTTCACGAATTATCATCAAAATCCGTGTTTTAGTTTGTTAAAAAAAATTAGGCACATTTATAATAAGACGCAATGTTTAAATATTTAGAATATCAATTTATTTAATTTGTTTTTAATCAGATAGGAAATTTTTGATTTGAGTTTCTTTCCGTTTTTTTTTACATTTTAATATGATTGATTTTTTAATACCAGTAATAATAAAATCTTCTATTTAATGCTAGGGTTTCTTAAGTTTTTAGTCTCAATAAGCCAACATATGTTAATCAACAGAAGTTTCTAGCTGTGGTTGATTGTAGAACATTTCTAAATAATGGGACTCTAGTAGACTTTGCCATGGCCGGCCAAAACAGAAATAATTATCACTACTCAATACTGGGAATTCGAGGTGAGAGGGGAACGATACAGAAAAATACGGAATACTTTTTTTGTGATGAAAACATCTTTCATTCGGCTACTTTACCGACAGAAATTAGTCGATATTTTAATAAGTGGCTTGGTGATCTTGAAGGCTTGAAGACGTAGCCATTATCTTTGAAATACAGACAGTGTTGTCGAGGAAAATCCCGAGTGATTGTATTGTATAGTAAGACCTCCCTTTTTACCAAATTTTTATGGTTCTTGTGTTTGGCTTCATTAAACTACATACCTGCAAGCATCTTTTTGTTTGTTTCGGTTACTGGAAACATATTCCCCCCGTTAAACAGTTCTCAAATCTCCACGTACTGTGTTCCTTAATTTTGATTACCATTAATCTTTGTATAGTTTATTATTAAAATTATATAGTTATTTAAATAACTGATTAAGGGAGGGAGCAGGATTTCTTTTGGGGATTCTTGATGATGGATTCTTGTGTAACTCGACGAGACAGATTGAATGTAAAGAATAAAAATTTTCAATATCCCGCTTGATTCGAGATATTTGATTTCAAAATTGACATGGTTAGGTTGAAATGCGGCCTGGACGAGAAGAAAAATTTCACCAGAGCCTAATTTGATGATGAATTGACGAAACAAATCGAAAATAAAGAATACATTTTTTTCATGTCTCGCCTAGTTCTCGAGATATTTTATCTTAAAAGTGAGGATGTTAGGGCAATATCCGACCTGGCCAAAAAAAAAAAAAAAAAAAAAATCACTTGAACCATTATATGTACATCCGTGGAAATGAATTATAGGTGTTTTATTTTCTTCGTAGTGGTTGTTGTTCTCTAACTATATGCATTATTTCCTAAGCATTTTTTATGCAAACTAGTAAGGACAACACAAGAGGAACTCCATGCTTAGAAATCACTCCTCTCCCCAATGCCTTCGGCTGGGCTCAAACCGGGCGCCCCCGCAGCTTGATGTCAATATGCTTTCTTCTACTCTGCCAGGGTCAGCGAAAACTGTTAGTCATTGTGCAGAAATATTCAGGTCAGTTTTATGTTACAATGGAGTACACTTTCTTCTTTCTAATTCTAGTCTACAGCAGTAAAACACATTTCAAATATTTCGATTCCACTTCTTTTTACTAGAATAAAACAAAAAAATTGCACAGCTAAGTACAACATGTGCGGAGAGTGAGATCAGGTTGGCCTAGTCATATCCCAATCATGACTACTTTAATTTCAACTCTAAAATGCATATTTATTAAATGATATCATAATGGTTTTCTTTTACATTGCCATTACCAAAATGCTCCCCCCTCCCCACCCCCAAATAATCTCAATTGCGATGGAGGTAATGCCGTGTGGCAATTTTCCTACACATTTACATGCATTTTTACTTTAAATTCAACTTTTTAAGAAACAGTATTCAGCGCTTTTCAGCACCTCCATAGGTGGGTAATTTCAGTACCATACTCGCTACAAATCAAAATAATCTCACCCTCATATGATTGCAGTAAATTTTGAATTTATGCTTCCGTTTCTCACCACCTCTTCACTTATAATGTCAAATATACTCATTCGTATAGGCTAGAATATATATCACACATATTAATCATACTCTTTTGCCTGTTGTCTACCAGTGACAGCCAACACAGATGCTTTTAGCTACTACTACTTATGGAGCGTCCATAAACTACGTAGCGTGGTATAAAAATGTAGGAGGGGTAGGGCAGAAAGCTACTGTAGGCTAAGTGTGGGGAAAAGGGGGGGGGGGGGTCCGAGTCAAGCTACGTACTTTTTAATTCATATTATTTGGCACAGTTAAAATAAGGTACAGAACACACGACAACATGTGAATATTTATTTTCATCATTTAATTACATCCGTACGTAATTTACGATAATCTGACAAGAGAAAACGGTACAAAATATCATCTGGAATCAATATGAAAAAAGCTAAGTGGTACGTGGGAAAAAGGGGGGGGGGTAGAGGCTAAAGCTAAGTCAGGCTACGTAGGGGGGGGGGGAGTTAGGGGGGTTTCACAGGAGGCCAAAATGGAGCTACGTAGTTAACGGACGCTTCTTTACTGACAGCATATTATGGATAATTTCTTCAAATCAAGCTGCTGTCCTTTGCAGCCTCTCCAGTTCTGATACCCGCAATGTGGATTCCATAACATTCAATCATACTCGTAAGTCGTAATCGTACCGAACGATTCATGGCCCGTTACCCTATTTCCTTCGCACATCCCCTCCTTAACATCTCTAATAAACTCAGGATTTTGAAAATTTTTCCTACTAATTCCCAATGTGTCCAACCAAACTGATCACATGATATGTTAATCTGTTTAATTGTTTTCCTTCAGCCAGCAACGCTCCATCCACATCGTAATCATTTAAAGCATTCCCCTTTTTTTTGTCGATCCGCCTAGAAACGGAATCTTAGATTACAGACACATCTCTTAGTCATGTCATTAGAATGGGGAAACGGATGGGGTCAAGGATTGGGAAAAAATTCGGCCATCAACTTTTGGAGGAACCATTCCCACACTCGTCTAGAATTATTTTTGTAAACCATGGAAAGCCGAAAACTGGATGGCCGGACGGAGATTCGAATACTCGTCCACCCAAATGCGAGACCAAAGCATTACCCAAGATTATTCTACTAGGCGTTACCGAATATAATTTTATTCTTTCTATTCACTATCTGTTTCAGGCACACGCTACAGGGTTCACGTGGATTTGTTAAATTGCTCAATTCTTTAAAAAGCAACAATGAATAAAAATCATTCCGTATTGTTACAAAACACTACTTCGTGTAAAAAAACATCGAAAAGGCACAGCAGTAGTAATGGGCAATCCGACATGATGTTAACGAGAAAACTCTAGAAAACAAATTTTTCCCCGAAGTTGTACGGATGAAATAGATACCTTACAGAATAGTCATTTTGTTTAGTTTGTGACAGAAAATTTTACTGGATCAGATCTGAAAGAACTACCATAGCCACGATGTGACATTTTAAATAAATATTGGTGCAGTTTCCTTCTTTTCAATTTGTGTGTACTATGATTCACTATTTGCTAACGTGTATAAACGTGATTAACGTTGATTAACCAATAATTTCCTGTAACTGCCACTTCTTATGTTATAAATTATTACTTGATATAGAATAAACTATTTGTTTAATAAATATTGCATTTTAACAGACTACAAACATACCAGTACTAAAAATACTATTAATTTTGCTTAATCTAACTGCTAATCCCACAAAAACATTTCTTGAAAAATAGTCTAATGTCGTGCTCGTGCAGTAACAAAAAGTTATGAGATCTCGGGGTGTAAGGGTTTGGGAGAGGCTATATTAGCCTTTTCCAACCAAATGTCAACCTCTCCTTCATGTGGTGCATCCTGTTTGCACGGACGAGGCTCTGGCGACTGAAAGATTCCCGGTATAAGGAATCACCCACTGCTTGCCAACGGCCTCTGGAAGGAGGGCGGAAGAGCGGGAAGTGGTTCAGCGCACCCTCTTGCCCTTGGGGTTGGAAACGGCCCCTAAAGGCGGATGAATCAGAAATGATCAACGGCATGGGGATGCAGAAGGCAACGGGAAACCACTGCATTAAAGACCCAAGGGTATCCCGAGGACATGTAATCCTCTCAAATTACATATATCATGATGGCTTCTTCCTGGGTAAAATATTCCGGAGGTAAAATAGTCCCCCAATCGGATCTCCGGGTGGGGACTGCTCAGGGAGGAGTCATCAGAATGGATAGAAACATTCTACGAGTCGGAGCGTGGAATGTTAGAAGTCTGAATAGGGCAGGTAGGTTAGAAAACTTAAAAAGGGAGATGGAACAACTTAAGTTAGATGTTGTTGGGATTAGTGAGATTAAATGGAAGGATGCACAGGATTTCTGGTCTGGGGAACATAAGGATAATTAGCACACAAGCTGTCAATGGAGTCACTGGTGTAGGATTTGTAATGAACAAGAAAGTAGGGAAACGGGTGAGTTACTATGAACAGTTTAGTGACAGGATTATTTTGATGAGGTTAGAAACTAAGCCCGTCCGAACAACATTAGTACAAGTGTATATGCCAACGTCACAGGAAGATGATGAAGAAATAGAAAAAATATATACCGAAATTGAAGAATTAATCCAATATGTGAAAGGGGAGGAAAATCTAACAATCATGGGTGATTGGAATACAATAGTGGGAGAAGGAAAAGAGGGGAATACTGTAGGAAGTTTTGGTCTAGGAAAAAGAAATGAGCGAGGAAGCAGGTTGCTAGAATTTTGTGAAAGATATAAGCTAGTAGTGGCAAACACACTGTTTAAGAACCATGCAAGATGAATATACACCTGGAAACGTCCTGGGAATACAGGCAGATATCAGCTAGATTATATCATGGTCAAACAGAGATTCAGGAATCAAGTTCTAGACTGTAAAGCGTACCCGGGAGCAGACATAGACTCTGACCATAATTTGATAATAATGGAGTGCAGGCTGAAATTTAAGCGAATATGGAAGCAGTATAAGCAGAACAGACTGGAAGTGAATAAACTGAAACAATCTACCACGAGAGAAAAATTTGCAGAAATGGTAGACTTGGGTCTAAGAAATAACTCTGAAAGGAGCTCAACCAAGGACGAATGGAATGCATTGAAGACCGAAATAATGAAAGCTGGTAAAGAAACATTAGGCTTTAGGGAACAAGCTGCCCGAAAACCTTGGATAACAGAAGAAATTTTGGAGCTGATGGATCAGAGGAGAAGGTACAAAAATGCTCAGGATGAAGCAGGAAGAGAGCAGTACAGGCAATTTAGAAATCAAATAAATAGGGAATGCAAAGTAGCAAAAGAAAAATGGCTACAAGCAAAGTGTGAAGAAGTAGAAAAGGAAATGGTCGTAGGTAAAGTAGATGTTGCCTACAGAAAGATCAAACAGAATTTTGGAGAAATGAAGAAAAGAGGTATGAACATTAAAGCTGCCAATGGGAAACCTCTTTTAAGCTCAGAGGATAGAGCTAACCGATGGAAAGAATACATTGAGAAACTGTATGTTGGGGACGACTTGAACAACTAGTGTAATGGAAAAGGAAGGTGATGTCGACATTGATGACTTAGGAGATCCTGTTTTGAGGACAGAATTTAATAAAGCTCTGAATGACTTGAAAGCAAATAAGGCAGTTGGAATTGATGAGATCCCTGCAGAACTTCTTAAATCCCTAGGAGAGGAAGGAATCGAAGATTATTCAAGCTGATATCAAAAAGTTATGAAACAGGAGAAATTCCAACTGATTTTAATAAAAATATCATCTTCACACTTCCAAAGAAAGCACAAGCCGACAAATGTGAGAATTATCGCACCATTAGTCTAACATCACATGCTTCAAAATTACTGACCAGAATAATATACAGAAGGATGGAAAGGGTAGTAGAAGAGATAGTAGGTGAAGATCAGTTTGGGTTTAGGAAAAATCGCTGGTACAAGGGAAGCAATTATGTCTTTAAGATTAATACTTGAAGGGCGGATCAAGAAAAACAAAGATACTTTTATGGCATTTGTTGATTTAGAAAAAGCATTTGATAATGTTAGGTGGGACAAGATGTTCAAAATTTTAAAGAAGTCAGGTCTAAAGTAATCGAGATAGAAGAATACTCTATAAAACTATATAAGAATCAAGTGGCTATAATAAAAGTAGAGAATCACGAGAGACATGCATCAGTTAAAAGGGTGTGAGACAAGGTTGTAGTTAATATTCAACTTGTATGTAGAAGAAGCAATGAATAAAGTTAAAGAAAAATTTCCATGTGGCATCAGTTTTCAGGGAGAAAAAATCAGTATGCTACGATTTGCTGATGACATTGTCTTGTTAGCAGAGAGGGCTGAGGATATTGAGAAGTTACTGAATGGCATGAACAAAATACTGAAGGAAGATTTTTGGACTGAATATAAATCAAAGCAAGACAAAAGTGATGAAATGTAGCAGAAATGATACCAATACTAGTAGACTAATATAAAAATAGGATCAGATGCAATAGGAGAAGTAAGTGAATTCTGTTACTTGGGAAGTAAAATTACAAACCGATGGCCGAAGCAGGAATGATGTTAAAAGCAGAATAGCACTAGCAAAAAGAGCCTTCATGAAAAAGAGAAACCTTTTAGTTTCAAATATTGATCTAGGAATTAGAAAGAACTTTTTTAAAACTCTTTGTGTGGAGCACAGCACTTTATGGTAGCGAAACATGGACTTTAGGGAATACCGGAAATAAAGAAAATTGAAGCATTTGAAATGTGGTCTACAGAAGAATGCTGAAAATTAAGTGGACAGACAAAGTAAGAAATGAACGGAGTTTTGGAAATGATGGGTGAGAAAAGAAGTTTGTGTAAGAAGCTTACGGAAAGAAGAGACAGGGGTAGGTCATATTTTGAGACATGCTGGATTGGTTAATTTGTTAGTGGAGGGAACAGTCGAAGGTAAGAACTGTAGAGGAAGACAGAGATTAGAATATATGAAACAGATAATTGAGGACGTGGGCTGTAAGGTGTATGTAGAAATGAAAAAAAAAAAAATATATATATAAGTGTCAGCAAACAACAAGATTATTTTTTGTTTTTGTTTTCTGTTTTATTATCAACTTCTTTGGACTTACACTACAAGCATTTTACGACAAGCCGATATCGTTTGCCAAAAGCTTAATATCTTCTGTTTACGGTGATTCAAAAGGGATTCTTCTTACTGATTTCTTTGAAAATTATAAATCAATAAGTAAAAAAGAAAAATATCATTTTTCATAAGGATAATGCTCCCACTCACAAAGGTGAAATGCGAAAAATGAGGAATTTGGAATACGAATTGTTGGACATCCAACCCTGTTCACAGATTTGATGACTCCCATGTGTTTCTGAATTTATTATTGGAAAATATTTTCAGAAAGAAATACTTTCTGACTACGAGACCTAGAACTTTTCACAATTTCCTTATAACTATAATCGCTTGTTAGATTCCCCCCCCCCTCTATTAAAAAAATATTGCTCAGTATCATTCTAGTATTATCTTCACATTATATACTGGGTAATTCGAATTTTTCGTTGTGTGCTAGTATGATAGCTCAATATTTCCGTAATATAAAAGCTTGAGGAATTCTGTGGTATGAGTCTTCGGGACGCATTTTTCAGATTTTATTGATTTTAACATCGTCAACGTCAACTATTTCAATAAAAAATAAGGTTAAGCATTAAAAGAAAAAGTGTAGGAGCAAATGTAACTGTTTCGTTATTTGTGAGCTGGCGTGTTTTCAATGGTGAGATTTATTTTTTTATATTATGGTATTCCACAGGTTTTGAAGATGTATGTAGTATAATTAAATAAAACAAAAAATGGGACTGTAGCTAAAATATGAAAAGTGTTAGTAATATGAGTGGTCTGGTGGCTCAGTGCTTAAGATGTCTGACGGGAGAGTGAAAGGTCCCAGGTTCGAATCCCTGTTTGGCGGTGATTTTCATAGACCTTCACCTCGGGCACAGCGAAGTTTGTAATGTGTGAAGTATGCTATAACTTCCGTGGTTAGGATCCACGTTAAACTGCAGGTCCCCGTATATGGTAGGACTACAGGGTTCGGTTAAGGCGGCTGCTGCACGTGCGGAATTCGCAGTCAATAGAAGAACCTGTCACCAGGTCACTACGATCACAAGGAATTATTTTAATTTTTTAATAATATAAAATTATAATATGGAAACTGTGTGTTTACTGATTACTGGGTAGTTTGTTTAGCCAACATTTTCCCTTCCATGCTGATTTGATGGAGGAAGTTTGTAAACCTGCCGTGAACTTTCCTTCCCAAACTTAATTCCACCATTTCAATTGAGTTACCGTTAGTTTACCTACGTATTGTGAACTGGAAAGTTGCCTGTATTCGTTATCGGTATCGATATTTTTTGCTGCCTACGTAACGCTGATGAGTAAATATTCGAAATTAAGTGGAGCCACTGCTACGGTGCCGGTTTTTTAGTGCTCCAGTTGTGGACCTACTTTTTTCATTAAGTTGTATGTCTGTTTTAATTTCATTCAATTTATTTAATTGCGATGGATCACATGCCCTACACTTCCACTTTCATATATATAGGGCGTCCATGAAAGAAAGGATAATCCTGCAACCGCAGATAAGTTACATTATGTCCTACTATGTATATGACAAAATTTTATTTTAGTAAAAGTCTCACCATTTTCGAGATGTTGTTTTTTTTAATTTTTTTTTTTTTTTTTTTTTTTTTTGAAACATATGACTTTGTCCAGTTTATTCCATGCCATTTCTACAACTCAAGACCTTTTGAATTTTTTTTCTTTTTTTAAAAATTACTCAAGGATGTTTGAGTCGTCTAAACCAGGTTTTTTTTCTAAAAAAGTTAAAAAAACTTAAAAACGCTTAAATAAAAAGTGTATACAAATTTGTTCAAACGGATGACGTTGACAGCCTTTGGTGTAAAAAAAATTACTAAGCGGATTGTGCCAATTACATTAAAAAATTGCTTCGTTATTGCCAATTTTAAAATTGTATAATTGTTTAACATTCCTTTTAAAATTATGTTATGGTAGTTCTAAAACACGAACCTTGGTATTTTGGACTTTTATGAAATAAAAGTCTATCGAATTGAAGTTACCATGCAAGTATTGTTTCATTGTTTGGGGCATTTGGTCAATGAATTTGTAGAAATCTAACTTGTATAAAATAAGGTAAGAAGAAAAAAAAGAACATTGTTTTAGGCAACTCAAATACTTTGAGTAAATTAAAAATACTGGTTAAAAAAGTCTTAATTTACAGCAATGGCATAGAATAATAAACTGAACAAACATGTTTCCTTAAAATATTTAAAAAATTAATATCTTGAAAATGGTTAGACTTTTACTGAAACAAAATTTTGTCGTCTAGTAGGACATGATGTGACAATCTGCAGTTGCAGGATTATCCTTTCATTCCTGGACACCTGTATATATTTTTGCTACTTTAATGATTTGAGTGGGGTATCATCATGCACCTGCTTTTGGTCTTTACGAAACTTAATTTTACATTTTTTAAATTGTTTCTGATAAATTGTAACCATTTCCAAATATTCCAATCTCTCACGCCATACGTGCAAAAGAGAATTTTCACACTCCTGTATGCCTGGTGTAGGGGCACTGCTGCCAGACTGGTGCACAGTATTCTGCTGTGCGTTGCACTTGGCGGTGCGGTAGCCTGCGCGCCCCATCTATTTTTCTGATCAGATTGTTCCGTAGTGACCGGGTTTCTTATACAGTAGTCACGTCTGAGTCGAGTATTTTTGTTTGCCTTGCCGTAGGTACCAGACGGCGAATGGCATCACGGTGACGGAGCAGGGCGAGCTGAAGGAGACTGCGGACAAGTCTGACTATGTGCTGGTGAAGACGGGCTCCTACAGCTACACCAGCCCCGAGGGCATCGCCGTCCAGCTCAGCTACACCGCCGACGAGCTGGCTTCCGCCTCCAGCCCAACCTGCCTGTCGCGCCACAAGCTGATCTCTCTCCATCGCCGTAACTCGCTCTGTCTTTTATAAATAAAACTGCAAAAAAAAAAAAAATACTAGTCAAATTTTTAATGTCCCACACTCTTATTAAGCTGTTAAGAACGAAGACTTTCCCGGCGTATGACTGCAATGTAGTCTGGTGTACCGCCGAATAGTGTTGTGGAAACACAATATTTCGACGGCTGGCTCGCCGTCTTCTTCAGGTGTAGAGACATCTGGCACTGGTCGGCTGGTCCACAGATACTGAGATGGTTCGCGTGCCGCTCTTCCTTATGTACATGTCCGCGTCCGGCGGCTTCGTGGCCTCGGCGAAGGCTTACTATGAGCCAGGCCCGCAACCCACTGGCGGCTGGTTGCCAGTGGGCGTGGCTATGGCTCTTGTTTCCAGCCCGAGCTAAAGTGAAGCCCTCTATGGGCGGCAGCTGGACGGAAGTTCAACGTTCGCTGCGGATATTTGCAAGGCAGGTTTCCCATGCCTCACTCCGCAGAGAACGTTGTACGTCCGTCCAGCTGCCGCCGTAGACGGCTTCATATTAGCTCGGGCTGGAACAAGAACCGTAGCCACGCCCACTGGCAACCAGCCGCCAGTGGGTTGCGGGCCTGGCTCATAGTAAGCCTTCGCCGAGGCCACGAAGCCGCCGGACGCGGACATGTACATAAGGAAGAGCGGCACGCGAACCATCTCAGTTATCTGTGGACCAGCCGACCAGTGCAGATGTCTCTACACCTGAAGAAGACGGCAGAGCCAGCCGTCGAAATATTGTGTTTCCACAACACTATCCGGCGGTACACCCGTGAAGACTACATTGCGCTCTTATTAAGCTGATTACATCAAAGCACACAGTATAGCATAGTTTCAAAACTCTGGCCAGTATGTGAAAGACTGAAATTCGTCGCTCCCACCGCTTTCTTTTGCTGGCTTTTCAGAGAAACTACAGCTACTTTAAGAACATTAAATACATTTCACAATACAAATTTCTTATTATTATTCCATTCTTTTGAAAGTACACATCTTAAATCTCTGATATACCAGAAATTGTCAGTCAAGACATAATGATGTCAACAGAAAATTTAACTTAAGTCTGAAAACATACAAACATGTCTTAAAATGAACACAAGGATTCATATGAGAATAAATTTTATTACAACTTGCAACTCTTTCCTTGCTGTTTGAGTCACGATATAGATGAATGACAGTACTTACAGGGGGTATTCAGAAGCAAACTAGAAATAGAAAATTCGTTGAAGCTCTCAGTTTGTGACACTTTCAACCAAATGCCTTAGAGATGTGACGAAACTGAAAAGTTGTAGGCATGTGATTACCCGACGGCTATATAAATACTGTCTCCTACAAAGCACAAACAAACCGAGCCTGGTGGTGTGAGCGGTAACGCCAGGGGCTGACATCCTGGAGGACAACGGTTCAAGTTCCCGTTCTACGTCAATATTTCGATTTTCCATGGTTTTCAGATATCGCTCCAGGCGAATTTAATTTAGTAATATAATTAAAACAATCTTATGGCTAACTCTTGAGAAAACTGAAATGGTTTCTTGGAAATTCAGTTTCTAACTAGGCGATTTTTCCCCCAGTTACCTAAGTAAATCTTTCGAAATAATTTGGGGTCAATCGCGTGAAATTTTGGAATCCATGGAATTTTCCTATCTCATTTATCCAAGAGAGTTTATCAAATGCAGGTTCCTCTGATGAAATCTGTGGAGTCTGCCAACGTTTCCATTTTTTAATGATTAGTTAAAAAAAAATCACCGAAACGGCTCTTAACCCACAGGCAACATTGTGTCCTGCAATGACGAAGAATGTTCCAGTACTGACTTGAGGGACAAGTATGTAGGTGTGGACTCATGGCAAAGTCCACCAACTGCGTTGCCAACATTCTGTAGACTAAAGTTTTCGACTGTCTATAGACAGCTGCCTAAGTTTGTCTGCCACTGTGGACAACGCTAAGAGAACCATAAAGCACCATGCGACATCGCTGCCTGAATTGGAGGCAACAGCAATATAAGGTCTCTACAACGGCAGGACCAGTAATGTAAATTCCAGCTTATCATACACCACTATCTCAGTCTCAAACACGAACAGAGACTGACTTGTAGCAGACAGTAAATCCAGAGTGACACACTGTGCCTTATCCTGAACGTAAACTCTAGTTCACCAACACGCTGCGGAATATTATATGAAGCCCTGACGCGGCTAGTAATACTGAGTATGCTAGCCCGGCATGGAGATACACCGCTGCATCTCATCTGAAAAAGATGCGGGTGCTCCAAAACATAGCTTTTAAACGAGCCGTACACCTGCGCATAGCTCCCGTACATCAGACCTACACGAGTTAATTAACACTCCCAAACTACTGGAGGGATTCAAGACAGCAGCCAATAATTTTTATAAAGAAGCAGTTACAGCAGTGACCGATATCATCACAAATATAGAACGGTACGGAGTTGAACACCTTAAGTACAAGAGACAAAAGCATGAGATGAAGTGCTAATCTATAACCATAGTCATCTCATGCCTCAGCGTTGTACTCCTAAAGTTCTTCACTCAATACCTATCTAGAGTGCAAATGGATGCCTTATAGACAACCAGCACTCTCTTCATTCGCCTCCCGAATTCCAGCCATTTCCAATCCGAATCCCCACCTATCAGGTGCTGATTGTCTCGTACACTGATTTCCACAAGCAAATCTAGCTGCCTTCCTTTACATCCTCTCCAAATAGTATATTTGCTGCTCACACCGTCGACCCTACAATGTCCGATGACACTCTTAAGGGCCTCAAGTTCAGGCGGAACGTAATAATACAGAGATGGCCAAAACATTTCGCTATTTATTTGCCACTGCATTATAAAAACGCGACAGTGTTTTGGGTTTTAGTCAGGGTTGAGAATAGTCCCCGACTAGCAGACAGGTAAAGGCCTAATCAAATGTTCCACTTTCTTATTTCGGGGATCGCACTGCTTTGATTGGTGGATTACTTTGCCCAGGTCGGCCCTTGGGACTTGTTGACTGTCGTGGGCAAATATCAACATGACAGCGAATTGCTTCCTTACAACTTGAAAAAGAATTCATCACTTCAGTCGGCAGTGGTATATACGCAACCCCAACCTTGGCAGAAACACTCAATACTTTGTAATAATCAAGTTCAGTCGTTTTTAGAGACAAGAAAATGAGATTTTTGGATTGCGGATCATGACAGCCTGGAATATGTAATATTTTTCTTTGATCATTGTCGAACCTCTTAAGGTCATTTGAACTCCAAATTCTTTTAACAGAATCTTAGTGACAAAAAAAAAATGTGGTTTTTATGGACAAAAAAATACGTTTCTGGAGTCAAAGATCGGCATGACCTGAACTGGCTGGAATAAGAATGTAGTGTGTATTTAACCTTTGAGGGTTCACTCTGCAAAATTTGAAGAATTTCTGCTATTTTGAAGGGATTTAGAAGTATTAGTAGCGACAGAAACATCTAGCTATATAGAACATTAACTTAAATAAGGATGAATAAGGAGAATTGTATCTTAATCGTATATACTGTGACAGAGTACCCGGGACACGAGTATTGACAAACTGGCCTCAAAGAAGTCTGAAGACAAACTTTAAGTGAACTGCACTGTACACACTGGCTCAATGTATTACACGTCCACAGATGCAATGACTATAACAGTTCCGTAATTTAGACAAGTCCAGGTTGCAATGTTCCAATCCTTAAATTTAGTTAGACACCGAAAACAGCCCCAATTCTGTCTGATATACAAAATGCATGTAACCATGAATTATAAATAAGTTGCTTGATAAACCGCTGTCATGCAGGAGAAACGAGTAGGCACAAATGGTCTAGGTTTACACCTCGGATGTGACGTAACGATCTTCCTAACTAGGCATTTTGATGGCATTCCATAATCATCTAGGCAAATGTCAACACAGTTCAGAATCTCTTCCAGACAACTACTCAATTGACACAAACAGTTTTTTTGTTTTGTTTTAATGGCTTTCGGCGTCTAGGCCATATAGCCAGCTAATTAGATACACCATAGGACTGACATTACATTCACAGACACAGCACCCATGCCCACGGCCGGACTCGAACCGTTGACATACGCTACCGAGGCCGGCGACATAAATAGTTTAACACGCAGAACATACGGTTCACAGAAAGATGGCGAAGCGAGTTGTCCAAGCGTTATTGGCGTGATACAATACCATTACGTAATTCACCAAAACTAACCATTCAAAAGTGTCAATTTGGAGACAACTAACCACGAGTTTTGAAGAAAATATATAAAGCAGATAATTGAGGACGTTGGTTGTAAGGGGTATGTAGAAATGAAGAGGTTAGCACAGGATGGGAAAGAATGGAGGATTGCATCAAACCAGTCGAAAGACTCATGACAGCAAAAAAAGAAAAAGAAAAAGAAAAAAATGTACTAAATGACCACCTAAATTTTACCCGTGGTATTCAGGTTAACGGAAAAGATATTATTTATGAAGTGTGTGCAGTATTTACACCAGCAGTGTAAAGTTTAAATTTTTTCCCACTGATCAAAGTATCGTATGGTAAGCTTTGTGAAACAATTTACCGGAGATAGGTTATGCTAATCAACAAATATCAGCACTTTAAGACAAGAAGATAAGTTATTTTTTATGCAGCAAGCTTATAAATTTAAGTGTTATTTCTAGCAGCTAGCTATTGACTTAAAGGTTTAAGTTGTGCAAATTCGAAACACGACTTTCAAAATTTCCTGGCGGTTACTTTCACCTGTTCTTTTAGGTTTCAAACCAACATCATCCGACTATTTTCACCGACTGAATAATACGGGATTTGCATCCTAACAAATATGTACTTTTAGATTAGGTAAAAATAAATTCTTACCCCTCTACGATTTGCTCTACAATTGTTGTTTGCTAAAAATTTGGACTCTTAACGATAACGTTTTTCACATTTGAAAAATTTCTGGGAGTGAATGACATAAGATATAGAAAATGCCATTCACAATGCGTTCATGTTGACAGAACTTACATTTCCAGTATGACTCGCCAAAGTTGTTCTAATTAAGAGTTCTTACTTACTTTAAAATATACTGATATGGCAAAAGTCTTCTGATAAAATTTGCCTCAAATGGGTATTGTATTGTTCTATATGCTCCGTTATTAACTGAGTTTATGAGATTAAGTTAATCGAAAAGCTTTTTATATTGGGCGACATTTTTTTGTAATGTTCCACTTTGGAGTACGTCCATAAGTTAATGGATCTTCGAGATCCACGAAAATACATTTGGCTCCGTGATAACGTGTACACTAGAAGGAGACCTGGCAGCAATTTATTTCGTGAAACAGCGCTAGTTAAACAAGGAATACAGGAGA
>CM061920.1:387515655-387545655 GCA_031002005.1 Vandiemenella viatica | reverse complement strand
TACCGTGGGATCCGAATAACTGATCGTCCTTGACTACTGACATGAGCAAAGTAAATTCAGTAAAAATTCATTTAGACCAAGTGATTTGAGAACCCATGATACTGCCATTTCTTTCAATCCGCCATAACCATTAAGCTCCCAGACTGCTGCCCATAAATGTTAGAACAAAGGAATTATTATATCTCATTACATTTTATAAGTAAAGAAGACACACTTCTAGAAGGTAGTACTGAAACCGACACTGATGGTGATATACAAAAGAATTCATATACAATAATGACCAAGAGTCCATTCATTTAGCAAACAGGAAGGAAAGATCGAAAGCAAGGCCAGTGCTTACAAAAATTTCAGCCTACTTATGCGGAAACAGGTAATTATGAACGTCCTTCTTCTATAAATAACCTGTGTTTCACTTTCCTGATACTCTGCTATCAAGCATTAAGAGACACTTTATTTCACTCCAATATTCAACTATATTCTTAAATGAGAAACAAGTGCTGTAATGCTCTCACTCGTAGATTTTTTAAGACTGTCGTCTAGATTATTTATAAAATTCATCCATTCATTCTATACGAATATTGTTAGAGAAAATAAAAATGTACCCAAATTTCTTTTAATCTAGACACAAACGTCAATTTAGCTGTGAATCCGAGCGAACGATGGACTGATAATAGCTATAGCAGTTTAACCGAACCGTCAGAATTTAATTATTCGAAGCGGTAAAGATCCTTGTAATTATTAGTTTACAGTGATATGGGTGGGCCGCGATCTGCAGCCAATGAATTTAAAAAAAATCGGAGGATCTACCCAATAACGAGTCTTCTGAAGTGGTGAGGTTGAAAATACAGTGTTTCAGAAAAACAATTGATCTCCAAGTGTATGGTGCAATATCACTTTACGCCCATATTTTAGCGAATTACAATAAATGAATTAGAATTTTTCACAAATAATTAGATACATACATACGTCTGTAAAAGATTATAACAGCATACTGACTTAGTTGCTTGTTATATTTATTCTGACGCTTTAATAACTAAAGCAATCGCTTCTTTTACGTTACTTAACTTTTCACTTCTCCGAAGTAAGCTACTGCGGATTTTATTCGAGCTCTGGGTGATGTAATTTTGATGTTACTGTCAACAGTAAAATAATAGCAAAACGTACGAGTATTGATAGAAGTTTAATCATTATGAATTCTTAAAGCAGTCGGAATATCTTGCGAATGCCGATCCCGGCAGCGTAGGGGTAGCGTGCTTGCTTCTCGTTGCAGGGGTCGCCGGTTCGAGTCCGGCCTAGGGCATGGGTGGTTTTAATTAAGTGTTGTGTTCGTCTTGTGTCGTCCTTACACATTAAAGAAAATAATCATACTCATAAGAAATCTGTACATTGTAAGAGAAACAAACACATTGAGCTTGCTGAATGGCTAACACGGCCGATGGCATTTAAAAAAAAAATAAAAAAAATATCTTGCGAATGGATATTCCGTACAATCCAGTCAAGGTAATGCTGCGCGTTTAACGCTGTGTGTAAACAGCCCGACTTCCTCATGATTATCCTACTACACGCCGGCCTCGGTAGCGTAGGGGCTAGAGCACTAGCTCCGCGTGCCGAAGGCCGCCGGTTCGAATCCGGCCGCGGGCATGGATGTTAAGTGTTGTGTGTCTTGTGAATGTCCTGTCCGTCCTGTGGCGTCCATACATTGGAAAAAATACACATTGAGCTGGCTGTATGGCCTCCGTTGCCGAATGCCATTAAAAAAAAAAAAAAAAAAATCCTACTACACATCACTTGCAGAGTGTAACAGAGATGAAGTATAAATCCTTATAATTAATAACAGTGTTGCTCTAGATAGTGCTAACTTCATCTATCAGCTGGCACGTAATTTTTACTTAAAAACATAGTAGTTTATCTGTTACGAAAACGTTACGCAAAATAAGTGTCACTATTTCTATCTGTTATTTTATGATTTTTATTTTGGGACAAAATCTTTCAGAAATTTAGAAACTGATAGCTTTTAGCTTAGAATAAATGAAACGTAGGATATTTATAAAACCACTCCTCTTCCTCGTGGATGTTACTACGTCCATATCCTGGCTATCGTTCTTCTACAACTATGAGGAAACAAACTACTTGTTTGAAACTTTGGTTAAATGAATTTACATCCAGTATCCTGATTTGTACTGTAAGACTGGATTTTTACTCATTTCAGTATTCTGAAATGGATTGTGTTTGACGTTAGCATCACTTCAGCGTACAACAGGTTAATATGTCAATACATACAGATACCAGTAGTTCTAAATTAAATCTTGTTTGCGTTACAATTCAGCAAACGAATAGGAAATTAATCCAATAATATTTTGGTTGAATGATGGATTAGAAACTGTATTGTTTCATTGATTGAATTATACGGATGTTTGACTAATTTATTAATATCAAAAAATTTTGAGCCTAACTTTTAAAAATGTTTGTCAGTAATGTTTAGACTCAATTACAAATCATATATTTACATTAATTCATAGCCGAACGAATTGGATAAAGGGTAAAGTTTAGCAGTGACATTAGACAGTACTCAATTCACGATCCAGTCATCAAAATTTCGGTTTAAATAAAAAAAAAATACGAAATGTGAAATTTACCCTTCTCAAAGATCGAGGGCGGTTTTTTTTTTTTTTTAAAAATTGCTGAAAAACTCATTTTTTCCGAGCCATTGCATTAATAATGACTTTACAAAAGAATAACAACGAAAAAATGCAGACATATGTAACTTTTGATCCCCATTAAGTGTATAACATGTTTTCATTGTCCCGTGTACAAGCAACACAAGAAAAACATAACGCTCATAAAACCACTTTTGCCCGCGGCCTGAAACGAACCGTGGAACCGCGAGACAACGCACTAGATTCCGGGATCAGCATGGCATCCGCGAATCTGAGCCACTTACAGTACCATCCTCACTGGATTACCTGAGACAGAAGCTAAGGTAACATCAACTTATAACCAGCCTGGCATTATCTTTCCTCCTTCCTCAAATTTCCTGTTTCTTTCTTGCAATTTCACATTTCGGAAATAAGGTTATCATGCCATTATATTGAGGATATACATCAATTATATCATTACTGATCACTAGTAAGAGCAGCATTTTGTTAAATACTGAAATGTCTAGGCTTGTTATGCCGGGAAAACAATTACGTGCATGAGATGCAAGATTTTAATTATTAAAAAAAATGTTCTTTTAATATTTATTTTAAATTGCAAAAAGCAGGATTAAATTTAAATTACTACCTCTAAGTACAAAAGGAAAACACGAGTGCGGAATTAAAAAAAATACATTTATGAATAAAACATTGAAAGAAATACATGTTTTTTTAACATTACACAAAATTTGAAACTCAGCCAGCAAAGAAAAAGAACAGAAACTGACAGACAATAAACAAATTGTTCCCGGCTAGGGAGAGCATGAAAACTTCATCAGTTTGGGCGTATACTGGGTATATGTTTATATGTTTATATGAATTTTTATCACTTATCGTTATGGAGTAAGCTGTCGGTGACCTCGATATTTCCTTCACAATGATGAAACACCTTTCAATGCCATCCACCAACTAGATGGGTTCATTCTTGGCAGCACATGACGAAAAACAGCACGACAAAAGATATCATGACAAAAACGGGTCCTCCACGTTTCTTTGAAAAGTCCGCGTACACACACACATACGGACTATACGGGGTCCAGCCCCCAAGTGCCCGCGACAGCTTGACCACACTCACCCCCGGCCTCCGGGAGTGGCATCTCTACCTGCGACAAACAAAGACAAACACACGCGCGAAAGGAACCTGTCGCCAGACAGGAATGCACCACCTTCTGCTGTCTCACAAAACGGCTGCATGAAATGTCTCACAAATGGAGAGGTGACGGAAAAACAATGACAGCAGAGGCTGGACATTACGGAACCTCGCAATAGCATGTTATTCGTCAATTATGATTTTTTGTTTTCGTAAGAATAACTACTCATATTTTTTCAATTCTGATTTGCTTGCTAATACCACTGTGTCCAACAAGAACATTAGCTACAAAGACCTCACATTAGATTGATTTAGGTCCTTGTTTTTTATTTAAACAGCCATCATTACACCAATCATCAATCTCCTGCCTTTGCCATCAGCACTAGAAAAAAATTGGTAAAGTTGAGTGGCACAAATCGTAATGGTTAAATTAAATTTATCGGAAAACTGGCTTTTAGTTCCTACTGACGCAAGATGCGTTGACACTTTCTCATTTCAGCCAAAACATTAATTTTATGATTCTTTTCCACTGCTCCAATTGACCACGAAACATAAATAAACTTACTTAAATGATATGTATTTTGGAACAAGTGAAAAGGAGATAAAGAATGAAAAAAAAAATTACAGCACTTGGGCTTGAACTGAGAACCAGCACAGCCCAGCGCGTTACCACTCAGACACCTGGACATACAGAATCTGGCGTTTCATCAATTATATGACCAAAGAAAATATATACATATAGATACAACATTCCGCGATTGAATAGTAATCTGTATAAAGAATCGAACTGTAACAAGAGAAGTAATCAGTTAAATGAAAATATTCTAGATGAGACTGGAACATAAATAATTTTTCATTTTGCCGATGTGTGTGTCCAGCTATGAAACACTATTTCTTGTATAGGAAAATTGCTACAGTTCTACTACTAGGCAGAACATCGTGGCAACATCGCAGAAAGTAAATACGACAACACTTACCAGGAAACAGTCTTAACTTTCCTACTTCCTTCGGCAAGGAAGAATACCTTTATAACGCGTAAATAATACTCGTAATAATTCAACACGAGCAGCACATTTGGCAAACGTTTTTGTTGGTTTCACAAATATCCAACTTACAGCTGGTAAGTGAAAATACGGTGGGAATCCAAGTTAATTGCATGAGGGCAATACAGAAAGTAACGTCTCCCAAGCATTCACAGATAAAGAATCAAATTATTTTATTTTATTTATTTACCGTTTTAGAGGTTGAACAAATATCTATTTTTCTACATCATTACCATTTCGGAACACGCGTTTGTCGGTGCTGTGACGGCCTGTGAATGACTAGGTGTCGTCTGAAAATCGTTTACGTTCTGATCTCTTATTCGGGAGGACGTATGTTCGAATCCAAGTTCGGCCATGCTGATTTGTGGTTTCCAAGGTTTCCCCAAATCACTCCATATGAATACCGGAATGGGTTCTTTACAAGGGCATGGCCGAAATCCTTGCCACTACTCCTATCCAGCCATTAACCACCTGTATGTCGACGAGGCGTAAAATCATAAAAAATAGAGCTGGCTAAATTTATTGAGGAGGTCGCAGCTGGCTTGAAATCTATTAACAATACCTCCTCCCTATTCTTATTTTTTTGTTTATTGATTTACGATTCATCGATGTTGAATTTATTAAAGAAGGGAACGGCCATGGCCTTCTATAAGAATCATCCCAGCATTTGCCTGGAGCCCGAGCGTTACCGCTCACACGCCACGCTCGGTCTTCCAGTCTTTAGTCATTATCAACCTTACTTTACCGGTAGACTGTGTTGTTTGAATCCTTTAGACCTAGGCGATTATGGAGTCGATTATGACGGGTGACGGGTGACAAAACTTGAGCGTTCCACTTTATGCCGGAGACTAAAGAACAATCACGCGAACGGCGACATCCTCATTCGCCAAATGCTTGAATTTATTTATGTTATTCCAAACAAAGAATAACGCAGGTAATTTCACGCCTTGTTAAATAATGAGCATTTATCCCCAGTATTTAATAAATCCCAATGCTGTAAATATCATGAAGTAATAGTGTCAGAAACAACTAACAGCACTGTAGAAAACGGGAAAAACGGTAATATAAAAACTCCCTATCTTTAAGCCCGATTCTCAATTAACTTTAATTACTTTTACCAGTTATAAAAGAATTTATTTTTGTCTTACGTTAATAATCTGGTTGTAAATTTTTTAGTGACAATGGTCGTCTGATTTGTTGCGGTGCTAATATTTAGTTCTACGCGATTAACTCTCATTTATTTATATAGTGCATAATCATTATCGTCCACCTACAAAGAGAGCAATAATTCCTCTTGTAAAAAATTTCTTTCTGAAACGCGATGATCGTTCTACTGTGAAATAATTATTTTGGAAAAATGTGTGTCGTATGATAAGGGACAGATGATATGATTTCGGCGCGGCTTGAAACCTGTGTAGATTTTCGTCAGTTCTGCCGCCGCAAATCTTTCATGCTTACGTCGGCTATTAGTTACGAAACATAGTAGTTTCGCAGATCTTTATCTTATTTCCTGACGCAGTTAAGAAAGAATCATGGATACCTTATACTCATAAGCAATGTGCAGTTTCGATACGCTTAAAAGGAAAATACAAGTAATGATAAATTTCTAAAAAAAAAAAAAATAATAAAAAAATAAAAATAAATAACAACTACTTGGATTTGAACTCGGAACCGCTCGCTCAGCAACCCAGAACGCTAACCATAGGACCACTGCACGCTCCGTGCTACTTTCCTCGTATAGGTGTATACAACGCAGCGAAGGAAGACTGTTTCATTCAATCCATGTTGGAGAGAGATACTTCCGAAATAATTTCTTGTTTCTGTAGTTTCGTAGTACTAAAAATTCTACCTCATGGAACATGATTATCCCTTTGTTTGTGGACTGACCAGATATATGAGTGAAATATTATCCGAAGGAATTATCAAAATGAGTATAACAACCTTATCGTTATAGTTTTATGCTAATCAACCGTAGTAATATATAGCATTGAGTCTGTTTCCTGCCTCACTTTAATGCAATCCCGTTAATTTCAACTTTTGGGATACGTTTCAAGATCTTAATTTTGGTAAAGTATTATAGAAATGTAATGGAAGGTTGATGAACTGTTCTGCCAATAAGAATCGTCAGTGGGAGGAGCTTAATTCCTACCTGTTATCCAATTGTTTCCTGCATTGACTTAAGGAAATGAAAAATCTGCAGTATAGATGGCTCTGAATAAAATATCCACCAATGAAATTGCGAGGAGACGGAGCCAGTATTGCGTTACTGTTGCCTGGGATGACATTGATGCCAGATTATGCAAAATAAGAGTGATAGAATTTTTCAGCGGCGGCCAGAAATAAAGTCAAAGACTGTACATACTCAGAGTACTGCGCTGCAGTCGGCAACGCCTATATAAGACAACCGGTGTCTGGCACAGGCTTTAGATCGGTTACTGCTGCTACAATGTCAGGTTATCAAGATTTAAGTGAGTTTGAACGTGGTATTATAGTCGGCGCACGAGAGATGGGACACAGCATCCCCGAGGTAGCGATTAGGTGGGGATTTTCCCGTACGACCATTTCACTAGTGCACCGTGCATATCGGAAATCCGGTAAAACATCAAATCTCCGACATCGCTGCGGCCGAAAAAAGATCCTGCAAGAACAGGACCAATTACGACTGAATAGAATTGTTCAACATGACAGAAGTGGAACCCTTCCGAAAATTGCTGCGGATTTCAATGCTGGGCCATCAACAAGTGTCAGCGTGCGAACCATTCAACCAAACATCATCGATATGGGCTTTCAGAGCCAAAGTCACTCTCGTGTATCGATGATGAGTAAACGACACAAAGCTTTACGTTCGCCTGTCCCGTCAACACCGAAATTGGACTGTTGATGATTGTAAACGTGTTGCCTGGTCTGACGAGTCTCGTTTCCAATTGTATCGAGCGGATGAATGTGTATGGGTATGGAGACAACCTCATGAATTCATGGACCCTGCATGTCAGCAGGGGACTGTTCAAGCTGTTGGAGGCTCTGTAATGGTGTAGGGCGTGTGCAGTTGGAGTGACATTGGACCCCTGATACGTCTAGATACGACTCTGACGGGTGACACGTAGGCAGGCATCCTGGCTTATCACCTGCATGCATTCATGTTCATTGTGCATTCCGACGGACTTGAGCAATTTCAGCAGGACAATGCGACACCCCACACGTCCAGAATTGCTACAGAGTGGCTCCAGGGACGCTCTTCTGAGTTTAAACATCTCCGCTGGCCACCAAACTCCCCAAATATGAACATTATTGAGCATTTCTGGGATGCCTTGCAACGTGCCGTTCAGAAGAGATCTCCACCCCTCGTACTCTTACGAATTTATGGAAAACCCTGCAGGAAGCATGGTGTAAATTCCTTCCCACTACTTCAGACATTAGTCGAGTCCAAGCCACGTCGTGTTGCGGCATTTCTGCTTGCTCGTGGGGGCCCTACACGATATTAGGTAGGGGTGCCAGTTTCTTTGGCTCTTCAGTGTATTAAATGGAAAATTACGGTTATCAACCTTCTGCAGAATTTATGTAGTAGAAAGAGTCCACATGCATATTTAGTTTAATTTATGGTTGTGTGCTAAGAAAAAATATACAACAGGATTTGATAACCTCAACTAGGCCCAATCAAGATATTTGATTTTGTAGATTTCTGCGTTCGTTGTCTATATTTTCTTGGTTCTTCGATTGGAGCTGCGTCGATTTTTTTGAAAACTAACGTTTCAACCATCTATCTGTGGTTCTCGTTTGAGGACTACCATGATTGGGATCCCTGCTGCTTGTAAATCGTTAAAGCCGTTTATGGGTGACAAGTTCTCAGATAGATCAGTCATGTAATCTAGCTACATCAGTATGGCTGAAACATTGCGTTTAAAAAATCGTCGTTGCTCCACACAGAGAACCAAGAGAACACCCTAACGATTTGTTATAAATGTTGTTATAGGAGATACATTAGTGCAAAATAACTTTATATAAAAAAATGGCAGTTTTTGTAGATGCCTACACCTTTCGATCTTCCTCTTGACCAGTCTCAGTCGTTTTACGAAGGGCCATACGTTAACTACACTTTTAGACGTTCTTACAAAATTTTTGAGTGTGTTTGCAACGCACATTTTGTCGATATAGTATTAGAATATAATGCAAATAGCTGACTCATCGCATCACTGTACAAAATCATTTCTTTTACGAATTTAAATAACGATCACCTTATTCATCAAATTAAATTTGTTGTGCACGATGATGTATTTGCAACTTAAGTATTTAAAATACTTATATTTACTTGAACTATTTTCTTTTTGGACTAGAAGTAGACAATTGTAAACGAAGAAGCCAGTTAACTAATGTACCTACACTATACGTTACACAGTGCTGTTTTTAATACTTATCTCAAATTAATGGAACGATTGGTCATTGGTGGTATTTGTTGGCTTCAGTAATTAATACAGATTATATACAAATCATAACTATGTGTTAGCGATGGAAAAAAGCCTCCGATTAATATAAAAGAAGGCGCGAAAATGACGAAAAGTCACAATTTATCGCTGTACAAAAAGTAACAACTGTGTTTATCGATGGTATTCGCAAATCCAAGTTGCAAGCGCATTGTGATTTATTATGTTTGTTTCGCTAGCATTGAACCTAATCCAGTGACATGTTAAGGTATCTTGCTCCATACTTACCTGATTAGATAGTAAACATTTTCTCCTTGCTAAGTAAACAATAATAAAGATGGTTATTTTTCCACAGCTGTAAGACAAGACATATTTACTGGGATTTCCAAACGCTACGCTTTATTTCTAAAAGCTTATCTATCTATATATTAATACGCTAAGCGAAAACTTCGGATCCCTTTTTAGGAAAATTGCGCGCACGGAGAAGTGTGAGATTTGACATAGTTAAAGGTTATATGGAGAAGAAGTGCAGAAATCTAAAATCTATATATGATATGTGTTATAAATACAATAAATTAAATAAAATAAAACATTCGTTGTTTACATTAATCATTTTTTTTTTTTTTGCGACAACGACACTTAGTGATTCTGAAAATGTTTGTGATCTTTGATCAAGAGTATAGAAAAAATGTAATAAGCATAATTAATACATGATTAATCGACTTTCGTGTTATGCCGCGTTGTTTATTTCATTTCCTGAGCTTTCTGCTGGTATCCTACAGGCTTCGTCAGTCTATTAATTATGAACAAAGACGGCCACGGAAGTCTTAGGAATTAGTTACTACATGTTACAAATACATTATTAAATAAAAAATAAATTCGTGAAAGTGAGTGTGTGTGTGAAATCGGATCGGAGCCAACTATCTGACCCAGTGTTTCCCAACGTGGGGCCCACGCCCCACAGGGGGGCAATTTGGTTTTTTTTAGGGGGGCAATTTAGAAATTGACTTGATAGGACTTAACGTTTTCTCTTTGGGTTATTTAAACGCAATGCCAGATATGGTTACAAAATATAGCAAAAAAGCAAATTCTTAAAAGGATCACACTAAATTGCCATAATAAATTTTTACTATAAATCTTTTGAATTTGAATTTTAGTATTTCATTATATGTTTTTTAATTTTACTTACTGTGTTTTATGATAATATTTAAGTGTTTTCTTTCAAAAACCATCCTATATCAGTTTCTTTAATAACAAACAATTTTTTTATAAAAAAAATATATATGGGGGGCAAAAAAATGTTGAAAGTGGGACATGACCCAAAAAAAGGTTGGGAAACACTGATCTGACCTGTTTTTCCAGCATTGAGAAACTCTGTGGTCTTTGGTGAAACAAAAGAATCGCATTCAGCAGGGATTCATCTTTGAAGATATATGTTCCGAAAAGGAATGTAGTGATTCTACCAGATACTATATGGTCTTTTTATTATTTAAAAGGTTAAACTTTGGTTACTGGTCTTTTGATTTTGGAATTTCAGTAATTTCATTACAGATTTTTTTTAATTGTGATATTTTCTCCTACTTCCATTATGCCTGGATATAGAACATTGAAAGGTCGGAGAGAGGGAGAGAGACAGAAGGAATACCTATTTGCGTGAAATTCAAGAAGATAATAGACCAAATTTAAATAGTGAATACACAAAATGTTGAAATTATTTTGATGGATACATTTAAATGCTCACTAAATGCCATTTCAAGAAATTTTTGTAGTTTCGCATTTACAATGCATGTTTTGCAATGCAAAACATTTCGAATCAAAAGTCACTATTATTATTAATTTAATTGTGATGGAGCTAACACTCCGGTGGACAGGTGAAAGGTCTGCATTTACTTAATGTTGTCATAAAGCTAAAGCAGTTTTACCGGCCTTAAGTCAGAATGAATATTTTAAATGGACTAAATTCAAATGAACCGTCGGTAAATAAGCAGTCAAAAATTATTTTGAAAACATCCATAAATACATTTCATCATTTCCTGTGGTTAGTTCGGAAGTTAAAATTTAGTCACGAGTGGAGTGTATCATTTTAATTGTGTAAGTATGGTATTTTAGGGATTTAAGGCAAACAGTAGAAACTAATAAGTAATAACGTGTTGGTACACGATTGCAGCCAACGATGTCAATGTATACAGTATATAATATATCTATGCTCGCAGCAAACGCAAAAGAACGAAATCAAATAATGATTATTACTCTTTAAAAAAAGAAACTAAATAACTTAATGAATTACGGTCGAATTTTGACCCCTGGGCGATCACTAGTAATAATAAATATTGAAATGCACCAAGCTAATAGTTCATTTATAGAAAGTTTTAGTTTTCATGATTAATGAGGATTTGTGTCAATCCTAGTTCTTCAGCCTTCTCTACTAACTTTGTTGCATTTGTTTATGTCAACATGCTTTCACTATTATGAAACAATCACTAGTTGAATCAATTGCTAGCGGAGATATCTCACCCTACTTTTTTTTTTTTACATTAACGGTTATTGTGATTTTTCATTAAAGGTTTTGTTTGTACATAAAAAAATCTTACCTGTTTGTAGGCAACTTGGTGATTCTTTTCTCTGAGAGGGGAAGATCATTTTTAAATTTTTCCCATTCGCATGCCATTGACTGGTTCATAACAAAAGAAAGTTTCCTTGTCTCTTCTTCTTCTATCCAGTCTTTTTGATAGAGTGGTAAAACATCAAAACCCTTTACATGATGGTGAGGAGGATGATACTGATAAAATAATTCTTGCGGGAAGTTATCTGTAATAGGAAATAGATTATAAAGCTGTCGGATAGACACAGCAAAACAATAAATTGTTTCAAGAAATACTCGAATTTGTACTATTAGGCAAGTGATAAAGATAATCAAATGGACAAGTGAATAATTAATAAAAATTATCAGAGTGTTAGATACGCATTTGGGAGTGAGAGGAGGGGGGAGGGGGGAGGATACTAGGTTAGTGAGAGTCGTGGTAGACTCGTGTGAAAATACAGACGAGTCTAGCAGGCGGACCTGTCAGTCAGCTTAAGACTTCCAGGGGAACGCGACCACCACACAGAACGAAACAGTGTACTACTCAAAGGTTGAAGAACAGCCCGGAATAAATTTTGAACGGAAGACGATATAAATGGCAGGCAGTATATGCGATTTATTGCAACTTTTAGTGAAGTATCGGTAATTTACAGTGACCCTATGCCAATAGATGAGCGGCCAGCCAATAATGTGAACACGTACCTCGAGTAAAGTTTCTATAGCACGACATTTCAAATGATTCAGTTATTCTTTTGTTCATCCTAAATTTCAATTAACGTGCTGCACTATACATATAGCATTTAAACTTCTGAGTCCTAGGGCAATGTTTGAAACTGAAAGGTTTCTCCTTCCGAAGAAGCCTCTTTTCGCCGATCGCCCTAGCTTTAGCCACTGATAATAGAATTCGTTTAGTTCTTTTACAACATTTATATGTCTACCGTTATTGACATAATTTATTTATGCTAAATTTGGTTATCCTTTTTTTTCTCAAGTAATTTACTCACACCATACAGTAATGTCTCAGAATCCTCAATCTTGTCTCCGAGCAGGACGTCATCAGCAAATCGCAGGAATATTGTTTGTTCCTCCCTTATGCCAAATCCAAAATTTTCTCCTATTTCATTGATTGGTTCTTTTTCTTCTATTTCGTTTATTGGTTCTTCTAAATACAATTTGAAGTTGGCGGAAACATATAAGATAAAACACTATAGCAAAAAGGCCAAGTTCTCAGTTTGCATCTTACATTATACAAAATAATATGATGTACAACTTTCTGTTCCATCACATGTTTATAAAACCAGACGGCGAGATCCTCAGCGATCCATCTTAGACTTATTGTTATTTTTATTTATAAAACATTGACCGCAAATAGCTTGTCAAATGAACTCTGAAAAACTTAAAACGATTAGTTTATCACTGGTCTTTTTTTATTTCCGCATTTACGGCAATCGAATTAGATAAGTTTTGATGAGGGCACTATTTATTTAACGTTTTCTGAGAGAAACACGTCACCTCTGCAATAAAGACCTTTATGTAGCGCCAGTCTTTCAAATTAATTTTCTTAATTTCGCAATTTGTTTTTTATCTATCCGGTGTATGTTAGGTGAGATTTCACGTAGAATTTTAAAATGTTGCTAGTGGTATTTTTGTGTGTTTGCCACTGTGGTTGGCTCACGAGCTTGCCGCGAGCGGAACGTGTTGCATTCACAGCGAGTCGACAATAAATGCGTACTCATTCTGTAACTCTAATCGTTGCACGTTACTGTTACCAAAAGCTATAGCGTGTACTGTGTACGTGGTTTGTGAGCCAGCCGCGAGCGTTAAAGGCTCCTCTATACAATTGGCCATGATGGGCAATTAAACATGTGGCCATAATCGTCGCGATCATGGATTGCTGTCTACACAATCGTTATTGCTCCTCTTCACAATCACCCATGATGGGGGATTAGAAAATTGGCCATCATCGTCGCGATCATGAGTTGCTGTCTGTGAATTTTCATTTACTGAGTGTTGTCTGTTGAAAATGGATGTCAAAGTGATAGCGTCTTGTGGCGATCACGGATTAATAAGTTACTCTATGTTACGCAATCGTAATTTTATAGAATCCTTGAGGTTTTGTTTTAGTTAGGTTTTTATTTGTTGTGTTGTTTGATGGCTGAGTCGTGATATTGAACTCAATCATCGCAAATTCCATTTACGAACCATGCAACCTCAGAAGGAAGTACGATGTAAATGTTATCTGTAGTTTCGGCTAGTGTTAGCGGAACATTGTAAAATAATTAGTTTACTGAATTAAAGTACAAAGAAAGGCTTACAAATCTTTCATTAATTAGATAATTTCTATAACTTATTTAAAAAAGAAGGAAAGGCGACTGTGTAACTAAAGAAGAGATTACCGTAATCTTCCGGAAATAACTGGAAAACATTAAATAAGTACCAGGCAGAAACGATGCACAAAGAAAAATAACACAGGCTGCTGCTATCTATTTGCTTAGTACATAATTATAATCATTATCGGAATGAGCATCAAAAACAAAAAAGTCATGTAAAATAGATAGAGGAAGAGAAGGTGGTGGATGTTGACTATTCACCGCAACTGAACAAGGTACAGAGCCTCCTATTATTGTGCTAGGTATTAGGCAACTCTTGCCTGCGACTTCGTTTTCACTTCTCCGTCCATACGCATCATTTTTTCCCCCCAGACAAACCATGAATAAACAACTAGCCGAACTTCTGGCAGAACCATCATCAGGATTTGATAACTTCGATAGCATGTCATCAAGCGACTTTGAATATCTAATGCAAAAAATATCTCCATTGGTTGCGAAAAAAAGACGTATTTTAGACCTCTGCGTGCGACTGAATGGTGGGCGAGTATGTGGACACGCGCACCATCATCGGCACGCATTCCTTTTGATGAACCGAAAACTAACCGATCGCTCACGATTATATGATGGCTACTCACAGACGATTATACCCTCTACACCTTAGGTGTCAAACTCAATTTTCCAGAGGGCCGTATATTAAATTTAGAATGTGTAGGCGGGCCAGATTCAAATTAAAAAAATGTACTGAATTATTATAAGATTTTATTTATTTAATTGTATAATATATAATATACGGTTGTTAAAAATCATATCAAAGTTATAAAAAGGGTAATTATTTTGAGCTTGAGGATCCAGATACCTGATTTCTCTTGTTTTTGACAAGCTCATTAATTATTTTAAGAATTGATTGGAGATGTTCATTCGTAAGTCTTTTGTAATGTTCGTTCTTATCAATTTTCATGACGGAAAACATCTGCTCACATAAATAGGTGCTACCAAACATGCTCAGAATACGTGTTGCATGCTTTTTTAATTCCGGGTAGTTATCCAAACTCTTGAAATATTGTGTATAAAATGTAAGAGCGTTAATATCTTTAAATTTTTCTTTCAAAATACTGTCCGATTGATATACAGTCTTTAATAAAATCACCATCAGTGAAAGGTTTTGATCTCTTCGCGATTTCTAAAGCAATAATAAAACTTGATTTCAGGGCATCTTCGCTCTCAGTATTAGCTTTAGTAAACATCTATTGTTTAGATTTTAAAGATGACAATGTGTCCATTCTTATTTTTTCAGTGTAACAATCGAATTTTAATTTATGATTCGTATCACAGTGTCTCTTCAAGTTAAACTCCTTACAAACAGCATCTGTTTGATTCCACTCTATGAAAAAATATGCAATTTCCTATTTAGACTGAAAAACTCTGCACTCACTATCAACTTTAAGTTTTTGTGACATTATGCCAAAATCGTAATAATTATGGAACTCGACACAACAATTATGGATATCGCACGCGCACGACACAAACAAATGCACAATACCTTCACAATTGACTCAACTGACTCACGTTGGCCGACGCACTCCTTTTATATCGATAAGGAAGGTTCTAGTCTAGACTCGAAGCGCGTGGAAGACTCCGCTTGTTGCTAAGAGATGGCGTTACTGTCTCTATCTCTCGCTTGTCTAGGCACGCGCTGCCCTTGAAATTACTTATAAATGTAGTGTGCGCATTTTAAAACTTCCGTGGAGGAATCGAGTGAAGTCTAAAAGCTCTAAAAAACATGATTATTCTTTCTGTGTCACATTGCGATCGCGGGCCGTATTGATAGGACGCGGGGGCCGGACGCGGCCCGCGGGTCGTATCTTTGACATCACTGATCTACAAAATCGTGCGTGCCTATAGTCGCCAGCATGGGCGATTGTGTATAGGAGCCATTAACACGTACGGCTTGCAACGTTGTTGGTTTTTGCTGCGAATCAAAGGGCGCTCGCTTTTTGTTCGTGGACGTCCTAAGTGAAGTTCGTTGCTGGTGAATTACCGCGACGACTTGTTTGGTGGGCCTTACGTTGCCAACCACAGCCATCAATGAAATTCCAAGATCTATTCGGATGAGAATGACAGTTTGTAGCCGTTATTCAGAACTGTGGGAGGGTTGGTGTAGGGATGATCGATATTAGAAAAACATCGATGTTAACATCAATTCAAAAGTATCGATGTCCGATAAACATCGATAGAAAAACATCGATATGTCTAAAACATCGATGTTTTCGGTCGGAAGTATAACTGTCTATTCTATTTATTAAATGTGTTCATTGTTATTCAAAATACAATACAATATTTCGCCAATATCTATTAATATCGATCATTCCTAACCCTACGTAATCCCTCCGTCACTGGCCCACCATGCAATACAAAAAGCGTTAAGCATTTAGTAATTCACTCACCTGTATGCAAAGCCAATCGACACCGAAAAAATAATCCTTAACACTCCTTCAATGCAAAAACAATAAAAAAAGCAGCAACCAGGAAATATTTAATCTCGGACAATGTATCCACTTTTTACACAAAATAACCTAAAAAGTAGGAAATAATACAGTGAACAGACTCAAGGTACCTACATTGTTGGGTTATATTACCGCAAAAGCTACAGGTCAAAGAAATAATAATACAATACAGAATAAAGATTTACCATACCTGTTATTTCGTTATTTACAATATCAATAGCAAATTAAATTCGCTTCGCTACACAAGTTCACTCACAACACACACGCACGCGAGCGTTGAAGTTGACAGATTTTTGTTTTTTTTTTTAATCCCTTAGAAAATGCAAAGATGTAACTATTCGTACGGCCTACTCCGGTTACGTTGATCAGTGTCATCTCCTGGAGGAAGGAAATATATGGAGACGACGCAAGAGACCTTCACCACGCATTGAAGTGAAGCAGGGCGGAGGAGGAGTGGGGGGGCATGGCCGCTTCCATACAGACACGGGGAATATGTACAAAAACCTCAAGGGGACTCTAGGATAAAGGTGACGCCGCAATCTGGTGATGGATTATTATGTAACTAGAATATGACAAATAAAAAATGAAGAATAAATTTTTTTGATATCCTGCTTAGTTTTCGAGATATTCTGTCCCAAATGTGAAATGGTTTTGGTTGAAATTCAGAAGAAAAAATTGGTCAAAGTCAAATTTGATGATAGATTCTTTTTTAAAAAGACGAGACAAATGAAAAATAAAGAATAAAAATTTTTGATATCTCACCTAGTTCTAGAGTTGAAATGGAGAAGAAAAATTTCGCAAAAGTCAAATTTAATGATCGATTCTTATGTAACACGACGAGACAAATCGAAAATAAATAATAAAATTTTTCGATATCTTGCTTTGTTTTCGGGATATACTGGGAACATCGCAATTGTTTGGAAGCGCAATATCGCCGCTGCCGCCACTGCGCATGCGCGAGCCTGCTTCACCAGTTTAACGTCACTTCTCCTCCATATATTTCATTCCTCCATGTGTCATCTAGTGATGATGGGTCGGCGTGGCGCTCCACAAAAGCCCTTCTCCGGAGGCGACATAAGATTCCGCCACTGGTTGTCGGAAACGACTACGTCTGCGATCCAGAAGAGAAGGCGGAAGCCTTAGCAGAAGCCTACAGAGAAAACTTTCAGCCTATTGACATCCCGAGGGATGCACAACACATTCAAATGGTAGAAGATCGCCTCCGGCTTTACCTAGAAGCGGTTCCCCCAGAGGATGACCGCATTCCCGAAACCACCACTGAAGAGGTCGCCACCACTCTTTCAAACCTTAACACTAAAAAAGCTGCAGGCCATGACGGCATTGGATGAGGAATTCTACGCCAATTGCCTCCCTTGGCAGTCCAATACATCACAGACATGTTTAATGAAATATTGGGCTCGGGTGTATTTCCGCAGACTTGGAAACATGCTGAAATTATACCAATTCCTAAGTCAGGAAAGGACAAGAGGTCGCCAAAATCCTACCGACCTATTAGTTTGCTACCAACCCTATCCAAGGTGTTTGAACGAGTTTATCTGAAAAGGCTTCGTACAATTATTGATAGAGATGGACTACTTCCAGATGAGCAATTTGGCTTCAGGAGATATCACTCCACCCCGCATCAACTGCTCCGCCTAGCAGAAGACGCCTTCTCGGCTTTTGAACGGCGAGAGTACTTCGGCGCCGTCCTCCTTGATGTCAGCCGCGCCTTCGACTCGGTCTGGCATAAAGGACTCTTATACAAGTTGTTGGTGCAAGGAATCCCTCTTTCACATGTAAAACTACTAAGGAGTTACCTAGAGGAGCGAACTTTTCGAGTAGTGATGGAGGGTAGCCACTCGGCTGTTAAAAACATCTGCGCTGGTGTCCCGCAGGGTTCAGTGATTGGCCCAGTCCTATACAACCTTTACACGGCAGACACACCATCAACTGCAAGAGTTCAAAAGGCTCTCTACGCAGATGATACCGCACTCTTCGCCAAGAGTCTAAACGTCGAAATTTTACGATCTCGACTGCAGCAGGCGTGCAATAATGTACAAGAATGGGCTACCAAATGGCGCCTTGGCTTCAACGCCCCCAAGAGCCAAGCTATCATTATTTCCAGAAGGAAGGTCCCACGACGGCTCCAACCTCTAACCCCCTTCGGTGAAAACATTGTTTGGACAAACACGGCAACATATCTTGGCGTAAAACTTGACACGCGGCTGACATGGAAACACCACGTGGCCAACGTTCGCAGCAAGGCAACAGGTAGACTAACTACTCTCTACCCTGTTCTAAATCCGAAAAGCAAACTGAGACCTGATGTAGGCAAACAGCTGTACACTGCCCTCATCAGACCCGTGAAGGAGTATGCCTCCGCAGTCTGGGGCAACACTGCGGAATGCCACCTCCAGCGACTCCAGACCATACAGAATAAGGCTATCAGATTCGCGTACCACCTACCCAGGGAGACACATACAGAAGATCTACACCGAATAAGCGGACTTTCCAAACTCAGAACCCGCTTTCAAAAGCTGGCAGCGCAGTTCTATGAAAAGAGCCAGCACTCGGCCAACCCCCTGATTAACTCACTGGGTGGTGGACCAATTTATGATCACAGACTAAGGTGGCCAAGGAATAGAAATTCATCGGAACCGACAATTCCAACAATGTCAAACAAGTAAGGCCAGCCAAAACTAAAATGGAAGATGATGCGTTATCGCGCAAAAACTTCCCCGCACACTGGGGACCTATGTCTTCCCCATCAATTTGTTGTGATGTCATGTCATCTAGTGTAAAACAGTTGAACTTGATAGTCATCTAGCTAGTACATCCAATGCACGCTAGATGGCCCTAAATAATATATTGACGTTTCGATATTTTATTCTCATGACATCGATGTGTCGATGTTATCGAAGTCAAAACATCGATGTCAAAACATCGATGTTTTTGAGCTAAACATCGATGTTTATTCACCATCGATGAATATCGATCATCCCTAGGTTGGTGGCTAGGAGGCCGCGAGTTACTTTCCCGGTTTCCAAGTTGCTACCATATTCAAAACCAAAGTTTTGTAACCCAATTCCTTTACTACTTTCGTGCATCCCATCACCACTCTCTCCAACAAATGCAGAATTTTGAAATCTTTTCCTACTAACTGCCCAGTGTGTACTGCCCAGTTAAGCTTGTTATCAATTGTAACACCAAGATATTTACATTTCAAGTCTTCAAAAAGCAATTCTTTCCCCACCTTATAACCATAACCGACCTTTAGTTTTTTGTCTGTGTAGCAAACTTTCTCATTTATCTTTATCCCATGTTTACCAATCATGTCCAGATCACCCTACAGCTGTTTACAGTCCTTTGCCGATTTCATTATTTTATTTAGCACTAGTTGTTATCCGCGACTTGGTACGCGTGGACTTAAAATTTCATTACCAGAATTGAATATAGAATGCTGTTAGTAACGTAAGATTTGTCCCAAACAACAGCTAGTCTGTATAATATGACAGGAAAGTCTTCACTATATCATTCTACCGTCGAACCTGTCTCATGAAAAGAATCAATTTCCAACATATTTAAAAACAGAAAAAAAACGAAGGTGCGGGGATGTGGGAGGAAGGAGGGGGTTTAACTGAGGGCAGCTTTGTTTCAGTTTGGTCTTTTCTTCTTTCTTCAGCAGGAGCATCAGATTCTTGGGTTCTAATAATTTTAGCTGCTCGTGCTCTTCTATAGCTGCACTTTAGGCCAGTTTTAAACCCGAAAAGCATATCAAAAAAAGGAGACAAAATAAACTAATGCCAGAATCTTTTAGGCAGACACATACTAATAGTACAGTGCAGAGCAAATCGACATCTGCACTAAATAATACGTTTAGTCTCTAAACGAAATTTTACAAGCAGATACCCGCGACTTCGTCCGCCTTGAAGAGTGTTGTAATATAAGATTTTCTTGAGAGGTCTGGTTTCTCAGTGGTTAGGGCGTCCAACTGGAAATGAAAAAGTCCCCAGCTTGAATCCCAGTCTCGACGACGATTTCCAAAGGTCCTTAGATCGACCTTCACCTCTGGCATAGGTTGTTGTGTGATGTGAATTACGCCAGAATGCTCAATTGGTTCTGATTCCGTGTTGAAATGTGGATCCTCTATGTCCGGTAGCATTACTGGGTTACGTTAAGAGGCTACGAAAGGGGCTGATTGCGGAGACGTAAAGAAGCCTTGTTACCAGGTCAATACGACCATACAATTTATTTTAAAGCTATTTTTTATTAGTAATCAATAGGGTTCTCTGGTATACAGCAGGTCCACGCACAGTGACAGTCCTCAGCGCCTCCCTTTGTTCCGCCATTCCATTAGTTTTTATATATGTCCCGTTTTTCATTATATCATAAATCATTTTCATACTTCGCCGACCTCTTCACTCCGTTCCCTCCAGAGCAGTCTTAAGCAGGCATTTATTCTTCAGCACATGCCCAATCCAGTTCTTTTTTCTGTTTCTTGTTTTTTTTTTTTTTTTTAGTGACATGTCCCCTATTCGTTTCAGCACTTCCTCATTTCTTACTTTGTCCTCCCAACTTATTTTCTCCAGCCTCCTCCATACCCACATTTCAAAAATTCCAACCTCTTTAGATCTTCTTTGTGTAGCTCCATGTTTCTGCTCCATACAAAAATATACAACTAATTTTTTCCTCAGGATTTAGTAATAGTAGTAATAAATGTTGCAATAAAAGAACAAAAATTTATTTATGTTCCACAACTACTTCATCGAATTTTTAAAACAATAAAAATATCAGTGTTGGTATCACAGTACCCGTTATCAGATCAATTCATAAACCAAGATGGAATTTAAGGAGGGCAAACTGGGACAATTATAGCTCCGAGGTAGATAATAACCTGCGATGGATACCCCCAAAAGTGAAAAACTACAAGAGATTTGTAGGTATTGTTATTGCTGCAGCTAAACGAAACATCCCTCGAGGGTACAGGAAACAATACATTCCATGCTGGGACAAATCTACGCAAACTTTATATGAAAATTTTCAAAAAACTGGTGACCCTGAAACAGGAAAAAGAATATTAGAAAAACTGAATGAAGGGAGGAAACAGAAATGGAAAGAGCTAACTTCTCAAATGAGCTTTACTCACTCCAGTAGAAATGCATGGACTCTCCTTAGAAAACTGGGTGCAGCCTCAAACATGTGCAAAGAGGAGCCAGGAATTACACCAGCTGAAATGGCATTGCACATAAAAACAAGAGCTGACAAAGTCCCAATAGATCCTGCCATGAAGAAACAGATGGAGAAAGAGATGATTGAAATAGATAACAGCCTTAGAAATAATCCTATCCTTTCTAATCCATTTAGTCACGAAGAAGTTGAGAAAGCCATCAAAATGCTAAAAATGAGGAAGGCTGCAGGGTTAGATGGCATTTTCCCAGAATTCATAAGATATCTCGGCAAGCAGGGAAGAACTTGGCTCAAGAACTTCTTCAGTGATATCCTGGACACTGGGATAGTCCCCCCAGAATTTAAGATGGCTCACACCTTGACGATCCTCAAACCAGGCAAACCAGCAGATGATGCTTCAAGCTATCGACCTATTGCTCTACTCAGTGTTTGCTATAAGCTTCTAGAACGCCTCATCCTTAACCGCATACAAGGAATAATAAATGTCATAACACCAACATATCAGGCAGGTTTCAGACTAAAACGAAGCTGTTGTGAGCAAGTATTAGCACTGACATCATACATTGAGGCTGGATTTCAGAAGAAGTTAAAACATCAGTAGCCTTTGTCGATCTAACAGCGGCATATGATACAGTTTGGCTTGATGGACTGCTACTTAAACTTAAAAAACATATACCCTGCAGGAAACTAACATCACTCCTGAGGAATATGCTGACCAACAGATATTTTAAGGTCACTATCGGACATAAGACAAGTAAGTCATTTACAATAAAAAATGGATTACCTCAAGGGTCAGTACTAGCTCCATTGCTCTTCAACTTGTACACCAGTGACATGCCAGAAACAACCGGCAATAAATTCTGCTACGCTGACGACTTAGCTATCGCCGTCCAAACTGCCACATTAGAGGAAGGTGAGAGCATTCTCTCTAACGACTTAGAAACCTTGAACACATATTATAGAAAGTGGAGACTTTGTCCGAACCCAATGAAAACAGAAGTATGCGCATTCCACTTGAGCAATAGAATAGCACATCAGCAGCTCAAAGTGAACTTCTGCCACCAGAGGGTGAAACATAATTTCCATCCTAAGTATCTTGGCATCACCTTAGACCGCTCCTTAACATTCAAAAAACACCTCGAAAACACAAGTCAGAAACTGAAAACACGAAACAACATCATGAAGAAGCTAGTTGGTACTTCATGGGGAGCTGATGCGAACACACTACGAACAACCGCTCTCACCATGGTTTACCCTGTTGCTGAGTACTGTGCTCCAGTGTGGCAACGTAGTACTCATACTAGAAAAATCGACGTCCACCTGAATGAGTGTATGAGAGTAATAACTGGCACCCTAAAATCCACCCCAGTCCCCTGGTTGCACCTGATCAGCAAAATACCACCTCCAGAGATAAGACGCCAAGAAGCAACGGCACGTGAGTGGATAAAACTACTCCATCCTGATCATCCACAGGATCTCCCAATCCACGAGGTTCTAAATAACTTACCCCCCACTCGTCTTAAATCAAGAAATCCGGTATGGCAAGATGTATCTGACTTTGATGTCATGGAAAAATGGCGACAAAGCTGGAACTCCACATCTGTAAAACATTCAGATATTAAAGATCCCACAACTGGACTTCCAGGATTCCATCTAAATAGAGACCAGTGGGTCAAACTAAATCGCCTAAGAACAGGCCATGCGAAATGCAACCCCATAAGTGGGGTCTTCAGGATTCTCCTGCATGTGACTGCGGTGCTCCTTCCCAGAGTGTGGAGCATATTATCAGGGAATGCCCTCTACGGAAGTATGATGGACCATATGAAGATGTTTTTGGAGCTACAAGTTCCTTCTTAGAATGGCTGGAAGAATTGGACATCAGCTTGTGAACGCTACCAACGTTCTTGTCATTGTATATATTTATTATTGTATTAGTTGCTTGCCATACGACAAATAAATAAATAAATAAATATTCAGTTTAATATATCTGCATATACAATATTGAGGATTTGTCTCCTAGGTTTTGGCTATTTTCATAGCCCTAGTTTTCTTACATTTCTATGAAAGATTTTAATTTCATTTACCTAGCATCTTTTAAATTACTAATTTCATCTCGTGAATAAAAATGAATATAGTTTGAATTAATGGAAGCTCAAAACGTCAAAATATTAGCAATACATTGATGGAATCGACTAAATATCAACAACAAAAAAATACTAACATCCAAACAGCAAATAAATACTTAAGTGGCCCATGGACGTTAAAAAAATTGCGATACTAAAAATGAATATTTTGATTTGCATTGAAAATCTGAAAAAATCTTTAAAAAAAGAGAACTTAATTTGCTCTTTCAATATTGATTTTGTTTTGAGGATATATTGGTTCCATCAATAGAAATTTACATATTATAGTAGTAATTAATACTTTTATCCATAATGATCAGTTGTATTGTGGTAATGGTTTCTCTATCTGTGGAAGCAGTTGATTTGCCTGTAGACCAATTTACTATAGTTCATTCGTTTCGATCCATTAAGTCTGCGCTAAAATAAAAATTTCAATGTTAAAGTAGTAATTGATTCTTTCTTCATAATTGGTTTCTCAATCTGCCAACAGAATTGAATGTCTACCGGCAAATTACCACTCCGCTTGTCTGCCACTCCACTATCTGAATAAAACAATTATAAATTTCAAAAATTTACTTCGGTCAACGTGTTCTGCTAAATCATCCAAGCTTATTATAAAACTTTTGATACAATATCGGAACAAAGCAACACATGACATCACTAAAATGGAGCTCTTGAAATAACTATTAATGTTTCATTCTGGCCCAGGCTGCTTTTCAACCAAATCACAAACTCAGCTAATATTACCGTTAGAAAATCAAAGCTTTTATCAGTTGCGCATTAATACATTCACTATAGGTAGGCTTGCCAGACGTCCCGGTTTGACCGGGACAGTCCCGGTTTTTAGACAAAGTCCCGGTGTCCCGGCCGGTTTTCCTTCCGTCCCGGTAAAAATTAAATTTGGTTACAAACTATAATTTATAGATATAGATGACCAAAAATGTCTTAAAACAATTAACTGTGAAGTATAACTTAGGATAATTACTTTGTCATTTATTTAACTGTACTGTATGAAAAGTGAAAACTACAAAAGAATGAGGGTCTGCTAATAAATAAATATAAAAATATTGTCATCACATCGCCTTGTCTCTCCAATCATGACCATGCGCATGCGCTCTCCGGGCGAGTCCAGTATTGTATTAGTATTACACTCCTCGCGTGCAGTAACAATGTTACTGTAACATTGGACTCGCCCACCTTCACCCCGGCGAAAGTCGCCTGCGATAGAAATGTCAGTCTGTTCCTGCCTAGCCTATCGGATTAACTTGTGAAGATTTTTACAACAAGATTAAAACCAAAAAGGACTTTCTAAAAAAAAGTGCTCACCAATGAAAAGTACATGTAAAAACTGTTAAAATTGTTATTCCTCATCCAAAGGGTTTCTTCTCACAATCTTACTTAGTCAACTTATTACATTTATATGTAAACACTCACATGTAAGAAATAAAATATTTAAATTTGTATTTTAGTATAATTTATTATTACCCCTGGCTTAGGTTCCTAATCAGTAATTACTGATCATTAACCATTTATTAGGTATTTATAGCATTGAGAATAAACTACCCTCTATAACACTCTGAAACCCACCAAGGGTCTGGACCCTTGATTACCTATGACGCTGGGGGGGGGGGGGCATTCTAGTGTCCCGGTTGAACATTTCAGAAATCTGGCAAGCCTAACTATAGGGCCTATTGCATGTTAGTGACGTTATGAATGGCGAAATAAACTTGACTCATTATTTCAAATCGCGATACTAAATGAACCCGAATAATGACGTTAGCAATGTGGCGCTCGCGAAAACACAGTAAATTAAATACTGAATTCATCTGAAGCTACATTCATCCGCATGAATTATGTCATCAGCATCATGACAGTTATTGGAGTAACGTAATTAAAAAATTTATACTAAAGTGCTTTTAACTTACAGTGTACAACGGAAAGTCCATAATTCTCTACAACTTTAAGGCAACTTTCGTTAATATTGCTGGTCAATTTAACATCTCGATATAGTGACTGTTACAGTTCGTGATTTAGTAAGGTGTATAATAAGGTATTTAATATGTTGAGGTATTTTCGTATAGTTTGACTTTGTATGGGCAATATTAACAGAGATAGTGGTTTGGTTGAAATGATGCTTGGACCAGAATGATTTTTGTTATAGCATAAGGCAGAAGTAATTTAGTTATTATTAGTAATAAGTAAGCAGCTTTCATAAGCTCCATGCAAATGAGGTGTATTGTGTTGTAAACGACTTCCAGTGTTGCTTCATGAAACAATAAGTTTCTGCATTAGCACATTGAATACATTCGTTTTAAGTGTAGCATTCGATAGATATTTGCATAATATTGAACAGTAAGTAAAAAGCACTGTTTCGTGTATCATAGTCTCTACTATTTGTACAATAATTCTGAACAAAAAATAAAAAGGGTTAGTTAAATTTTAAATTACGGTAAAAATAATTTGTATTACAGAGACTGTGTAGTAACAAAAAAGAAACAGTAAAAAAATTAAACCGAGATAGAATGGAATCCTTTACATTTTTATAAATACGACATTTGGGGCACGTCCATTTTGCACTTTAGTGCTGGTATACTCATAGCATTTTACGTTGTGTTATTTTCAAGCTTTGATTTTTCATAGGCCTATTTATTATGACGCCTATATCACGAACGGAATTATGGTGTAATATTTGAGATTTCATACTATTTTATGTCTGCAAATGAAAACATCTCTTTGCGAGCTTAATAACAGTACCTACCTTCTTTAAAAATTTAAGGTTAAGTACAGATTTATATTTCCTGCTTCCAAACTATTATTTGTCAAGTGCGTTGGTTTTATAGATTTTAAACTAAACACAAACTTGCATATGTAAGAAGGTTTTTGCTTTTATTTCTAAAAGTAGTGTTTGCCGATTTATGTAAAAAACAAAGTGTAAACGTGGCACGGCTATCCCCGAAGTAGGAAACTTGTTGTTGTTTGCGAATTGATATTAATGGCAATTTCTAAAAGAACTATGCGTTTTTGCGGGATAAAATCTATCCTATGTCACTTCGCACACAATTAACTGACTTCATTCCAAATTTCATTTAAATATGTTGAGTTATTAAGGCGTGATTGATTCCAGAAGTACATCCAAACACACATCCAAACTTTTCATTTTCTCATTTATAGATATATAGATATAGATTATTGCAGATCACACACATACTGACTATGAGAGAAACAAAGCCTGAGTTATCAATATATCGTAAAATGTGTACACAGACAGCATCGTTAGACCTCCTAAGGTTTGCCACGCATTGCACCTCTAAATTTATGATATCAATGGTTTAACAAGAAATCCGAACAACTGATCGTCCAGGCGTGGCTCATACGATCAACAATAATTCTTAGAAATTTTTGCTTCCACCGGGATTTGAACCCGAGACCACGCTCCAACCAATAGTAAGCAAGCGCATTGACCATTGTGCTATCAACCTGCTATACCGGAAGGTAGCTCATCCTATGCGTCTGTCTGAGCCATTCAGTAATTTTTTAAAATTATATGACAGTATGTATTATTTATACAGAAAAAAGTATCTTATGTCCATTCTAATGCGAAATAGCATCTCCTTGTCAAATTTCATCGCGATCGGATTAGCCGTTTAGCCCAAGAAACGTAACAAACAGACAGACAGATAGACTTACTTTCCCATTTACAATATTAGTATAAATTATATCATCTGCAAACAATTTAATTTGTAACAGAAAAAGATCAACACAATTATTAATTAGAATAATGAATAGCAGTGGTCCCAATATGCTACCCTGTGGCACTCCCCTTTTTACTTCCACTTCTTTTGATACTGCATTTCGTACCCTAACATTTTGTTTTCTACCTTTTAAAAATTCTTCTACCCAGCAAATCACTTTCTCATTCACTCCAATAGTTTTTACCTTATTTACTATCATTTTATGGCTCAGTCTGTCAAAGGCCTTTGAAAGATCTCGTGTTACACTATCAATTTTGCCTCCCTTGTCCCTTTCATCCGAAATATCTTGCATATACCCCATTAACCGAGATTCGTATGAACATCCTTGCCTAAAGCCATGTTTCCTACTTGAAAAGCACTTTCGATCCTCACCTATATTTCTGATGTAACTGAATATCAATCTCTACACTAATTTGCCCACCACTGATGTCTTATGTACCGGCACTACTATCGCACTTTTCCAGTCCTCTGGTAAGCAGCAAGTATCCAGACTCAATTTAAATAATAATTCAAGATATGTCATGTCACATCCGGCTATCTTTAAGGTCTCTGTAGTAATATTATTTACAACAGCCCCGTCATATTTTTTTTTTCAAATTTCCTTCATGATATCCTCAGGATGAATATCAAAAATTTTTGTTCTGCTCATTTCTAATTGTGTTGTTACTCTCGTTATCCGATTTTGGCCCTCTCGTTTCTGATTCATTGTCCCTAATGCTCTTACTAAACTAGTTACTTCAAATCTCTGCCTTTTTTCAAATTTTAAGTAACTTCTTCTCCAACCTTATCTATAAGCATCACGGTACCCTTCCTTCTACTCAGTTTTATAACATAGCCATAGAAATTTCTCAATGTATCAGTCAATGGTCCCCTTGCACTGACAATAGTCTTCATAAACCCATCTTTAGCCGCCATCTTAGCTGTTATTAAATTCTTGTTTAGTTGTTTTAAATATTACCTGCTACCCTGCTGTCTCTTAACTCTGTTATGTTCTCTTCTTACCAACCTCTTTAACCTCCTCACCTCCCTATTATAGTACACAGGTTCTCTAACTCTTTTTATTTTCTATTTTGGAATAAATTGTGCTTCCACTTTCTTATTATCTCCTTGAACTCTTCCCACCTTGACTCTACTGTACCTATGCCTTCCTTCCATTTGCTGAAACGATTTTCTGAAATATCTCTTCAAGTTCTAAATCTGTATATTTTTATAATTGTACCTACTTCCCCCTTCAATTTCGGCTGCTGGTTTACTGAATCCTCTAATATCCATCAGAACTGCGTCATGATCACTTATTCTTTCAGTTACTTGACACCCCACAAGGTTTTAATTGGGCTTAATTAGAAATATATCCAATATATTTTATTCCCTAGTGTTTTGCTCAACCACTTGTGTAAATCCTCCTTCCCTTATTAAGATATTTGTAAATCTTTGTTCCCTTGTGTTATTTATCTTATTACCTTCCCAGTTTTACACCTGGTAAATTTAAATCCCCACCAATGATGATCATTCTATTCTCACCTCTGAAATCTGAGTATGAATTTAATTTCTCCCCAAGCGCCTCACCTTCATCTGTGATGCTTCCACTGCGTACTGTACTGTACTGTACTATACTGAACAAATACGTAAACAACCAGCCACGCCAGTCTCCAACAGATCCCAGTCTGTAGCAGATTTGGTAGACGGCCCCTGAAGAAGACCTAAGCCCTGGTCGAACGTCGGCAAGAAGAAAGAGGAGGAGGCGTATTTTTACGTAGCGTTAATCCCGTAAGCAATTTATATTGATATGACGGCTGCGAAAACAGCAAAATCTTTTATCCTGATTTTTTTTATTACCCCAAGTAACACATGGTCATGATCTATGAATACGAGTGAATTTGTAGTTTTTGCTAACTAGTATAAAATTTTCTCCTTCAATTGCTCCTCTATCTCTGCGGTACACATTGTAGCCATCGGGAAAAACCTCATTGTGTAGTACTTCTTCTTTTAACCTAGACTCTTACCCTATAATTACTTGTGGTTCGTGTATTTCTATTAAGTTTGCAAGTGCGATTACTTTGTTCATTATACTTCTACAGTTCGCCAGCAACACCCTTATTACTGGCTTTAAATTTTCAGCACCAACCTCCTCCTTCCCAGTTCTACCCCAGTCAGTTACTATTCCAGGAACTTAATCTATTTCTTTAACACTCGTTTAAAACCTAAAGCGGGCTTGCCGGCAACACTAGTAGAATAAGAATTCTCTGTTCAATCTATAAACTGCTGACTAGCGTGAGCAA